>PVIW01001625.1:0-280560 GCA_004026585.1 Noctilio leporinus | reverse complement strand
TTTTTTTTTTTTAAAGATTTTATTTCATTATTTTTAGAAAGAGGGGAAGGGAGAGAGGCAGAGAGGGAGACATCAATGTATGGTTGCTTTTCACCTGCCTCCAGCCACAGACCTGACTGGAGACCTGGTTGGCAACCTTGTTATGTGCCCTGGCTGGGGAATCGAACCTGCGACCTTTGGGTTTGCAGGCCGGCGCCTTGTCCACTGTGCTACCAGCCAGGGCCCATAGAAGTTTTAATCAAAAAGCTTCCTCATCTTAATTTGCCTCCAGATCATGGTTTGCTTTTTTATTTAATGCTGTGAAAATACACATTATGGTCTTTACCTGAAACATGTTTTGATGAACATTGGTACCTAGTGCTTTTGGTTGAATAAAGCACATTTTTTCCCCTACAGAGAAGCTGTGCTCTGCTAAACAGCTTCATCTCACCCCAGAGGTTGCTGCATTTTGCTCACTGTAAAAATAATGCTTATTTATGATAGAGTTTGTAAAGTTCTTCCTATCCAATGAAAAAAACAAAAACAAAAAAAAAAAACAAACTCATTCTCAGAGACCCGTCTGTCTCTCTCAGTCTTGCCTTTTTTTTTTCTTTCTGTCTTTCTTGCTTTCTCTCTCTCTCCCATATAATCTCAGTTATCTATACAATGTCACATAATAGAATGCCTATGAGCATTCTTGAAAAGTCACTCATAGTAATGATAATGACAGCAGTGGCAATTTATTGAGTGATTCCTCTGAATATTTGGTTTTATTATGAAGTTTTAGCATTGCATTAGATCACTTCTTTCCATGACAATCCTAGGATGTAAAAAATACTATTATTCCCTTTTCCCAGAAGCAAGCAGCTGAAGTGAGGAGTGGTTACACCCTGAGTGGAGGAACAGCTGTCTGTGCCTGCTCTGAATCTATTTTTTTAGTTGAAATTAAGCATTTTAGCTATCTACATGGCTACTGTTGACTCGAAATAAGAGACACCTAGAAACACTAACAAATCTCCAGATAACAGAGTTTTTGTTTAAATCTTGATTTTCTCCCAGCTTAAAATTATTCAGTTCATCTCAATTTCCCTCAAAACACAGCCCAGTTTCTTTATCATAGTGTTGCCTACCTTCATGGCCTGGCTTTGTTTTACATCTTGGCTTCAATCCCTCCCTCACACCTACACTTGTCTTTAAGTTAGCCTTATGTCAATGATTTCTGTATTTTACTTTTGTCTATTTGCAGCTTGTTTTTTTTCCCCCTGGTTGAATCCTACTCCTCTTCATGATTCAATTTGGATAATTCTATTTCCAAATACCCATCTTGATAACCTCTCCCTCCCCCATTTGGCTATCCTTTGCGTTCTCATGGCCCCTGAGCGTGCCTATCTCTATTTAACTACTGGATTTTCCTCTCACCTACTAGACGGAAAGGTCTTTAGAGGCAGATAGAGCTTTCCTACCACTGTGTTTCCATCCACATGGAGCCTACACCAAGTAACGGTAAAACAACATATGCTCAAAAAATGGATAAACAGAGAATTGTGGCTAAAGTAAAACAACACCTAAATGAAACTTTAGAATCCATATATAGTTACGCTTATCACTGCGAACTTATTCAAGGGCAAATAATTCTTATCTCTTTTCAGATCAGAGTTTAATGGTTGGTTTAGGGGTGGCGTAAGAAAACAAAATTTAATTTGGCTAGAGCTATTGGGAAGGAGTTTTCTGCTTGGAGGGAATACATATCTAGATGTGTGGATGGCCTACAAATGAGTAAGCCTGATTTAAAAATATATGTGTGTCTGTGTTTAATTATTTATCTGTTTATTTGTTGCTTAAGTCAATTCAAGTTGTGAGTCTATCATTTCCAATTAAATAATTCTAATACCCTGCCTTGGTTTACATTCTTATAGATCTTGTCTATTCTTCTTTTTGGAGGTGGTAGAGGGATGTCCAATCTTATTATATGATTTAATTGTATAAAATATTAACATGTATTTTTTGGATACCATTTCCAACTTTCCTTCCCATTTCACCCTTTGCCATTCAAAGTTGATTGTAAAACAAACATTGGAAAATATCAGCAAATATTGCATGTTTAAGTAGGATCTCATATCTTAAGCAAAACATATTTTTTATTTTCAGTGATTGGTTGGGCCCAAAACTTTGTATAAATCATGCATATGTATTTTCATGTTCAAGTATAATTTCTCTGCCAAAATAACTTTGTTTATGTATTTTTGAAGAATTCCACTCATATTGTTTAAATTGCCTTGTAGGAAGCATGCAGTGCCAGGCTAATAAACAAGTGTGATGTATATCTGAGTGTTTGTGCATGTGTAGACTGCAGGTGGTGAACGCATAATATGCAGATGATATGTTATAGAACTGTACATTTGAACCCTACTTAATTAATCAAGGTAACCCCAATAAATTTATCAACAATAAAAATGTTTTATAAATAAATAAAATAAAATTATTCATGCTTATTAAAAAATAAAAAATTAATAATAAAAATTAAATGTAAGTGCATTTCATGGCAAGGAACTAGAAAATTAATACTTACAGCTAAAAACATGATATAACAAACACTAGGACACACAGTAAATCTGATTTCTTACCAGTAATAAGTCAGTATATTATTTTTCTAAAATAATGCACTTAGTCATTAAATAGAATTAATTAGAACAGTATGTACACAATTTTAGTAATATTCTCTAAAGACCTAGAAGTTCTCTTATATTACTGATTTGAGGTCTACAGTGCATACCTCTTTAAATATTAATAGTATTTTTTTCTACTCTTCTGATCATTTACCTTTCTTTAGTTTATTAAGGCTGCTATCAACGGATCTCTTCCCAATAATACATACATTATTAGTTTTTATAACTACTTATTTTTTCAGATGCTACATTTTAAAAGACAATTTATATTATTTATTTTTTGATACTGCTGTTCTTTGCAACTATTCCCATATTAATGACTTCCACTGACTGTGTTAACATACTTGCTGATCTCTGATCCCACAGGCAAATGTGACCCTGCTAATCTTATATATTCTGTACTCCTGTCAATTCTGAAATATTTGGCTGAGTTATATTGTAAAGGGGATGGTACAGTTTTCTTTCCTCAAGTGCTCCAATGATGCCCCATAATCCTTCAATGAATGCTTAAATATTGAATCAAGCCTGAATTTGCTTATGCAATCTTATTTACTATTACCCATCCATGGTTCACAGCTCTAACTCTTAAACTTGATAGTCTCTATGCATAAGATGGCATTTCACAGTTCCAATGTTTGTCATATACATTATTTGCCTCTGACTATCAATCTCATCCAATCTCATGAATGAATGCTTTTATGTTAAGTTGCTGACCATCATCACTTCCTTGCTCCTCAACTAGTTGTTTTGTCCTCTTCTCTCAGGTAAAATTCAAACCTGTTTCTTTTAGCATCTATTACTCTAAACTGTAATTGCTAATTTCATAATTATCCCTGAAGGCAATACTATTCTTAGCATCAGTTTTGGTATCTTACTCATTTTTGTAGATATTTTTATAACATATTCATGAAATACAGTCAATGTTCAGTCAGTGTTCATAGGATGGTTATATAAATGGATTGAATTAGGTGGTGCAGTGTTTTTTATTATTTCCTCAGTATCAAGCAGGAGTTGGCAACCTTTCTCTGTAAAGGATTAGATAGTAAATATTTCTGGCTTATAGTCTATACCGTGTCTGTCACAACTGCTCAACTCTGTCTGTAGAGCAAGAGTAGTCACAGACAAGGCAAAAATAGACCAGAGTGTGGCCCCTCCTAGACCTCAGTTTGCCCACCACTGGTATTAAGAAAAGAGACAGATCAAAGTTCTCACACTGACAATAGGCAGATGTTGAACAAGAGTCCCCGCAAGAAATTGAGGGGAGGGTGCACTGATTTTGGTATTAATGTTGAAGTCCATGTCCTTTATATGTGAAACCTCTGATTTACCACCCCTTACATATATCATCTTTCTTACCATATATTCCAATAGCTCTTTTACAATATTAAATCTGACTACATAATCAATAAGTACGATTGAAAATGTGATCATACTCTACTTGAAGACATTTCAGATAAGATGTTCATATTTAACACTGAGTATACTAGAAAATATATTTTACTGTAGAGCCAGTGGGTACCTAAGTTTCTTCTTGAGAAATATAGAGCTGCTTTTATTTTCCCTGAGCTTTTAATGAAATTATTTTTCACACAATGTTATTATTCAAATTATCCCCAAAACCTCAAAATGAAATGAGAGTTCTTTAACTTAAAATCAGTCTAATGGTATTGTGCTTAGGAAGGGTTCCATTTTGCAGATCAAATGAGAAGAGCTGACCATTTCTAGTTTTATTGTTTTTTAATCATTCAACTGTAGAATATTTGATTGTTTTTCCATTTGTGAGTCTCTCCCAAGCACTGAGCCAGCACAGTCAGAAGCAGTGGGCTTAGAAAAGAGGGCAAAACTCAAATTAGATGACTATAGATGAGCACACATATGGAAATAATTTAATTATTTGGAGGTCATTTTTGGATAGTGTCTGCTGGGCCCAGCTGGAGCTTATGCAAAACCCCAAAGCAGTACCTTCTACCCCTTTGCGTGCATTTCACCAAAAAGCCAGGCAAATCAACAGTCTAATGAGGTTAAGCTTTTGACTAGTTTTGCCCAAGCCAACAAAGGGACTTTGCACAGATATGATATTGTAATAGCTGCATACGCTTTTCCTGTGGGTGTGTTTTAATGCCAAATTTCACATATTATGCTTTTTTTTGATTTATTTCTGTTTCTTCAGCTAGCTAGACACATGATAGAATATTAGATGCTTATGTTTTATAAAGATATCACCATATGCAAATGATCTTTGGTATGAACAACATATAATCATAAATATAATATCATAAACTATCTTAACAAAAACATTGCAGGAACATATTTTTGGGTGAATTCTATTACACATTAAAAAAAGAAAAGCATCAGAAAATAGAGAGGGATGGTTCACTAACTCTTTTATAACTATTTTAATTTAAGCAATGCTTTACAAGGTCTGTCCCAAAAGTATGGGCCACACAAATTGTTTAATTACATTGACATTGGCTTGATATTTTTGGGTCAGGCCTTTGTATATTAAGGGACAGTAATTTTTTTCTGTAAAGATTTAGTTTATGTGGTACTATCTTTCTCTGAACAAAAATAAAATAACAAAATAGAAACAGACTCATTAACAGAGAACAGTGACAGCTGTGGAGTCAGAGGGTTGGATGGGACAGGTAAAGGGATTGAGCAAAAAATATTTAAAAAACAATAATAGGTATGATAGCCTGAGATTGCCAGGGTGGGGAGTGGGGCAAGGTGGAGGGGAGTATAGGAGGATAAATGGGAATGGAAGGGAATAGTGGTGAACATGCAATATAGTGTACAGATGATGTATTGTGGAACGGTGCTCCTGAAACCTATATAATTTTGTTAATCAGTGCCACCACAATAAATTCAGTGAAAAGGACAAATAATAAAAATTAAAAATATTTAGTTTTTAAATATTTTAGGTTTGGTAAAACCACACAGTATTTATTGCTACTACTCAACTTGGCTGTTATAATGCAAAAATAGTCATAGATAATATGATGAATGAATGATGTGGTTGTGTTTCACTAAAACTTTACAAAAATGGGCAGTTAGTTGAATATGGCCTTGGGCTGTACTTTGCTTATTTTATATTAACTTCACAGATTGTGATAAGCTATATTTGAATTATAGTTTATTATCATAAATTCTTTGTCCATGAACTATTTTAAGTGGTTGTTTAATTTCCAAATAATTTAGACTTTTCTTTCTTGTATACTGATTTCTAATTTAATTCCCATGCAAAATTTTAATTTTTTGAAGGAACAGACTGACAATGAGCAGAGAGGATGGGAGAGGGGAAGGAAGAGGCAAAGAAGGGGAACAATTTAGTCAAGGAACTAGTATAAATGACCCATGGACATGGACAGCATATGGGATTGACTGTGGGAGAGGGGGTAGGGAGGGTGGGGCAAGGGAGTGCAGTGGGGAAAATATGGGATAAAGGTAATACAACAATAATAAATTAATTAAAAACAAAAGATTTTTAAATGTGGATCATATGATCTGTCTTAATCAGCATTCCATGTACAATTTGAAAAGGATATGCATTCTATAGTTATTGGATTAAATATTTTATAACTATCAAATGCTTCAAGTTGTTTGACTATGTTATTTAAATTCATATATATAATTTTTTACTTCTATATATGTGCTCTTGTCTGTGTATATCTCAAATACAGAGAAAGTGTTAATATCTCCAACCATGATTATAGATTTGTCCTTATCTGCCTTTTGTACTGTTTTAGAAATTTTCATGTGTGTACATTTAGAATTGTTAGGTCTTCTTAAATCTGCTTTCCAGTGATTAGAAAAGAAATCATTTTACATGTTTGGACTTCCTTATGACAACATTGCCAATTAACATTTTGAATGACAACCCTTTTTTTGGTTCAGTAACTATGAAATATAGTCCCACTAATTAGGAAAACCATGGGCTAATGGTCTACATATCTTCATCATAGCACCCTTGAATGTTAGATGCATTTCTGTGCCCGGATGCTAGCATTTAGCAGCTGAAACAACAGTGCAATGGCAGAAGAAGGAAACTTCGCAAGAGATCAATAGTCTGGTAAGGCCCCCAAGTCAAGAACCTGTCTTTGCTAATGTGTGTGATAGCCCTGTTAAATATGTAGTTTATATTTAGAGTAACATATCTGCTCTTAAATGACAACCTATTAGGATGCTTGATTTCACAAACCCAGGAAGGGGTAAAGTGAATCCATATGATTTAGAAAAGAGATAATAAATTCAAATTCAATTTAGAACAAAAATTAATTGGGATTAAAGACAAGAGTGAAGGAAAGAAAAGCACCCCATGACCCCTGGAGAGAATTTGATAACTGGAATCTAATTGAGAAACTAAACTATATCTGCTATGTGACTGGGCACCAGCACAAAACTAATGTTGAAATCTGTTAGGTGAATAGCTCTGTGTGTGAAGGACCAAAAGCTTGACCTATCTAAGGCTTTGCGAAAGCAGGGTCAAAGCCCACTCAAACTACCTCATGAAAGGAATGATTCATTGCTGGGTGCTAGTACAGAACCATGGAGAATCGGAGGCTAAGTGCTAGGGCAGAGCTAGGGCTCATGATAAATGGAACAAAGGGGAGTTTTGACATCAAGACCAAGATAGGTGATGGTGATCTTGAGGGTCACTGCAGCCCCAAGAGTCTATTGACTAATTCAGCTATTCCTGATCCATGGACTCTAGGTACACCAGAAGTGGGCAAAAGGTTAGTGCAAAAGATCCTGGAATCCTTATGCGTACAAGGTACTGTAGTCTAAAAAGAATTATTATGGTTAATGCATGTATGTTCTGTTGGAAGGATAAATTGATGTTCCTGGGAAGCTTAGATTTTGGCACTTCTTTAAAATTGTGTTATTTTTAATTGTTCATTATCTGTTTAGTAGAAGTGGGACCTGGGGTCCCTGAAGATAGCTTTAAGTTTACCACTTTAGAATGCTAGTGACTGCAAGCAGAGACGTAGAGCTGATTTGTAATTCCGTAAGAATTTAACAAGTCAGATTTAAACTGAGTTACCTGGCAAACTATTTTTATTTATTTCAGTAGTATTTTAGTGCTCATCATAAATTGGCATTCTGGTCAACTACCTGGCATGACTTTTTAATCTGGGTTAAGATGTATGTACCACTTTTTTTGTTTTGTTTTGTTTTTTGCTTGCTTGCTTATATCACAGTGACAATTTTAAAAAATATGTTAAAGTGCCCATAAATTTGCAATAGCTTTTAGTAATTTTCTCAAACACTAAAGTTCTTTACTGTATTGTAGATCTCTTTAAACTTATTTGGCTTCTAAAAGGGGACCACATACATGAAAACTGTGAAAACTACTGTATTGAGCTGCAAAGCAACCAGCTACTAAAACAAAATCTGTTTTCATTTTACTGTGGGTTGTATTTTTTATTTATAAGCTCACTGTCATTTATAAATGCAGCCAGAGTGTCTTTTTTTCATTCAGAGATTGCCATTTCATTTTATTTATTTATTCAAGTACCCACTTTCTCTATTTAGGAAATTGCTTCTCATTTGACATCCTTTTCTCCTCCTATCCCCACCCATTCCCCACAGAATAAACTAAGGCAATGTCATTTGTAGAAACATCACAATTTACATCATCACTCATCTATATTTCTCTTTCAAAATAATTGCGAACCTCTGCCATTGTAAAAGTCTTTCAGCTTAAACTATTCTGATTTTTTTCATAGAGTTTACCAGATGTTTTTTTCTGAATGGAAACTTTGTAAAACTTTAATCTGTCAGGATCTCAAAAATTATTTGGTTGGTTGTTTTTCTTCTTCCTCTCTTTGCTCCAAATTGAAATTGAGTTCCATGTCATCTCTATTTGGAAAGATTTTCCTCCCTTCTTTCCTTCTTCAACTGACCATTTTACACTTTTAGAATAATAAAACATCATTTAAATGAAATGCATAAGACAATAACCACTGAACTCACTGCAATTCAATATTTATCAATATAGTAGTACAAGTTTATGAAATAAACATTAGGTCCTGTAAATTTAATAGTTTCCAGTACAGAATCTCTCTGAACTTTTTCAGCCCAGACTAGTGGACTTAATAAATAAATAGTTCATAGTGTGCCAAAATCGAATTGCCAAATGATTTACTGCATCCTATGCTGTACAAGGAAAATGCTACTATTGTTTGTACAAGTGTGTTTCATTCAATGTTTGATTTTAGTAGATAAATAAGCTAATGTTGGCATTTCTGAGTTAACCTTGGTTTTCAACTAAGTACAGATGAGGGAGTGTAGATGCAGGAAAAAGAAACTGAAGGATTTATGGAAAACAGGAGAACCAGGAAGATTTGACCTGATATTATTTGCTCAGATTCAGAATTTAATCATATAAATTTGGGATATTAGGCTCAACTTAGTAATTTTTTTGTAGTAGCATTGGTATATAACAAAACTGTGTTTTGTTTGTTGTTATTGTTTTCAGGAAAAAATAACAAAAGTAAAAACTTAAAGAAATACTTAAAGTGGTTTTAAAGTTGTAATAAAAGATAATGAACAACAAGGTGAAGATTGTGGGAGAGTGGATAGGGTAGGAGGGGCAGGGAAGAACAAGGGGGTTGGAAATGAAACAACTATAATACAACAATAAAAATTGATAGTAAAAATAAATTTAAAATATTTTAAATTAAAAATAACAGATGAAAGTATTCTTTATAACCTCATACTGCTACCAATAATGACACTGTAGTAAAAGGTATCTTTGCATAACTACGTACCTGTCAGTACTACTAGCTATCTTACATTGGATAATTTTTTTCATTTTTTAAAATTTAAATTGGACTCATTATTATCAATATATTCTATGATGGCTATCTTGATCAATTTGATCACAAATACCAATTTTAGAGCATCTTTTTAAATTTCAAAATTTTCTCATATACGCACATGTGTGCACACATATATGCCTACCACAATTGGCCTATTGTTTTTTTTAAGAGCAATAAGTCACCTAGATATCAAAGTTGATGCATATTTTTATGATTGTTAAATAATAAAACAACATTACTTTGTGATTGAAGAAATAGCTTTGTATTTAAGAAAGAGTAAACACCTTACTATAATATTGATTATGACAAAAATAGCATTTATACCATAAACTTTAGTTCATAAATACTTCTTATCTTTCAACTCCTGTGATACA
Organism: Noctilio leporinus; assembly: GCA_004026585.1. Classification (NCBI taxonomy): domain Eukaryota; kingdom Metazoa; phylum Chordata; class Mammalia; order Chiroptera; family Noctilionidae; genus Noctilio; species Noctilio leporinus. Next base: position 270,720 of record PVIW01001625.1, on the reverse strand, counting down.
GTATTATAAAGACAGGACAGGGAGTTTTAGCATTCTAATATTAAAGATGAGAAACCTGTGACTCACAGAATTGAAATACTTCCACAAAATCACCACAACTAACAAAGACCAGTGCCCAAACTTAAAATCACCGATGTCTGTCTTGTAATACTATGACACTTCTAGTCAGGAGCTTACCTAATTTTTAAAAAGAAGAAAATGGTAGCAGTAGTTTTCTACTAGAATTAAAGAAATGAAAAAATATGATTTTGACAATATATGGTCATGATCCCAACAGCTTAGTATGTTTTTCTCTAGCGACTCTCTAGAGAAGATGGTTTAAGGTTAATAAAATTGGAGGGAATATTATTTTCATTAGTCAGTTGTCATTATAACTTTCTTGAACCACAAACTTGATAGGTTACAAACATTTTGCTTAACTCTCTGTGTCTTGTTTTGTTTTGTTTTTGCATTTTGCATCCAATGACTAAATGGCTCCACCACTTATGCAGTCATAAAATGTAAATACACATTGGGAATCATTCCCCATTTCTGCCATAATTTTCTTCCCCCTTGTCTTATCAATTGCTTAACCTGTGTATCTCTTCTAAATATGATTTCCACAATCTAAACTCCCCATACTTTGACCAAACTGTAGAAAAGTGCTATGAATTTTTTTTCCAAAATAAGAACATTAAGAAATGGAAGGAGGGGAGGGTGGAAACCAGCTCAGTGATCCTCCATCACATTTGGAATCCATTATCCGGAGCCCCCAAAGCTCCTCAAACTTTGGGAAAGCTTGAGTGTCCACTTTTTGGGAAAGTGGGAGTGTCCACTTTCAGCTTCAGACTTCCATGGCCCTATTCATGTCTCCTAGTCTTGACAGTAGTGTGCCTTAGGAAGGTTTCAAGCAGCAGCTGGGGGAGACACTTGCTATAAGGAAGGCTTCTAGCATTTCCCACAACTCATTGCGGATGAAACAACTTCTTCATCTATGTGCAAAATTACTGTTATAATATCTGCATTTTGTTGTAAAGTGCTTCTGAAATAGTACACATGCCAATAGGTTTTTTAAAAAACCTTTCAATCTGCCACCATTGCCCTAATCCAGAATCTACATCACAGAGACAAGAAACCTGATATTAGGAAGACTATACTCCATCTATAGAACTATAAATTCATCCTTCATTCATATACATGGTGAATATCAGAACAATAATTTTCATTCATGAAATTAATTTTTGTTAATCAGCTTGATGAATGGCAGAAAAAGGCCCTTATGGCAGCAATTAAAGTTATTCAAGATAGGAGGATTGACTACATTTAAAGACTTCCCTCACTTACATGAAAACTTCATTATAAGAATCAAATGAGAGGCCTTAATCTTTTACCCAAAAGGACAATGCTGAAGGCCACATCCCCAGACTGTCTTGCTTCCAGCTCTTAACTCTGCAGGACTTTTTTTGCCTGATGGTGCATGTGAAGTAGTCCTGCATCTGGAACCTTGCTGTTAATCTTACATACCTGTTGTGTTAACCATATTTTGGATTTATTTATTAGTGACCACATAATAAATATCTGTGTGCCTGGTAGGGTTTGGTCTTACAGCTTGGAAGAGAGGTTGTGGATGAGTAGTTGGCCTTACCACAGAACATTTTTGGCAGCTACCATTAAAAACTAAAATGACACCTAAAGTTGTACATGAACAGTTCTGGAAGTCACTTTGGTTTTATTCATGCTGACTCAATGACTGGATGTCTATCATAATGATTCATATTAATGTTCTCTTCCAGGTACTATGTGCAGATTCAGAAGTATCAAGATCACCTTTTGTGTCTTGAAAGTATTTTTAAAAATAGCAGAAATATACTCATTAGTTAAAATCAGAGTTAACTTTATTTAGTAATAATAATGAAAGCATTTTATTACAAAACTTTATTAATAAAAAGCTTTAATTGCTCTATGTTTTTATTGATAATACCTCATTTTCTTATGTTTTCTTTAGAAGATGATTTTGAGATATATTCTTTATCTTTATATTTGACTATAAAGTTTCCATGGTAATGATATATCTCTTCACATACTCCCTCATCCCCTTCCAGGTAAATAGCAGCTCAAACACGTTTCTTTTTTTTAAATAAGTGTTTAAAATAATTCTTTCTTGTAATTCTATTTTGTGAATATTTTATAGTATGGTGTAATTTCTCCTCTTAAAATTATTTTATATCACAGTATTACTTTATATAAAAATAAGGTTGCATACATAAGCAAGGATTTATACAACTATATTGTTTAAAATATATTAAAATGTATACAGAGAGAAATATACACATATAAACATATGCATATATGCATATATCTTTAGATTTTTGTCATCTATTAATGGCTAGTAATGCTATTTGATAATAACCGTATGAAAATAGAGGTATACTGATAAATAAGGGACACATCCACTTAATGGCATAGTCAGCAGAGAAAAAAATGATTTTATTTTAAATGGGTTTGTTTTTCAATGAGAGAAAAAGTAACGGAAGTCTGATAGCACCAGGACATTATTAGAGAGGTCTGCAGAGTAAAGAGGGAAATAGTTTGCTCACCTTGACAGAGGATATGATCATATCCAATTTTATTTCATTTCTGGTATCTGCATGAAGGACCTGTGCTCTGTTAAAAATATCAGAATTATGAAACAGGCAGTCACAGACACATACACCGTGTATACAAAGAATAATGCCTTCAGAGGACTGCTGTTGGGAACTTGATCTGCAAACTTGCCTTTTAATTCTTTTTTGAGGTTCCAAACAGCTAACAGGCATAATAGCATCTATTTTCAGGCTAACCTGTGTAATTCAGCATATAGGTTAACATGCACTAATATTTCACTCAAGGATTACCCAGGTACTGAATGGATCATTAGCTGAGTTATTTATCTTTGCATAGTTTTGACTATAAACACACCCTTTTATTCATAAGGGATATGTTCCAAGAACCCTAGTGGATGGATGCCTTAAATTGAGGATAGTAGTGAACTACATATATCTTTATATATGTATGTACAGGAGATACATATATATATGTATATTTATTGGCATACATACCAATAAAAGTGTAGCAACAATGGCTAATAATAAAATAGAACAATTAATAACAATATATTGTAATAACAATTATGTGAATGTGGTTCTCTCTTTCAACAAGCTAAAAAATATTTCTTTTCCTTTTTCACGGTTTCACAGTTGGAAGATTCTTTCTTACTGTGGATTTTAGCAAACTGAACTTACAAGTTTTTTCTAACTAACTCAAGAACTTTCACTTAAAGGAAACATTTGCTGCTTCTCTTTGGCATATCTGGATTGTGAGCATCATCACTACTCTTTTACTTTGGGGCATTATTCAGTAAAAGAAGGGTTGCTTGAACACAGAATCATGATGCCAGGCAGTCAATATAATGAGATGACCATGATGTGACTAATTGGAGTGTGTGTAGTGTGGAGGCAGTGGACAGAGGGATGATTCAGGTCCCAGAGTGGGATGGGGCAAAATTATATCCCACTACTCAGAACAGCATTCAACTTTAAGCTATGAAGTATATATTTCTGGAATTTTCCATTTAATATATTTTTTGGACTGTGATTGACCACTGGCACTAAAACTGTGGAAGAGAAAACAGCAGATATGAGGGGCTATTGCACTAACCTATTATGACAGAAGCTTGGGGACAGTTCTGAGGCAGTGAGCTCAGTGTCTATAGTTAGCAAGAGAACAAAATCTGCTCACATAGTTCTTGTTATCTTTTCTGGATGGAAACCTTTTGGGGCTATGCGGTCTTCAGCTGTTTCCTAAAGTCCATCCTTTGTGAATTTGTAAATGAACCAGCTGGCAAGAGTATTTAACATCTAGACTCCTGGACCTCTGCAAGGAACCACAATATCTGGGGAGGGAACCCTGAATCTGGGTGATTTTTGAAAATGACTGATCATCTTGCCAAACTTTCGCATGTTTTGGGTGGGTTCACCTCCCTTCCAATCCCTTCTTTCCCCAGGCTAGACTGACAGAAATCTTTGGTTGCTTACCAGCCACTGCACTGTTTTTGACTTCTACGGGCATACTTCCTGCCTTGCCCTGGTCCCACTCCCAATCTGGTACCAGGGGGGCAGACGGGAAGGGTTTTTTGTATGCTAAGGGTAAGAACCTCCCATTGCTGCCATCCTGGCTGATGGGGAGAGACTCTTGGTGCTCTGACCAATTGCCCTACTCCACAGCAACATTACTTTTAGCTATAGGATGTCATGAAAAGTCCTTAACTTTCTGATCCCAGAATGTAACCAAAGCCAAATCTATGTATGTCAGAATAGTTCCTGCCTATAGAAGTGTATGCTGTTATTTATTTTTATTGCATTATTATCATTGGAGTTTACTCAAGAAGTTTTTAAAACTAGAAGTCTCAAAAAAGAAAAATTGAAAAAAGTGGTAGCTTCATCTCTAGCTAGGTACAACTTAATAAAAGATATGTAAAGAGAACTATAGGGATTTTTTATTCTTTAATAACTTTGGCGAGAGTCAAGTGTAGCTCTCTGACCTTGCTTTGCACCCCAAGCTACATTCTTATCTCCATTAGAATCTCTGCCTTCTTTCTGGTTACACTTAGAGGGAATGATTATATGATCTCCTCTTTCACTTGGTAAGTGTCAAAATTTACATAGGCCGGTGAATAGCGAGCTGTCATTGCCTTGCTCTAGGCACCTTGCCAGGCGGTGAAGTTGCATATTCAGTTGGGTTTGTATCTCATCATTACAGCCATGGCCTTCCAGGGGGAACCAAAAAGGCCAGACAGCAATGAATTAATGAAGCTCTGTGGGAAGTCTAAATAGAGACAAAAGTTTTCATCTATATTTGTTTAAGAATGTTGAAACAGAGCCTGCTTTCCAAATGCCATGTCTAATTTAAGAGCCGGCCTGCAGTGGTAATATCCCAATAGCACCATGTCTCCACTGTCTGCTAAAGCTGATACCGCAAGACATCATGCTGTGGAAGCAATTATAGGAACATAATTGGAAAATATTTTTTTTTGGGTGCATGTCTGCCTTAATTAAAGCTCATTTTACATCTTTGGGAAGGAAGTGTTTTTGCAAAACTTTGGGGTATATTCAAATGTCTTGCAGAAAATAAAGCCTGGATGAACACACAAAGGAAGGTAGAGTTGAAGAGAGAGACAGAGTCAAATGGAGGCTTTTATATCAGGTGATCTGGGTTTGAAGTTCAGTCCTGCCCCATGTTGGCTGCATGACTTTGGGCAGGTGACTTCAAATCTATAGGTATAGGGATTTTTTCCCTCTGAAAATGTCCCCCCAAAAAGTATGTAATTCTGAGTATTAGTGTGGGGAGGAAATGATAATGTGCTCATGAAAATAACTCAAGGAGTATAGAGGTATAGGTGAGATCCTGTGTAAGTGTAGTAAGTATTTTGGTAGCTAAATTGCTCTTGAACAAACAAGAATATTATTTTATGCTCCCAAAAATAGTATAAAAGCTAGGAAGGTTTTTAGAATATAAAGGGGAAGAGGAGAGGAGTTCTCAAAATGTCACAAAGCTGGAGCCATGTGGGTTCTTAGATCTCAAGCAGTGGGTGACTGGACTTTAGACCTGTAAGATATTATATAACAAGAACACCTACTATACTATTAAAAAATTAATTTATTGTATTACATTTATCCCATTTTCCCCCTTGTTCTCCCCTACCCTGCCCTCCCCACCCCTCTCCCACAGTCAATCCCCACATCTTGTCTATGCCCATGGGTCACTTATACTAGTTTCCCTTCTTTGCCTCTTTCTCCTTTTCCTCATTCCCTTCTACACACTATCAGTCTGGTCCTTGTTTCCATGCCTCTGGTTCTATTTTGCTTGTTTGTTCTGTTCATTAGTCTTCTGTACTAGGTATGGTATGGTATTTGCCTTTTACTTCTTACCTTATTTCACTAAACATAATACTCTCTATCTAGTTCCATCCATGTTGTTGCAAAAGGTAAGAGTTTCTTCTTTTTTATATTCTCACTCTGATGTTATTGTAATCCCTCCCATTGTATGGCATTTTCAATGATATGCACTAATAGTATCAGTGATCATGTGTTTTATTGTTGGTTGTTTCAGTGGTGGAAACAGGAGAAAGGAGACTTAGCTGAGTTGTATTCATGTTTCTATGATATAGAAAAAAATACTGTTGAAAATGAAAGCTTGGTCACAGTAGTGACAGTGAAAATATAAATTGACTGGAAGAATTACAAATAATTTGAAGAAATGAGGTTTACCATAGGTATGAAAGAAGGATTTGATATGAAGGTTATTCAACTTGGGACACCCATCTGATGTCTTGGTTATGACATCAAGGAATCAATGCCCAGACTGGAATACATGTGTGCTCAATAAATTTTCATTTTATTTGTTAACCAATGGAGATAGTTCAAAACAATAATAATATATTTTAACTAAGCTATATCTTAGCTTTACAATGTCATTTCCCATTTTAACATCCTTGTCAGGTTGTAATTTCCCTCCCCTAATATTCTAAAATATTCTTCTAGAGTATTCAGCATAAAAATATGTTCAACTTTGATTACATATTTATTTTAGGAAAGATGTTGTAGGAATAAAGTTAGGTTCACCCTGTATAACTATGTCCACAAACCTTAGTAAATTACCTTGTTGCAATCAACAAACATTTGTTCATTTAATCAGTGGGTTTGCTTCTCACAATAAGAGATAAAAAGAATATTGTTTCCTTTTATTTATGGGCAAACTGAAGATCAGACCAATGTGCCCAAAGTTATATAACTAATAAGTAACAGAGTCATGACTTAGACCTAGGACTTCTCCAAGGCTAGAATTATCATTATACTTTACTTTCTGCAAGTGTTTCAATTAGATAAGGCTAAAAGTAGCAGAATTTAAAAATTCTGAGATAATTACCTTAATTTTATGGAAAATTAAGCAATCCCCTCTTCCTAATGGTTACTAACCTAAAAAGGGATTGAACATTTAAGGATAGATTTTATACAGTGGTATCCCTTAATGATGGATTTAGACTTTATTCCTCAAAATGAAAGCATATAACTTTCAATTGTTATACTATTTTCAACTAAGAACAAACAAATGTGCATTGTGTTTGATGTAGTGAGTTCATAACATCGAGATGTATTCTCATAGGATCTTGAAATCCTGTCCCTAGATCCTCACTCTTGATTTTGATATGCTGTTAATCCAGACATTGCCCACAGGTCTTAAAGAAAAAAAATTGGCCACGGAAAACCGAGAGACAGTATGAGGTCCCCCTAAAAAACAACACTAACCACATACATGGATACCTGTCATTTACATTCCTTTTTCCTCATTTCTGGTTTTATCATCAAACTTTGCTCAGCTCTGAACATCACAGATTTGTCATCTTCTCACTATTCACCTAGTGCATGATTTTGGCTATGCACTCTTAACCACATATTACATACCTTGGTGACTATAAATTTCACAGTTTTTAGATATAAATGGCAGAGAACAGAAGTAGAGTGGTTGAAAACACACAGGTGTATTTATTTCACATAACAAGAAGTCCAGAGGAAAGCACCCAAGGACTGGGAAGGTTGCTCCGAGATGGTCATATTGACCGGCTTTTTTCTGTGAGTTTCCTAGGGAAGCCATGCCTTCTCACAGAGAACAGAGTCTATATCTTTTTGAATAGGTCTGTGCCATATGGCTAACATGAATTGAATGTGGCTCATGGAAAGGGTTTGTGGTAAGAATTGAATTAGAAAACCAATAATGTCTACTTAAATGACCTTCTTACAACTTCATCTCAGAAATCTGACTTGACTCTTTTTTCCTCAGTGCTACTTTCACAGATCTCTAAGAAGTAGACTAGAGGGCAAGTAACAGTTAATATACCTAATATCTGCGGTAAATGGTTGTGTCCCAGAATTCCAGAATCTCAGGCTTGGCAAGGGAGTCATTTGGGCCAATAGTCATGGCTAATTTTCATGAAAATGAATTTGTTCAGCCTGCATTAAAACACCTTCAGCAAGTTCCATGAACCCATGTCTAGCTGAAGCCAACATCAGCGGACTGTGGCTTTGATTTGCTTTCATGTCCCTTCAAGGAGCCCCTTCCAAGTAAAGTATCTCTCTGGTCAGCATGCTCCTGGGCTCAGATGAGAAGAGAACATACACAGCAGAACACACAGAGCTAACTACTCAGGAGTACTAGAATAGACAACTGGAATATTCTGAGAGTGAAATTAATGGTTAGGACAAGAAATGCTATTAGATTGTCAAAAGGTCCCTTCCTAAAACAGTAACCATTTTCTGAAGGTAACAGGGGTAGATAAGTCCCACTATCAATTCATTTCACTGGGTTAAAATGGAAAGAATGTTAGAAATAAGGACAAGGGATTGCACCCTCCATAGCACAACCAGATATAGGAAGCTGTATTTATATTGAGAAGCTCGAATTAACAAAGCTAGACATTGTAATATTTCATTGGCAACTTACTTGTGTGTGTGTGTGTGTGTGTGTGTGTGTGTGTGTGTGTGTGTCTGGTGTTGATCTGATCTGATCTGGTCTTTAAAAGTTAGAGAAGTGAGAATGAAAGAGGGCTTACATTTTTGAGCGAGCAATTTATATATTTAGGGCAATACACAAAATAAACTTTTTCACAAATTACATGTTTTTGAAAAACAAAGCAGAATAATAAGAAATCTCTAAACTCATCCACAACATCATTATGGAGAAATAACATCAAAATACACACAATGCCCTTTTCAAACTGTGGTGGAAATTGATATAACTGAAACTGTTTTTGTGCCCTTTGTTACTAAAATTCTGGCATATTTTAGATATATGGAAAGCAAAAAAATTATATCTAGAAAGAAGCATTTGGTGTTATAAAAAGTCTCTTAATATACTTTATCTGATATAATTATTGTTGATTCACTTTCCAATTTCTAATATGTATATTTTCTTATTTTTACTCAGAAATGTCAAAACAGTGAGCAAAACTTGATCAACAATTTCCATAGCTTTGATTGACAGCACAGAGACATTTAATAGACCAATTAGCTCACAGTTTTTGTTGCTCAATTACAAATAAGAAATAATTTTATCTTTGGCAGTTAGCTAGTTATTAATAGCACTCTATCTGTATATACTTACATTTCATTGATAAATTAGTTATTTTTAAAGATTGTATTTATTATTTTTAGAGAGAATGGTAGGGATAGAGGCAGGGAGGGAGAGAAACATCAATGTATGGTTGGTTACCTTTCACCTGCCTCCAGCTACGGACCTGGCTGGAGACCTGGCTTGCAACCTGGTTATGTGCCCTGGCTGGGGAATCGAATCAGTGACCTTTGGGTTTGCAGACCAGCATCTTATCCACTGTGCCACCAGCCAGGGCTGATAGTTTTTTTTTTTAAGTGTGCATAAGGAACCATTAATCATGTCTTTAATGGTTAGTAAATAAAAGGGCTAATTCAAGCCTCCTCCCACCACACACAGCCTCCTGTGTCCAGCCACATCACAGAGCATCAACCTTCAGGAATTCCTAGTTCTTATTTTCTAATATTTATTTATTTAAATTTATTTTTCAATTATAGTTTTACATTTAATATTATTTTGTTGTAGTTTCAGGTATGTGGAATAGTAATTAAACAATCACATACTTTACAAAGTATTCCTTCTCATATTTCCAGTACATATTTGATACCATATGTAGTTATCATAATATTGACTATATTCCCTACACTACTTTACACTTTCATTATTTTGTAGCTACCAACTTTTACTTATTAATCCCTTCATTTTTTTCACCTGTCCCCCAACCCCTCTCTATGTTTAATTTGATTCCAGTTTTAATCCACCATGATGCACTTGTACCTTAGCTTATGTAATTCGTCAGTAATTAGATAGGCGATAGATAGACAGATAGATGATAGATGTCAATAAATGCAGGTCAGGCTTAATTTCTGTATCCTGAAATACTGGCTATGGGAAGGCTTTCTAGTTTTCAAAGAGAACTCCCATAGAGTTCCTCTTAACACTTTCCTCTCTAGAAAAATTCACTGGCTGACTTTTCAACTTAAAATGGCTACTTGCAGAAGAGCTGTAATTTTCCTCTTTTTTAGTTTATAATTATTTAAGACTTATGCGTATGTTTTATTTTGGTCACATTGCCTATAACCAATTATGGTACATGATTCACACCTTTGGATTAAATTTATTTTCTTTTGATTTTATGAAATGAGACATTTACCTGAAGCAGGATTAGGAGGATCTTTATCAAATATAGACCATGGGCTCATCAAAGATGCCTCCTGATACCTGAATGACTGTACAAATTCTAAGATATCCATTGTCCCGAACACTGTCAGTAATCTCTTTTGTTTCTGCTATTATTGGCCTAACGTAGTGTATTATTTCTATAATATTCTGTATTATCCTGATTTTTATAGCATCTCTTTGAGATTAGCCAGTGACCCATGCACTCATTTCTATTTTTGGAGGAAAGATTAAGCCCCAAGCTGTTACAGATATTCCAAGTATCAGAGAGTAAATGAGAAAGGAGACTAATACTCAGAAATGCAACTGTTGGCCCTACTGGTGTTTTGCTGTCTCAAGGCCCATTAACAAGAAAGAGATAAAAAGCTACCTTAGCTCGCAATTTTATATCCTTTGTTATTGCCTCAGGTATGCAGTGGTTCCCTTGTTGTTTTTGTTTTTTCATTTCTTATTATCTCTTGACTTTTATTTTCTCTGGTGTATCTAAAATAACTCTATAGAGTTTCTGATTTATTTTTAGGTTACTATTATTATGATAACTGGTAATCCATAATATCTAAATATAGTGCTTTATGGCTTTGCCTTTATATTACTTTATTCACCAGTATAAGGGTATGTATAGTATACAGGGACTACAAAGAAAGGGCCAAACTGGGTTGTACCCATGAGCCATCAAACTGAGTGGTCTGTTGACAGAGGTATTTTATTGCATTGTGGACAAATGTTGCTGAAACAAAACACTGAAAAGGAATTCAATCTCTCATTCATTCATTCATTCAAACAAATTAGAACCTACTATGTGAGATACTATCTGTTGAAATGGGATAATTGTGATAAATACTCAAGGCTTGGCTGGTATGGGTCAGTTGGTTGGAGCATCATCCTGTAGACCAAAGGGTTACAGGTTTGATTTCCTATCAGGAGGCACATGACCAGGTTGCAGGTTCAGTCCCCAGTTGGACCCAATGTATGTTCATTCTTTCTCTCTCTCTCCCACCTTCGTCCTCATCCTCTGGCTTTCTCTCTTGCTGAAAGCAATGAAAAAAGTGTTCCTGGGTGAGGAAAAAAAAATAATAATAAAAATAAAAAAGGAAACCCAATGCATATTTGGACAAACAAATAAGAGGCCACTGAGATGAAACTCCTGCTATGAGTAATGTTAAGCTATGTCCTTTGACAACAAGGTGAAAATCAGTATGTGGTGGTGTTCGGAAGGGACCTGATGGGGAGAAGAATAAAAAGTCTGTTCAAGTTGGATACTGTGAGAAGTTTAACAAAGAACTCTTTACAAAGATATAAGCAGAGGCAGCTTGTAAGGAAAGCACAAAGGATAATCTAGAGCTTAGGTTTGAGGGTCTAAGGATGGAGCCATTACTGGAACCTAAACAAAATTGCATAGAGAGACCCTCTGCACAAGGGATTAGGACCTCCACACTAAGGGTCAGGACCTCTGTTTGATAGATAAGAAATGCAGGAAGCCTAAAATAATCATGTATGGAGACAAAAGGGGGAGTAACTGGGGAGTAACTAACTGCCTGCATTCTTCCCTACCCACTCCAGTCCCCCTGGAGGTACTCCATATTATTCAAATGTATCTTGAATCAGGACAAGGGGAATATACAAACCATCTTTTAAGGATGTGAAAAAAAGTTTGAAGAGGGTAGAGAGTGAATTAAAAAATATTCTGAACAATATTTAAAAGTACAAATGATAGAACTGGACTGCCAGGATTCAAATACCAGCTTTGGCACTTACTAACCTCAGGCAAGTTATTTAACTTATTTTTGTATCAATTTGCTTATCTTTATAATGGAGAACAGTATAAATACTTCATAATAGAGTTTATTTTAATAAATAATTTTAGATGTTTTAGATTAACAAAGAAAGTAGATAATATAGATAATTCCCACACGTCTTACATCCAGTTTTTTCTGTTGCTAATGCCTTATGTAACTGTATGTTTATCACAGTTAATGAATCAATATTGATACATTGTTATCAAGTGAAGTCACATTTTAATCATATTTATTTAGTTTTTATCAATGTATTTTTCTATTATTGGATGTCATCCAGAATACAACATTACCTTTCTCCTTCATGTCTCTTTAGTGTCCTCTTGACTTTTTGTGACAGTTTTTCCATCTTTATTTTTAAAGACCTTGACAGCTTTGAGGTGTACTGTTTGGATACTGGTGAGGAACACAGGTCAGAATGGTCTTCAATTGGGATTGTAAACACTGAGATATAATTAACATACCATAAAATTCACACTTTTAAGTACCATAGTACAATTCAGTGGGTTTCAGAAAATACACCAGGTTATACAACCATTACTCTATCTAACTCCAGATAGATATTTTCATCACCCAGAAGGAAACCTCGTACTTCTCTTTGTTCCCCTACTAATATACTACTAATATACTTTCTATCTTCATGGATTTGTCTGTTCTGGATTATTCATATAAATAAAGTCATACATCTTGTGACCTTTTGTGTCTGGTTTCTTTTATTTAGTATAACATCCTCATAATACATTTATGTGGATTACGAAGCACAGTGATTCATATCAGTATTTCATTTCTCTCGTGGATGAATGATATTCAGTTGTATGGCTATACATTATTTCATCTTTTTTTAAAAGATTTTATTTGTTATTTTTAGAGAGAAGGGAAGGGGGAGAAGCAGGGAGGAAGAGAGACATCAATGTATAGTTGTCTTTCCCCTGCCTCCAGCTACAGACCTGGTGGGAGGCCTGGGTTGCAATGTGGTTATGTGCCCTGGGTGGGAATCAAACCATCAACCTTTGGGTTCTCAGGCCAGTACCTTATCTACTGTGCCACCAGCCAGGGCTTTATTTCATCTTTTATTTCATTAGATGATGAACATTTGTTTTTGCTTTTGGGCTATGACACATAATGCTACTATAAACAGTTAACCTCAAGATTTTTGTATATGAGCATGTTTTCAATCTCTAGACTATATGCCTTGTAGAATCACTGGATCATGTGGTAACTCTACTGTTAGCTGTCTGAGGCATTGCAGATTATGTTTTATAGTGGTTGCATCATTTTATGTTCCCACCAGCAGTGTCTGAGGGTTCAAATTTGTCCACACTTAGTACTATTTATATAAATTTCAACATCCTTTAGGCTGTGAAATGGTGCATTATTGTGGGTTTGATTTACCTTCTCCATATGGCTGATGATCCCAATCACTTTTTATATCTTAATTAGCCATTTGTATATGTTCTTTTGAGAAATGTCTATTTAAACTCTTTGCCCATTTTAAAAAATTGTAATATTCATCTCTTTGTTTTTGAGAATAATTCTTAATATATCCTTGGTACTAAACCAAAATTAGATATTCAGTCTACAATATTTTCTTACATTCCATGGGTTGTCTTTATACTTTCTTAATAGCATGTCATATACTAACTAATGAAGATGACCTAGATTAACTGGACTAGGTAGTATTTGTCAGTTTTTTCCTGCACTGTTAAATTATTCTCCTTATCCTCATTCTACCTCATTTTCCATTCTATACTTTTTAGAAAGAAGTCATGCACAGCCCACACTTAATGATAGATAAGTGTGGGAGTTACACTTCACCTCTGTAAGGGCAGAGTATCTACATAAATTATCCATAATTTTTCTGCACAGGAAAATTATCTATTCCCTCTCCACTTGAAATTTTCACTTATATCAGTACACACTCATTAATTTTTACTTAATATTTTTGGTTATAACCAACTCATTATGGCATCATTTATTTTATTTTATTTCTCAAGTCATTGCAATTTTGGCCACTGTGCTCTTTCAGTTTCCCATTTAACATATTCATGTTATCACATTCTCAGGTAAGTACTTCCTTACCATTGGCATTCAAGATGGTCCATGCTCATTTTGTGTATTTGATGCCTCAGAACAAGATAGAATCAACCATTTCCTCAAAGATCAGAGATTCTTTTTGTTGGGAAATAATATTAAAAATTAACCTCAGCCCAAGGTTAATCATTGTTACTAAGAAGTTATTACTTATACGCCCTCTCATTTGACAGAGTAAGATAATATATGAATGTATATTAGTTTTTATATATTACAGTTAATTTTCTGATTATTATTTTCTGAATTACCTGTATTTATATTTTTATATCTGCCATTAAGTTTAAGATAGTTCTCATCCATTATTGCTCCAAACCTTTTCTTTGCTACATTCTCTTTATTTTTGATCCACAATATGTATGTTGTACCTTTTGAAATTGTGCTACAACTCTTGAATATTCTATCTCTTTTTATTCTTTTATCTCTTTTAATATATTCTGGATGTTTTCTAATGGTCTATTTTCATCTTCACTTACAATTTCATCAATTATATGATATCTATTAATGAGCTATCAAAGGCATTCATCTTTTTTATTGTTATTGTATTATTTATTTCTAGTGTTTTCTTTTGATAATTTCTAATTTAGTTATATCCTGCTTGACTCACAAAAAAGTTCACTTATCTTTCTATGAGACTAGAAATCTGAATGAAAGGGTACGACTAAGTCAACCAAGCAGATATATTTCAAATATCTAGATGTTTCAAAATGAACAAGTTAAGCATTCAGACTATTATGTTTTATTTATTTATAATCATTCAGTTTTGGTACATCTAAATAAGTTCTTATGCCTGACATGATGGGGAGAATTTAATTTTGGCCACTTCATGTGAGATTGCTATAATATTTAGTAGTACTATAGGCACATAACAATAGAAAATACTAAAGTCTAAATCCTGAAGTTGGAAGATGGTCAGTGGCTTAAACTTGTACAAGCATATAATGAGAATGACCCACATTTGGGTGAAGGATATTGCAGAGCCAAAATTTTGAGTCATTTCCAAGACCAAGGCAACTAGATGTAACAGAAACACCAGGTGATGTAATAAGACCACAGCAAAATGCAAACAAAAGACATTCCTATGAGCAGATTTTCCTGCTATTGCATTATGAAAAGTAAGAACTTTACCCCTGTTGGTTCATCTTTGTATCATCTAAAGGCACTATATAGTAAGACTAGTACCTGGTGACTGGTGAAGAATGAGCAAAGCTTACTTAAATCTCTTATTTTAAAAGTTCAATTATGAAGAAACAGATGAATACAGATGCATAATCCATGTGGGCAACCATAAATGCAACTATCTCATGATACAGTAGTTATAAATAAATTCCATACTTCAATATAATAGATTATATGCATTAAATGCTGTTGAATAAAACCTAAGCCATTTTGCCTATCCTCCTTCCAAAATTCTACTTTCAACTCAGAGTGTGCTGTTTTTATAATCAAAGTTCCTCAAAGCATTTCTTTTGAAAAGGTTAGCATCAACATGACACATTGGGGAGACTGCAAGAACAACTTTCAACTGAGGTATTTTATTTTTGACGCAAACCACACACTATCACTCTTTTCTAATATGTTGAACTGAAGAAAGAAGAAAGGTGTTCAAATACCAAACATATAAAATATTCTGGTTTTCTTTGAAATAGCAAGAAGAAAACAATTTCTTGCAACTACTTGAAACAATAACATTGCAAAGGAAAACATTACAGGGTGAAATTCCTTGTACAAACTGTCACTAAACACTTAGTCTATGTGTCTTTGTGCAGTAACTCAAGATTTTAATGATGCCATTTTTTTTAAACAACAGGGAAAGTCTGAGTCTGACAGACCCCCAATCTTTCCTCAAATCTTTTCCTCAAAAATTTAAATTCCTAATAAGGTAGAACTGATGCTATACTATGCATCCACTTAATTCCTTAACAATATCATAGCAATTTGCTTTATAATGAAAATAACAAAAGGACCATGTCTCATTTCACAGGCAATTTTAAGGAGAAAACACAAGGGACCTAAATACAGAGAAATTGTTTTCCAGGGGTAGGATTAATGCATTGTAAAAAACTGTAGAAAGCTGAGATGGGAAGGTGGGCAGAACTAACAGAGCCCTTGAGAGGAAAAACAAGTCTTTTTAAATTCATCCTAGTGGAGGGTATTGTGTTCAATTATTGTTTGTGGAATGAATGAGTGAATGAATGACCAAACTATGAAAATCCCCATAAGGCTATTTGCAACAACTCAAAGTAAATTCTCAATTTTTAAAAAATAAAATCTTGAGGGAGATCGATGAGGCGAGAACTTAAAGATACACTTCTCATATTCAATGTGTCAATTGAGATGATACAAATGGGAAAGTCATTTTTTCTTTGAATAAATATGTATTGGAAACACATTACATTTCAGAAAATTTGCTGGGCTTGTGAGACACATATTGCCCATCCTCAGAGAACTATAGTAAAATGAAAGATAGAAGGATTAATCAAATAATTTCTTAAAATGTATAATTACTACTTGTGATTAGTATTGTGGAAGAAAAGTAGAAGGGACTATGGGGTGCATTTGGGGTCTCTGACCTCCTTGAGGAAGTGTGGTGAATGTCATCCCTGAGAACATTGAGCTTCCGTTAAGATACAGAGATTAAAAAGGAATTGACTGTGATTGGGAGTAGAGGGCAGCTGTTGGGTAGAAAGGAAAAAGAAGATATCAAAACTCTGAGGTGGGTGAGAGGAGCCAATGATTTCAGAAAAGTGCTTTGTAAGGCTCCATGTAGAATGAGCATCCCAAGTGAAACCAAGTATACATGCTCAAGAGCGGGGCAGCCCCAATGCACCTGGACCCCACATTATGGCCTGAGGCGATGAGACATTGTATAGCAGACAAGGTCCCAAATCACAGTAATGTGTCCCACACAAAGCAAATCACTGCTGTTACCCAAGCCTAAAACAACTGCAACTTCCGACACTGAAGATTGCCAGAGTTCCACTTCTAACACTCACAATCCTCAGAACTCCTGTGTGCATTGCATAAATCACTCAGATTAAATCTCTTTCTGTTATAGTGCAAAGCCTTTCTTTCCTCAAAAATGCCTCATTTTCTCTATTAGATAACTTGGCAATGGCTGTACCAGATATCCTCTCACCTGGTCTGATGGGACTCTTTTCATTTTTTTTTTTAAAGATTTTTCATTTATTATTTTCAGAGAGAAAGGCAAGGAGGGAGGAAAAAAGGGAGAGCAGTATCAATTTATGGTTGCCTTTTCACCTGCCTCCAGCTACAGACCTGGCTAGAGATCTGGCTTGCAACCTGTTTATGTGCCATGACTGGGAATTGAACCAGCGACCTTTGGGTTTGCAGGCTGGTGCTTTATCCACAGAGCCAAACCAGCCAGGGTGTCTTTTCAAATGTGCAAACACAGCTATGCCATACCCAAGCTTAAACTTCAATTATTTTCTATGACCTAAAGAAACCCCAGATTCCTAGTTGGACATTTGAATCTCTTAATGATTTGGCTTCAGCCTAACTCTTCAGCTTCAGGTCTACACCTTGCTCTATACAATTTATAAGTATGTGACAAAAATTGCTTTGGATTTTATAAAAATATAATGGTCTTCCCTCTCTAGTATGCAAATGACATTCTTACTGATTAAATTAGCATCCACATCCAACTTCTCTGGCTGCTTAATTTGACATTTGTTTCCAGACCCAACTGTAGCTTCATTGCCTCCAGAAACTATTCCTGTATGGCCAACTAAAAGGATGTGAACTGAGGGATTAAAAACAGAACATTGAATTTAGATAGATCTGAAAGTAAATCCTGTATCTGCCACTTACCAGCTATGAAAATATTTACCTTACAGATTATTATTATTTGTTTACAACCTGAAGAGGAAAATGACACCTACACTATTCAGTGAAGACTCAAGGAGTGTTGCAAATGAAGCACTTCACAGAGAAAGTGAGGTATAATACACATTTTATAGTTGATATTAATAATTATTCTTTTTGTTGTTATTAGGGGATCTTTCACACATTCTGGCAACACATCTATCATGGCATTAAAACACATGAGATTTTCTACAACAAAAACAAAAAAAAGCAACCAACAGGAGATGATATTTGCAGACAGCAACTCTGAGAAGGGGTTAATATCCAAAATATGTGAAGAACTCCCACAACTCAACACTAAACAGATAATCCAATTAAAAAGTGGTCAGAAGATCTGAAGAGACACCTTTCCCAAGAAGACATACAAATAGCCAACAGATTTATGAAAAGATATTCAACTTCACTAGTTACTAGGGAAATGCAAATCAAATCAATAATGAGATATCACTCCACATGTTAAAATGGTTAACAAGTGTTGGAGGCTGCGGAGAAAAGGAATCCTCATTTACTGCTGGTAGAAATGTAAACTGATACAACCACTATGGAAAAGCAGTTCCACATAAGAGTAACCCAGCAACCCCTCTTCTGGGTATCTACCCAAGAAACATGAAAACATGTGTTTACAAAGATATACACACTTCTATGCTCATCACAACATCATTTATGGTGACCAAGACATGGAAATAACCAAATGTCATTAATAGGGGATTGGATAAAGAAGATGTAGTACATACAAGTATATACTATATAATACTACCGAGCCCTAAGAAGAGATGAAATAACTACCATTTGGGACAACATGGGTGGACCTTAAGAATGTATGCTAAGCGAAATGAGTCAGTCAGAAAAAACTGAGTAATCTGATTTCACTCATATGGGATATAAAACTGAAACTCACAGATGCTGACAACAGTTTGGTGGCTTTAGAGGGAAGCGGGTAAGGGTAGTAAAAGGTAAAAGGGGACAAATATCTGGTGACAGAAAATGATTTGACTTTGGATGGTGGGCACACAATGTAGTATACAGATCATAGAAATGCACACTTGAAACCTATGTGATCTAATTAACCAATGTCACCCCAACAAATGTAATAAAAAAATAAAAATAAATGAAATATACGATACAGTTTCTTGCCTCAGCAATCTTACAGACTAGTGGAGGGTCAAGTGATTAGGAATATATGTGGGAAAAAGATATTATAAAGTGGGTTGCCATAACTAATTTCCCATCTGGAAACTAATAAAAGTGTACATGTAGCTAATGCCTTATACAAAAATAAACACTGATTAAGGCTTTAATACAAACTTGAGAAAATAAACCACATAAGATTGAAAATATACTATATTTGCATACCCATGTTTTCCTTTAGACTTTCAGGTCCTCCGGGCACACGCTCGAGCACCCTGCACACTGGAATATAGATACAGCCTCCATCTGTTCCGTCTTCTCTATTCTCCAAGCAGCAAATAGACACTTTTCCTTTCTGACTAAATACCTGTATTCAGATAAAGCTCCTAACTTCCCAACTCATTAGCTGTGTAGGTGTTAGAAATTCTCTTAGTGTCAAGAAAATAAAGCCAGCTTGCAAAGCAATTAGCCAATTTTATTTGCGTATTATTTCCCTTTTGGTTCATTTTGAATGCAGACAGACTAAATAACTTCTCCATTTTGTCTTCGAAGTGGTATTTTTTTTTTAATGCACACCTTGTGGTTTTGGTATAAATAGAAAAATTACATCTTTTCAATTTTTAAAAATAGAGTGAATTAAATAAAACTGTTATGTGTGTTTATAAATTTTAAAACAGATGACAAATGCTTTTAGAACAAACTCTTTGGTTATCTAACATGTTAAAAAGTAGGTTTTGTTACTAAAACCCTCAAACTTTTAAAAACCTTTCTATGAAACTTTGTTAAGCATAAATTCCATAGCATTACAGAGAACTCAATTGAAATTTCTGTATTCTGAAAAAGTTTTAAGCCACAAAATTCAAGAATATGGGCTCAGAAACAAAAAAGCAAGCCTTTTATATTTTCTTATTATTTTAAATGTAAATTAATGTATAGTAGTAGAAGAATATGAAACCAATTTTTGATTGTTATAAAACTATAAGCTTTTAATTTTCTTGGCTATCTGAGAAGTAGCTTACTTAGCCCCCTTTTAGGTAAGATTTTAGGATGGTGGTTGAGATGAGAAGGTATCTTCCTAGGAGCAGAATAAATCTCTGGTACTTACCAGTATCAGCTACACAGTTATCCATCCCTCATTGCCCTTTATGAGAAGGAAATCCTTTTAAGCATCTTTTCTATTGCTCATTATTTGGTTTTAATAGATTATTTTCCAGGTTACTGATTGGTTTTAACTGTTATTATTACAGGGAAAAAGTGATACAGTTTTGGTGGCAGGAAAAAAACAGCTGTGAGGTGGAAAGATATAACACCTGAAAAACACAGGTAAGAGAAGGGGCATATGAATTTCAAGAATTTATCTCACAGGAACATGACTTCAGAGAACATACTCTGAAAACAAAAACAAAAACTTAGCAATAGAGGAAAAAAATCAATGCCCCAAACCATTGTTTTATTGCTGGAAAACTTGATTGAAGTTCTTCTAAGTCACTCAAAATTCAGGTTCTTATGAGTCAAAACATGGTGCCAGCTTCAGCATCAGCCCTCATCAGTCTGTCTTCTAGGCAACAACAAGCTAATGTTATTAGAGAATGTGCTCTGTGGTCTATCTTCTCTAACTGATACTCTGGTATAGTTTATTCTTGAGAAATCGTAGGGCCAAATGTATCTCTAAGCCCTTGGCAGAAGAGGAAAGAGGAGATCCTATCACCTTGTACTTGCAGTTAAATTAGGATTATGCCCAAACTTCTACAGCTGAGGGAATTGGGAATGGATATCCCTGATATAAAACTGCTTAGTCAAAAAGTACCATTATAAAAATTCACATTTTATACATTTAACTATTCCCAAAATTATGTAACAATAGGTTTTGTGAAGCATAACAAGAAAGCTGCCATGTAAAGGCCCCGTCTATCCATTTCCTTACATGATACTGACATCAATTAGATTGTATACTAAAGGAAAAAATAAATTTCTCAGCAATTATTGAGCTTTAAATCCTTACATGGAAGATTTGAGAGAAGGGCTTTAAAAGTCAAGATTGGACATGTTCAGGCATTACTCATGTTAGCTGGCTGCCTCAACTAGAAATGAACCCAGTTAAAATGGAGACACATATGTCAAAGGGAAGCTTATGGCAATAGAATATAACTTTCTGCTTTCTGACCTAAATGTTCACATTCTAGTTCCAGGCAGTATTTATTGTAACGTGTTTGCAGGATAATGCACTGAACTGCCCACTTCTCTCCCTGAGAAAATTTCCTCTCTTTTCAAACTTGAGAAACCAAAGTGCCATAACATATGTGAAATTATACAGAAGAAGAGTGTCAACTTTTGCCAAGTTAACTTTTCTCTCACTTGAAAGGACCAGAGGAAAGCAGATGAAATGAAAATTGAGGAAGCTTCCACACACTCAAATCATATCTAGGTGTGCCACCTCTTGTGGATCACCCACCTTCTCTCTCTTCTATCTATTACCCCAATTTGTTGACCATAAACCACCACTTTGATAGCAATTCTTAGATGGCCTGCTAGGTGACCTAACTCCCTTGGGTTGGATGTGTAGTACTAAAAGTACCTTGCTACTGACAATTCATTTCTACAGAAAAACTAATTTTCCCCTTCTTGGACTGTGGGTCCATGGAATTGAACTAACAAGTGGCTAGTTTAAATAAAGTGTAGGGAGCAATCTTATGTCAATTATAAAAATGTTTTCTTACCAGGATGCCAAGTTTTAATGCTGTGGTTAATGTTGGTTTATATAACTCTGTTATCAAAAGTGATGAAAAATGGTGATCATAGAAAATATTACTAAAATTGAGCTGCAAACTTATTCAAGGTGCAGACTGAGCTCTCAGTTCTACAGAAAATCAAGAAATCAGTAGACCAAAATATTTGAAAAAATCTGGAAAATTTTAAGCAGATGGTTTAATATTAATAAAGAAATTTGCAAACCAAAATACCAGAGGGAAGATCAGTTTTTATTTACTGTGGGAGTCCTGGAGGTACTGAAATCTGAGCTAATTGCACTAAGGACAAGTGTGGGACACAGGACAATTATGAATGTAATTAATTAAATTACTCCATTAGGAAGAAGTGATCCAGTTAGGATTTTACCCTTCTATTACCCTTTCTGCCCCACTCTAAAACACAAGGGCAGTTTCTTAGTCCTAAGATAAAAAATACGTGAATTGCTCTCAGTAGGAAAGAGATGGAGTCATATAGACTCAACAAATTTGAAATGAATGCAATTACTCAGAGTATGTTCTATAACCACAAGGGGATTCAACAAGTTTATTTTATTAAAATTTATTTTAAAAAAATATGATAATTAGACAATCCCAACTTCAAAGTGTTGAGCAGGATACTTCCAACTATTCCCAGTTTCAAAGTTGAACTCAAAATAAAAACTGGAAAATATTTTAAGTGGAAAGTTAATGAAGCTATAAAATCTTTTAAAATGTGGAATATAGCTATAATGATATTTCAAAAGAATTTTATAGGCATAATTTTACATACATGGGGAAAAAATGAAACAAATTGTTTAGGCACTCATCACAAATTCAATTAAAATCAAATTTTAAATTTGTATAAGAAAGTATCAGAAGTGAAGATATTAATGGAATATAAATATGCAGTAGAGAATATAAGCAGAACTGAAAGTTTCTTTGATAAGTATAAAATTGATAAAATACTATGAAAATATTTTAAAAATTAAAGCTATGTAAATGAGCAATATTAGTCATTAAAAGGAGACACAATAAACCTAATATCTTATGATAGTATAGCATGGAAAACTTTATGATAATTTTATAATTTGTATAGAGCAGAAAAAATTACTGATTAATACAAGGATGAGAGTAAAATAAAAATGATTACTTTGGTACTTATTTATAAGTTGAATTCATAACTTGATCTCTTTTACAATGAAAACTTCAGGAACAAATGGCTTTTCTGCAACATTTTTTCAATCTTACCCAAATTTACTTCAAAAATAAGCAAGCATTTCCTATATCTTTTTATGGGGCTAACATAATTTTGATTCTAAATATTTGACAAGTATGTTCAAGAAATATTATTGGCCTTTTTCAAGAACTTAAATGTAGCTATATATTAAAAATAATACATTGTAGTTATTAATAAAATTCATTACATATCATATAAGACACAAAACATAATTAGATAAAATAAATCTGCAAAAGACAAGAATGATCATTTTGAAAATATTTAACACCTGATGATGATAAAAAAAAAGAACTCAGAGGCCCTGGCTGGTGGCAGAGCAGATAAGATGCCAGCCTGTGAACCTGAAGGTTGCCTCTTCAATTCCTAGCCAGGGCACATAGCCGGGTTGCAAGCCAGGTCTCCAGCCAGCTCTGTCTCTCTCCCTCTCTGCCTCTCTCCCTTCTCCCCTCTCTAATAATAATAAAATCTTAAAAAATAATAAAACCAGAAAAGTAGATATGGAAGAGATTTCTCATAACATGAAAAATAATAGCTTCAAAAAAAAATGTATGCCCAATGATGGCATATTGATATCTTTTCCCCACAAATTAGGAAAAGGACATGAATGCTTGTCATCTGCAGTTCTAGTCCACATTTACTCAGCCAAGGAAAATAAACAAAATCATAACATAAATTAAATCTTAACTATCAATACTTATAAATGATATGACTATGTAGATAAACAAAAGGAGTCTATAAACTTTTAGAATAATTTACTGAATTTAGCATTTGTTGGATACAGATCAATATAAAAAATCAAATACTGTTTTACATTATAATATCAACTACATAGAAAATGAAATAAATAAGTTACCAGAAATAGAAATAATTTAATTCTACTAGTAAATTTAATATACATTTAAAAATATTCCTAAAGAAAATGCCTTAAAATATTGTTCACAGGAATTAAAGGACATCAATAGAGATATATACTCTTCCAATGAATGCATCCCTGATATTGCAAAGTTTTCATTTTCTCTCAATTAAATTATAAATTCAATGCAATTAATTAAGAGGCAAGATATTTTGTAGAATTTGGTGTCCTATATTTTAAGTTTTAGAAACAGAAAGGTCAAAGAATAATAGTTAAGAAATATTTGAAAAAGCAGAAAGATTATTGTATATTACCAGATTTCACAAACTGTGAAAAATAATATACATATAAATATCTGTGTACTAGAAATAAAATACATACACATATATTTATAAAATTATATCTATATGAAATAATATGGTTAATTATATATATATGTATGTGTGTGTGTGTGTGTGTATTGTTCAGAGGAAAAATATGTATATGAGAAGAGACCAAAGAATTGTCATTTATTTATTAAAAAATTGTGTATTTATTTTTACCTGTTCAAAGTTTAGTCACCTTCAAACTACTCTCCATTTTTATTGCAATACACTTCTCAAGGTATTTTTTTCCCACCACTCAAAGCAGATTTTGAACTCATCAATTTTGATGCCTTTCAGGACTTTTGCTGTTTTTGTTTCACCTCTTCCACATCATCAAAACCCTTCCCTTTTAGAACCTTTCATCCAGGAAAACAGAACAAAAATGTTGTTCTGGGCAAGATCAGGTGAATAGAAAGGGTTGGGCATGGGGCTTATGCTTGTTTAGGTCAAAGACTGCTGAACACTCAGCGTGGTTCAGGGCAGGTGCTCCGGTAAGTTACCTGTCGTGAGATGGGTAAATGCATTGCAAGAACCTTCAAAAGACATTCACTGAAGATGAATGCAGACGCTCACAACAACGTCAGCTAGTGCACTGGTCCAGATGGGTTCCTAGAACACTCATCTAGTGGGGTAGGCCTGTACTACAAAAGGACTACCCCCCAGAAGATAATAGATAATTCCAGTTGTTTTAGGGTCCCCCCCCCAATACATACCATGTAAGTATATGCACACATATAAAAATCTGCACTCAGTTTACACTGACATTTTCTTTTGAGTTCAGTTTCTGATACAGAGCTTGTGAAACTCTTGTAATCTCCTGAGTGATAGGGGTGCTAGGAATATTATTGGTTCTAATATTTAGGTTTTTTTTACCTACTATTGTTCTAATATTTAGTATCTTACCCAGAGCTTCTAAATCTCTTTACATTTTCTGGGTGATAGGCATATCTTTTGTTCTAATGAAGTCATTTGTGATAGTTGGCTAGATGTTGGCTGGTCACCAAAAAAAAAAAAAAAAACGAAGCATGATTAGAAGTTTGGCTCATTGAGCTCCAACTCCCATTCTCCTAACACAAGAAGTGAACTGAAATGTGACAATAATTGACCATGCCTATGTGACAAAGCTTCCCAAATCCCAAAAGTACAGAGTTTGGGCAGTTTCCAAGTTACTGAATACATCCACCTACCATGACTCAACGTTTTATGCTAGGGGTCCTTCAGGATTTGCCCTGTGTACCTCTTCTCTGGTTGTTTATTTGTGATTTAAAATATCTTATAAAAATCATCAATAATAAGTAAACTACTTTCCTAGATTCTGTGAGACACTTTAGCAAATTATTGAACCTGAGCAAAGGCTTGCAGTAACCTCCTATTTGTAACCGAATAGGACAGAAGCTATGGTGATCTGGGAACCCCAATACCTGAAATTGGTGTCTTAAGGGGGAATAGTCTTTTGGTCTGGATTCATCCTGGCTGGTGTCAGAATTGCATCATGTCTAAACTGCTAGAGATACTTTTGGTTTATTCCCAGGCTCTTACAACCCATCTTCAACTTACTTCAACTTACTCCAAAGCGTCTTAATGCAGTTTTCCGTAAATGATATTTTTCTTTAGACATCTAGATAAATACCCAATGTAATTTAATTTCTCTCTCACATGTATGATTTTAATAAAATTCCTGTTAAAGGGAGTCTTTTCTCTTTAAAATTAAAAAACTTACCATATTCAACCAATTTTTCCTTTCCCCATCCCCATAAAACGAAGCATGTAGAAACACTATCCACTAGTGAGTGAGAGGCTGAAATGGTGCCGGTGTTACTCTCAGATTCTACTGACAGCACTTTCTGAAACCTAGCGACATTCCTGCTCAAGACAAGGTGAAGACAAGGTGCAGATGGGATTAGGTGACAATTGGAGAGAGAGAGGTCCAGGAGGTTCTGGCTTGTTGCTAAGGATAAGAAAATTGAAGATAGTTTAAAGGTGTAAATTCTTTTTTCCCTAGATGGATCTGACTGGGACTCTGACTGAGGCTCCCTTTTGCTCCTGACCCTCCTCAGGGAAACACAAAGACTTGAAATAGTCATTTTGGATTTTAGTTACTCAGTTCACTTGTCCCTCACATGGCTGGAGCTGAGGATTTTTGATGTCTGTTTATGGTCTTAGTGGTGGTGGAGTATTTTGCTTTGTAACACAGCAATGAGTACACAGCATTCTTTTCATGTATTTTTTGTATTTATCATGGTGCCTAGTACAGTGTCTGTCATTCTTTAGCAATCATGAATGATGTGTTTGATTCCTTTATGCAAGCAAGTGGGAAAAAATAGAGAAAGACTTAGACAAATACATTGTGGTCTCCATTTCCTAATGTCTTTTGCAAGCCTGATATGGATCATGGCAGCAGTCCATACAGGGACAATATGTCTTTCATGTAGACAGGACTGAGGGAATTCCCAATAGTGGTTTAGAAATTTATTCCAAGCTGTTGCTGTTAATCTCTGATGCAATGGAGGCCTTGCTTTTGGCAAGAATCAGGCCTTCTTCCCAAGATACTGCCCATATTTTTCTTTGCAAACACAAACTAGAGCTGTGGTGCATGATAACAAAAACATATTTTAAAACAAAATTAAAATCATGGAATGTGCTTCCTTATACTATAGAATCTCAATATCCTTTAATACAAGTACAATTTCAATATCCTATAATGGGAAATATTTTGTAGGGAAAGAAACCAGAGCAATTTATGCATTTATTATTCAAGGGTTCCTTGAGCATTTTGTTTGGCACTATTAATGCTGTTCCCTTTTTTAACTCTTAATTTGCTTATATCCGAGAGGAATGAATCAGCATTTGAGAGGAAGAATTAATTCTTGATTTCATTAGCTTAGACTGCCATAACAAAATACCACAGACTGGGTGACTCAAACAGAAAGTTATTTTCAAAGTGCCAACCAACATAGTTGATTTCAGGTGAGACTTTCCTTCCCAACTTCTTGCTGTGTCTTCATATGGCTTTTGCTCCATGTGTTTTAAAAGAAAGAAAGAGAGATCTGGTGTCCTTATCCTGTTATAATGATATTAGTCTTATTGGATTAGGGTTCACCTTTATGGACTCATTTAACCTTAATTCCCTCCACAAAGGCCTTATATCCAAATGGTTAGGATGTCAATGTATGCATTTGGAAAAAGACACAGATCAGCCCATGATATTGATATCTAATTATTTCTTTTAAAAAATAGCAATGGAATAAAACTGGATTTTTACATAAGGGTTTTAAATATATATTTGGATTTATCATAGAAATATTTTAATTGAGTTACTAACTTTTGATAATAAAACTCTAACTCTTTAAAATATGTTCATTAATGTAAACTGCCTTTAACATTAACTGGCACAACACATAATTACCAAATAGACTTGCCACCAACATTATCACATAATATATTAGCTAAGTTGAACAGAAACAACTCTCATGACATTGTGAAGCCATATATATTAAGCAAGAAGGTAATTTAGGGTCTACTACCTTGATACTAGTGAGAAGTGACACTGGATAACTCAATACTGAGAAATAATATTTAAAATTATTTATTTTAACATTAAATGTGTGCATGTGTGTGTATGCAACCATTTAATGGAGGAACTAAAAATTTCTTTATAAACTTTAAAAATTGTTTTTCTTAGTTATGCCTTGGGGAAAAAAAAACAAAAACAAGTAAAGATTAAATTATGGTTTAGAGCCTTCAGTTGAAGCAGCTGGAAATACATGGAATATATTTTGGAAATAAAATCCCAGAGAAATTAAAAGGAATAAGGACATTATTCAGATATCTAAAAAAGTCAATTATATAAAACAACTATATCTTTCATCATGCTAGGGAAACCAACAGTTTTCACTAAACTAAATTGGTAAAACCACCGCTGCTCTGAAACAACTATTTCATGCTATGGACAGTACTTTTGACTACTAAAAAAATCCCTGATTTCCAGTTTTGTCATTATCATAAACAAAAAAATCATAACTAATGTTTGACTTTTAATATTTTTATATTTTTGAAACAGGTATTGTAATACTTGTTAAATATGAGTAACTTTAATTTATATCTGGTGACAATTTTCCTCTAGGTATATCAGCCATGTAATTTATAGTACTTTAGCAGTGATTTAAATTGAAACCATATTATTTCACCCGTCAATGCTCAGGAAAGCCATGCTTAATGTCTTCTAACCAAGTTGCTCTGATCATTTTGTTACAACAACTTCCAAAATATTTAATTTCCTGAATATCATATGGGGGAATATTATAGAAGATAACACTCATGATATGCTAAAAGAAAAGGGAATAAGAGTTACTACTAAATGGGAAAAATCTTTTTATAGCTGCAGTGTTCTTGTACTTTGTTGCTGTAATCTCTTTGGTGAAATGACTTCTGTTGGGTTTAACTATTCAGTTATTTTGAGTTTTTGCACTCAAATTCATGATAAAATGAAGTTGTCATCACTATGAAATTTCATTCTAGGAATTTAAAGAAAAATATGTTGAATTTATGGAACCAGAATTCAGGTGACAATTGGGGCCTTTCAGAAAATATTGCTGGTTAGCAAAGCAGGGCTCAGTGTAGAGAAAATGCAATTTGGGATAAATAAATTTATTTCAAAAGCAACCTCAGATGATTGTGTCTAGCACCAAACTTGCTATGGAAACTTTCATCACTATAAATGATGCTGTGTTAAAATTAAATCATACATGCATCTTTCTTTTAGCTTTTAACATGATTTGTGATCTAGGAGGTGCTGTTAGAGATAGATGTCAATTTAATGAGGCAGTTATCTCAGATAGGATGTTTCTCTCATGCTTTTGATATCTACACAACTTTGTGAAAAGTTACAGTTTTGGTTGTGCCACAAAAATATTAAATAGAATGAAAGCATGTTGGTACTGGTACCTGCCTGCTGTTTGGACATTTAATTATTTCACTCATAGTCCTATTTTTTCTCTCTTTCTCTATCATTCCAACATAAACATTATTTTTATCACAATAACTTTTAAATATCTTGTAATTATACAGGTTGTCTAGGTAGTATAGAATATAAGCCTTCTCATTGTTTTGATACAATCTACATTCTATCTATTATCTAGAAAGAGAGTTCCTTTTACAAATATTATCTAGAAAGAGAGTTCCTTCTCATGACTGAGAAGACATGGCACCCATTATTAATAATATGTACCTGATGTTCATTGCAGAATTATGTACAATATTCAAGACATGGAAGCAACCCAAGTGCCCATCAATAGACAAATGAATAAAAATGCTGTGGTACATATATCCGATGGAATATTACTCAGCTATAGAAGATGAAATCTTACTATTTGCAACAATGTGGATGGACATAGTATGCTAAGTGAAATAAGTCAATTAGAGGAAGACAAATACATATGATTTCACTTATGTGTAGAAATTAAAGAACAATGTAAACAAACATACAAACCAGAAATAGGCTCATAGGTACAGAAAGAACACTGATGGTTAACAAAGGGGAGGGGCCATAGCAGGGCTTAGGAGGGGAGATAGGAGGGCTTGGGAAAGAAGACTTATCATTGAGATGTAAAGTACATCAAAGAGAATATAGTCAATAATTTTGTAACATAGAAGGGACACTTTGAAAAGTATATGATTGTTTATCCACTATACTGTATAGCTGGAATGAAAACAAAATGATAGTCAATGTAAACTGGAATTGAAAACTAAAATAAAAAAGAAAACTTCCAAATTAGGATAGGACTACAAAGCAAGAATGCGTACAGCACTACTTGTTCAACTTATTAACTTTCAGGCATTTTCTGAATCTCCAAGTTTTTCTGTTCTATATGCTGTGTAGCTTTCTTCTCTTTTTTGAACCTAACTCAAACAGGCTTTCATGTCATCATTCCAGTTCAGCTATAAGTATTAATTCAATTCTAATGACTTATTTTTATTTATTTATTAAATGTTCACCTCAATCTAATCTAATCAACATTAGGCCAGCGATTTTGTCTATTTTGTTTATTGCTATAGTTTTAAAATATAGAATAGTACTTAGTTAAGTAATAAACACTTAGCATTTTTAATGGATTATTTTGTTATAATTTTTATTTTTATGAGTATTTTGAGACATTCTTGAGCTATTTAGTAATTCCTCCAAATTCCAAGAAAAAAACTGAGATAACTACTTTTCAGAAGTTAATATTTTTTAAAAATATACACCCACAGTTCCTAACATATCTCTTTGCTTTCTGCTCTAAAGTAACCCTCTCTTCACACATTCCATGAAAATCTACACCACCTGACCCCCAGAAAGTGTCTGTTGAAACTAAACAGTCCAGAGTAAAAGTTGTAATTCAGTCATATATTAGCTGTTGGTTTTATAAGTCACATAACATCCGTGAACTTCAGTCTTGTAATCATAAATAATTTTTAACTTTCAGATATGATATAAAATTAGAGATAGTATATATAAAGTCAAGATGACAACTTGGATATATGTCAGGGTATCAAAAAAAGAAATACCATTATTTCTATTTATTTTATTATTATTGGAAATATTAAAATGTTCT
Organism: Noctilio leporinus; assembly: GCA_004026585.1. Taxonomy (NCBI): domain Eukaryota; kingdom Metazoa; phylum Chordata; class Mammalia; order Chiroptera; family Noctilionidae; genus Noctilio; species Noctilio leporinus. The sequence goes on along the minus strand of PVIW01001625.1, from coordinate 239,753 downwards.
TAATAAAAACAACATTTAGCTATTTTGTAAGTTATACACAAAGTTCAAAACATTTTGTTAGGCTCTATAATGTTTCTTACTTTTGTTATGGTAGGGGCAGACTACTTGAATCCAATCTGATTTGATGAAAGACCTCAGTCTTTGTGGGGACTGGTTTCCCTCTTCTCTGTAAGGACAGATGGTCTCCTACTTTAAAGGGTTCAATTTACAATTATTCAGGTTAGGATGATTGAGAAAGCAATAAACATTCAGTAGAAAGTAGACTTCTCATTTTTATTTTTTCCCAAGCTAGAGATATGCAGTATAATACTTTTTTGTCACACTGGGCAGTGTCAGTGAGCCACAGCTCCCAGTCATCACCACAGTCACCAGGTTAAACAGCCCACACTATAGAGTGTGCTGTGTTACCAGAGTTTTTGGATATTGTGTTTTGAGAATGTTTAAAGTAGGTCAAGCTAAGTTATAATGTTTGGTAGATTAAGTGAATTAAATATATTTTCCACTTATGATATTGTCAATTTACAATGAATTTATGTAGAAGTAACACCATCATAAGTCAGGAAGAATCTGTATAGAACATCAAAGATCTCAGTTGAAATGGTGGTGTTTACTAGGATTCCTCCTTTATGTGAAACCTTCATTTCTAAGTTTTGTTCTTTTTACTCCCTACAACTGCTGAAAGTTCTCTGCCCAGCTTCTCAGCCTTCAGGCCTCCACTGGTGAATCAGCAAACGTCTCCAAGGGAAGAAGGTTGAGCTGAAGGTTGAGCGTACACCTGAGCATCATGTGTATTCAAGACTATGATCCCTTAATTCCTGGTTGTCTTGTTTTTTTTCAAAGCCTTTAAACACATTATGTAAAACAAAGTTTTCCATAGCTCTTCTTATTGATCAGTGGAAAGGTTAGTCTGAAACAGATACCAAAAGGAAAATCTGTAACATTGATATTTATAAATGATTCACCAGGTTGTCTTAAAATCATAACATACTTTTAAAAAATAATACCACATCACATGCCTGATTCATCAGTTGGTAAATTTCACAAAACATAATCTGAAACCAGTGAACATAGATTATACAGTTTAATTTTTGAACAACGATTGATTTTTCACTAACTGCCATTCATGTTAAAATCTTCTCTATTGTTGAACCTTCAATTTCTATTTTTAAAAATACTTCATGTTCCACACAGGTTTTTAAAAAATGGGGTGACGTTATACAATTGACTCAAGGAAGGTTTGAAAATAACACGGACCAGGTGGTATGATGGATGTGGAGGAAAAACAAGAGCCGTTTTCTCCTTCAAGACTAGGATGAAAGTGCATCTCATGCACTTACAAGTTTTAGAGCAAATTTGACTGAACTACTTTGTTGACTTAACATGGCTGGCGCACTGTGAGGGCAACAGTGTCAGACTATATTAGCATGCAAGCACATGTAAAATGAATCAACAGACCTAGCAACTTGCGGTGTAGTCCCTTTAGAGCCTGGGGTTAAACATCTGTCTAGAGTGATGTTCCTTAAAAAGCTTTATGTAATGGCCAGAGGAGCTTAGAGTAGGCACTTAGTGTGGAAAAAGGGCCAGGCAGACACTGGAGCGGAAATGCTGGGTTTCAGTGGACTAACAGCCTCACCAGTGTACCAAAGGTTATAACCTGACGTTCCAAAAGCTTTTAAAGCTCCTTGTATCTGTGTCGCCTGACTGCCTTTAGCATGAAGCACTTAGGAGAAGGATACTCTGAGGACATGTCTCTTTAATGAGGATAAAAATGTTCAGATCTTTTTGTAAAGTGGTCCCATGTATCACAATGCAACTTTGTTGTTGTATTGAGCTGAACTATTAGGTTTCTCCATGCTTTGCCACTGTAAAGTGGAACCTCTAAGGTTTAGATAAATGTTGAAGTGGTAAAACATTAAAAAAAAATTTTTAGCAAGTTTACTACCTAATTGTAATGTGTTTGAAGGGATGATACTATCATTGAAAAAAATAGCCTTGGGTTTAATTCTGGGCTCTATTACTTATTAGCCATGTGTCTAAACATGCCTTCTTATCCATAAACCAACCACACCATGTCATCTCCTTAAGGATATCACTTATAGATTCTGTAGATGAGCTTATATGGATCATGTTCTATTTGGAAGGTGTTCTATAAGCATAGTTACTATGGAACCAGTTCAAGAAATCAATCGTATTGGGTTGCTACCATAACTAATAGCATTAAAGAAGTTAAGTTCTGTTCTGAAACTCTACAAATATTCAGATAATTAATAGTGGGAGAAGGAAACTTTAACAGAGATAGAACAACTCCTCCCAGTTAGCTGTTTGATTGTTGCTTTGGAAATATAGCAAAATAATAATAAACACATCTTAAGGAAATTTATTTAAAATGGAAATGAAGATTTAGAGACATGCATGGGATATATTTTCAGGGATGAACAGTTATAGTACCATTATTAGTCATTTAAAAGTGAGTAATAGTCAGCTGTCATTGAGTTGAATAACAGTTTCTTCTTTAATGCAATATTTCACTAAATGTTTGAAGGTGCTCTATTAATGATAAAAGAAAAATATTAGATTTTTTACACAAGTTTCTTTAAATTAGTCTTTCATTAAATAATGGACTTCTTAAACTTAAAATGAACTAAATTTATATGTGAGTTCTGACAGAATCTTGCTCTGGGGAATAAATTGAATTATGGTCAGGAACATTGAATTTTAACAATATTCTGTGTCTATCACCTGTGACCTTGGGCATGTTAATTAATGTCCCAGGGTATCTATCACCTCATCTTTAAAATAAGAATTATGAAAGATATTAACTTCCCCCAAACAACTTCTTCAGAGAGAGATAGTGAACATTCAGACTCTCTGCTGGTTTGGTGGTGAATCAGCCAACTGGAATTTGGGGAAAGCCTCAGTTAGACACCATTGCAGATCCAAATGGGAAAAGGTCAACACTATAGATTTCTGCCTCTGCTAAGCAGAATAATTGTCCCCCCACAAAGATGTCCAAGTCCTAATCCCTCAAATCTGTAAATATGACACCTTATATAGGACTTTGCAGATGTTGATTAAATTAGCACCTTGAGCTAGAAAATTATCTTGGATTATCCAGGTGGGCCAATATAATGAAAAGGGCCCTTAAAAGTGAAAGAGAGAGGCAAGAGAAAGGGAGATGCCATTTAAGAACAGTTTGACCTGCCATTGGTGGCTTGGTGGCTTTATAGATGAAAGGAATAGGCTTAAATTTCTAAATGAGATAGAGAAGCTTTGGAATAGATTGATCTGAGTAGGAGATGTAATCTAACATATTGCTATTGGATATCACTACTCTGTCATACGTAGACTTTGATGGGGCTGAAGGGATTAAGTTAAAATCAGAGAAATCATTTAGAAGGTCATTGCAATTATCCAGGGAAGAAAAGACTGGTTTGAGCTATTGTAGTGGTGGATGTAGTAAAATAGATTCTGGATATTTTGAAGGTAATATTAGCAAGATTTTTCTGATGCATAAAGCAGAAAGAAAGTAACCCAAGATGATACCAATATTTCTGTCCTAAACAAGTTTTAGGAAGGAGTTGATATCCTCTGAAATGGGAAATGCTGCACTTAAAGCAGGTTGGTCAGGTTAAGTTTGGGACATTATTGAGTTATCCAAATAATGTTTGGTAACTGGATATGTAAGTCTAGAGTTCTAGAGAGAGAAGCCTAGATAAAGGGATATCATATTCATATTCAAGGCCATAAACATTTATGAAAGTTTAAGGGCAGTGAGTCTGACTAGTAAAGAGAAGAGGCTCAAAAAAAGTACTTGCACCCAGATACTTTAAGCTCCCCACCCTTTAGTTCTTGGTTATATAAATGGAAGGGATATGAGCAATTGACCTATATTGGACTGGTCCATAGATTAAGGACTAGAATAAAGGAAGGATCAAAGGGAAGAGTCTTCAAAATCATCCTTGTTCCAAAACCACTTAATAAAATAAATCACATTTCAGTGTGGGAATATGTCACATATGTACCATGATCAACATTTAAAAGCTGCACATGTAACTTCCAACAAAATAATATCTAACACTTTAGATTGACCAATGAAAAAGACTATAAAATGTCAGTGGATTATCATAAATTTAACCAAGTAGTAATTTCAATTGCAGAGATGATCTTTGATGTCACTAAATCTCTATTATCTGATACTCATGTTTTAATACAGAAATTTACTTGTTTTTTTTCTATTTCAATAAATAAAAAACATGACAAGCAAATTTTTTATCTTGTGTAAGTTTTTCTTTGCTATTTCTCTAAGCTCAGTTATTTCTACATGCACCACTTTGTAGCCTACAGAGATCTTGAACATCTTACCAAACATCAGAATATCATGCTCGTCTACCACAGTACAGATACATTTTTAAGAGCTAGCTAGCTTGATTGATTGATAGATTATAGCTTAGCTATAGATATTGATGAAGATAGAGACACATGCAGGTGCTGTTTGTTGCTATAAATGAAAATACAAATAGGATATAATTCTTGATTTTAAAGTCACAGAACTTAGAATCCAGAGGAATAGCATTTCCAGTCATATTCGAAATAACATAATGGGTACCTTCATTATATTAAAAAATAAGTATAGAATATAACAGTGTTGACAGGCACAAACAAAGGATAATATCCAGACACGGATGTAAAAGTTTTGAAACTTTAAAGACAAAGACATTTTTATGAGCTGCCAGAATTAAATGGGGTGAAAAATTAAGATAAATAATTTTGAATCTCAATATTAAGCATACAGTGAAAGAAAAATGTGGAGACAACTAAACAAAGATAATTAAATTTAAAATCAATGTAATTTGGCCAACATAATTATTTTTTATTTTAAAACATGCAAGTGAATATATTTAAAATTTAGAGATAAAAATCATCTGTCAGCTGGTAATAACTATTGCAAAGCCTAAAGCAAGAGACAATTAAAGCTTAAAGAAGAATGTAAGTTATTGGAAGCTACTTGGCTTTATCTTTAGCATAGATTCAATTTCATTAAGCAAAATACATTAATAAAAATAACCATATATAGTGTGATAACATATAAAGTTTATCTTCCATGCATTTTTAAACAATAAATAATAGAAAAACAATAGGTTGAGCAGCTTCCTTAATCTTCATTGGTATGAAGTAAAAGATTTACCCCCCAAAGTAAGTGAATAAATAAAACAACATAATTATCAAAAGATATTTCAACATGTTTGTTAAAATATTAGAAGAGGTTAGATAATACATTATAATATATTTTAAGAACTATACAGCAAATATTTGAAAAAAATTTTAAAGCTTGCCTGTTAAAAATGTAAACAACTGTTTCCATGTTATACATGTTCCATCAGTTCTAGACCTACATAATTATGTCTAGTTAAAAAAATTGTTAATGTCACTCGATACCAAATATATTTATAAAAAGAAAATAACTTTTAAAAGTAAATTTCCAGCAATGAAGTGGATCTATAACTATACATATACAATACACATAAACACATACCACATATATATATGTTATACATACATATATATACACTTGTATAGGGAGTTGTACAAATGCATGCATATATAGTACATATATAAAATATGTATGCATAAGTTAAATATAAATGCTCTTGTACATATAAATATGTGTCATAGATTAGATTAAAGAATTTAAAATTACTTTGTCTATTAGTAGAAAACATAGGCTAGAAATAAGAGGGTCATTTAGACTTTACCAGACTTGTGTGGGTTACAGAAACCCATGCATTTGTAATTGTGGACTCAGATAATACATGTATAATAGGAAAATTAATTAAAAGAATATAAAATTGCTCTAAAGAATGTGGAATTATTAGAAAAAAACAAAAACATTAACAATAGTGAATATATGTATTACATAATACAGCATTGGAATACCTTTAGGGAAATAGTAAGCAAAGAAATTGAATCATGTCTAGATATAATTAAAGTTTTATATTCTAATTTCTAATTATCTTATTTACCTGGATTATTAAACTAATATATCAAGAAAATGCAATATATAAAGAAAAAGCAATAGAAAGAGTGAGTCTGGACTATAACAATGTATTGACCCGTTAACTTATAATAACATTATGCTTAGAAATGGGAAATATGGTTATATATAAATATATATATATATATATTTTTTTTTTTTTTTTTAAGTTAGGTTTATAGCCCTAGCTGATGTAGCTCAGTGGATAGGCACCGGCCTGTAAACCCAAAAGGTCACTGGTTCGATTCCCAGCCAGGGCAACATAACCAGGCTGCAAGCCAGGATTCCAGCCAGGTCCGTAGCTGGAGGCAGGTGAAAGGCAACCATACATGAATGTTTCTCTCCCTTTCTCCCTCCCTCCCTGTCTTTGTCTCTGAAAATAATAAATAAAATCTTAAAAGTAAAATAAAATAAAGTTGGGTTTATAATACTGAAACCAAAAGGCTTTGATAAATGGACTGATATAAAAATTAAAAGAAGTTAATTTTCAGAACACTTTTCTCTGACCTGTGGTATGCAACAGTTAAAATAATGTTTGAAAATAAAGTGCTTATCAAATTTAAAGAGCAGTATCAGTTGGATAACAGGATCAGATTCCAAAATCCATTAATTTGTTCATTTATTTAACATTATTTAGCAATTACTATTTGATAGAATTACTTATATAAGATGAAAATTCTATTAAGATGAATTTAAATAAAATTCCTAATGTTATTACATTTAGGATCAAAAGGTCAAATGTACAAACACAGGGCTTGTAACAATGACTGAGAAGCCTATTTGGAAGAAATGTTAAGTGTTATAGTTGATAATAAACTCAGTAACAACTAATGGTCTCTGTAGGTTCCAAGAAACCTAACATGCACATAAGCTGTATTTAAAATCCATTATAGATTGAATTGGGAAAAGAATGAACTTTATAGGCAAATAAACAAATAAAGTCCAAGAAAAATCAAGAAACACAATAAAATACTGTAAGTCACTGAAATAATATTTATGTCAAATGCCAATGGATTCCCTGTAGAATGGTTAGAAACTTAAAAAAAATAATCTTCATATTCTATAAATTGTGCCAAACATATGAGTGTGTATAGATTAGTAAAAAAACAAAAACAAAAACAAACAAACAGAAAAACCAGGAGCCAAAATGACAAGAGAGTTAAATACCATTAATGCATTTAGATACAGACTAAATAGGATTCAATACATTAATTACTCAATGTTAAGCCCTTTTAGTGAAGAAAGGCATGTTTAGCATATATAAATCTTCTGCATCGAAACCAAGTAAAATACTTTTTGTCTCTAATTCTGTTCTGATTTCCATAAACCCAGCTGGCAGAATTAATCTCAACAATGGTTTGGTGATTCTCTCCTATACAGTTGGTGAAGGAGGACCCGAGATATACAATTTGTGAACAATGTTTAGAAGATCATCTTCTGGACTTTAGTCTTTCTTGTTTCTGGCTCACAGGCTCATTGCCTAAATATCTGTATTCTCTTTCATGTCTGTGGTTTCACCACTTTCTTGTCAAGCTTGTTTAAGAATGTTACACTGGTTCCCAAAACAGTTTTAAGGATCTGGGCTCTCTGTCTATGTTGTTCCTTGTCAAAATGTTATCACTCTTAGACGCTGTATGTTGGAGCAGAGAATGGATTGGTCTCATTGAACCAATCCATTGGGAGTCTCTCCCAGTTCTTTTCTTCTTACTTGGGGAAAACTTAGATAATCCTTTAGTCCTTCCAATATTGACCTAAATATACCACTTTATATCCTTAAAATTCTCTATTTTAGGCAATTTCACAACATCATTTATATAAACTCATGTTTCAAAAAGAGAAAAATATTCTGTAACATTTGCCTTGTCAGTACTTCAAAATGTGTCCTCCTGAATCTACAACTCCATAGCTTTTCTCCACAGACAGTTCCACTTCTAAAAGCTTAGAGAAGAGACCCAAAGGCTTGATTTCCAATTTTTTTAGATAAGTGGTGAGTAAATTGTCAGGCAATGTGATCTTTAAATAAGAGTCTAATATACGAGTTCCACCACTTGATAACCATCATGAAATGATTAACTTAGCATGTCCTTAAGACATATGCACTTCATAAATATTATACTATATATTTAATTATCATTTAAAACCAGTTATATCTATTGTACTGTGAAATACTATAAGGCTCACATTTTTTGTAAAGGTATACAAGGTCTGTCCGGAAAGTATTTACTGCACAAACTGTTTTAATTATATTAAAATTTGCTCAATACTTTTGGGACAAAGCTTGTATAAAATAAAAAATATATTAATACAATGTCATTATATTATTCAATAAATAAGCACCAGTCATTCTTTTTTAAAAATAAGATATAGATAAATTAAAACACAACCATGCCATTTTTGGTTATTTATTGGAAATCCATACAATATCTATAAAAATCAAAAAATAAAGTACAAAAAATGTAGCAACAGGAAGTAATCAATAAAATCTGGTTTTTGCAGTAATCTGGTTTTTGCAGATGATTACTGTTCATGAGAATATTCAGGAAAATCAACAAAAATTACTGAAAAAATTTGTATTAGGCAAACTGTAGTGTATAACTATTGACCATATATAAAATAAGGAAAAATAGCAGACAGTTTTATTATCCTATAATAAATTACAAAAAATGTGATCACTTAAAGCCAGATAAATCTATTCCTTTACAATTCTGAAAGCAAGATGCCTGAAATCAGTATTGCTGGGCCTAACACCAAGCTTCAGCATAAAATATCCTGGCTCTCTATTCCAAAGTGTTCATTACAGTGCCAAGGCACTTTTTTTTTTTTTTTGTAGTGATTGTTATGTTTTATCCAATAAAGGCAGCTATTGGTTTGAATGAAGGATTCTTAAAAGCTGCTGGCAAAGATAGACAAATGTAGAAAGTCTTTGTTGTTGAATAAACAATATTATTTTATTATATTTGTTTATACAAATCTTCATTAAAATGTAAATTTTGTCTTCTTTGAAAGACCATGTGTGTATGTGTGTGTGTGTGTGTGTGTGTGTGTGTGTGTGTTGTGGTGGCAGGGGTCAAAGGGAGTGATAGGAATGGATGAAGTGCAAAAGGTGACTTCTCTGTCCTTTCTTTTAGCCAAATGGCTTAGGTTTCACAGCCCTTGTTTTCATTGGACCTGAATAGAAAAGTGAAGTACTTTAATCTTCTTTTTCAAAACATACAGTCTTATGGAAATTTAAGTCAACGGCTGTTCAACTGTCAAGTCACCAGCTAAATTTAAGTCTGAACAAAGAAGAAAATCTGTTTAAATGTAAGTTTATTTGAATGAAGGCAGTGGATTTTAGTTTTTGTGTCTCAGGGGGGAAGAAAGATTGATACTAAAGTATAGGATCATTATTTTCTAGGATGGCCTTTGTTGAGAGCATTGAAAAGTTAATATTCAACATGAAATCCAGAAACCAAAGCATGTCATCTGTAGGATCACCAGAATGTTGAGATAACTGAATACCATCAACTCACAAACTCCTCAAGTTCAAAGGTTTGACCTAACACAATACCTAACATACAGGAAGTTATCTAGGAAAAGGTATGTTGGCAAGGTGAACAAAAGGAACAAAGAAACCCAGTGGTCACCATTTTTCCTTTCATTTTCCAAAGACCTTCTATAATTGAGTTCTATTTAGAAAGATTAAATGATAGTTGGCAGCATATATAGCTATGTGAAAGGTAAGCAAATATTTGAATATTTTTCTTAACAGTTTGTAAAATTAAAATATAAGCTTTTGGTCAAAACTGGGAACAGTTGTCTCATTATGATAATAATGAATGGTTTGATTATTTTTCTTGCATGATAAAAATCTATTCCTATATGCTGTAGTTAATAAAGCATGATAAGATAATGTGACTTGTTATCCAAAGTTAGCTGTCCGGCTGTAAGTTTTTGGATTCAATAAGTATAATGACCTTAATAAAAACAATGATTTAAAGACTGGACATTAGATTTGTAGATGCATATAATCAATCATTATTAAAATGCTAAAATCCTATGATAGCCTTACAATGCTTCACACTAAAAATATTTAAGAATGACTAATATATAAATAAAATGGCAACTTTTTCATTTATAATGGTGATGTTTTCTCTAACCAACTTCATAGACAGAGATAGAAACTCTTGGGACTATAGTTATTCCTACTGAAAGAGTCAAGCTCTCAGGTTCCTGTGGCTACATACTAGACTCTGCACAAAGGGATTATCCATCTATCATTGCTATCTTTTGTCTTTAAGTTGGTCAATGCCACAGTAGTTATTGAGCCTCAGTTGGTGAGAGTGTTGTCTTATAGATAAAGAGATTGCAGTTTCAATCCCAGACAAGCATGTAGAAGGCAACTAGTTGATGTTCCTCTCTCACATCTCTCCCTTTCCCTCTCTCATTATTTTCCTCTTTCTCTGAAAGCAATGAAAAAATGTCCTCTAGTGAGTATAAAAATAAATACATAAATTGGTCAGTGTTTCATGTAAGGTTGGGTGATCTTTTAACCTGAACTGTGTTGTTCCCCCAATTTCTGTAGTTGCTTTTCTTGGACCCACACTTACCTTCAAAACTTTCCTGCCATAACATCTAGAACTATCAATGTAGAATCATCAAAAAAGCCCTGTCTTCTACTTCTTCACTTCTTTGTTTTAAGTAAAATTTGACTCTCAGCTGAGGGTACCATTTGCACTGCTGCCCTCTTAAATGTTATCTATGTATTTTCTCATACTTGTGCTTGTGGATGGTAAAGTAGTGTTTTTGAACTCTATACATTCCATTAGTACTTCTAGCAATAAGTTCTCAACCCTTCTCTCTCTTTTTCTCTCTCTCTTCTACCAACTCCTTACTGATCTAACATTTTACTATACATTCCTCACTGACTTCTTATTGCCATCATCAACAGAAAGTTCTGGACTACTGCCTATTATTAATTAAAAAGTTGGTTACTAGCTCCCTAACATGATCTCCACACAAATCCTGCCATTAATATTCTTGGTGGCACAAGTGTACACATTGACTATCTTTAACTTTCTCATTTCTGAAATGCTGTCCTCAGCTCCATCTCACATCACTATGTCTCACTCTGCATTTTGTTATGAATGTAGATTATTTCAGACATCATACTCTCTTGAGTATAACCTGCTTTACCAGCTATATTTATTGATGCACCTTAGTGAAAATTCCAGCTCATTGACTTTCAAACTTCGTATGGTCCTTTAAGCATTTTATTTTCATTATCAATATCCCTTTCCATCATAAACATTTGAAATAAATCATACTGAATATTTTTTAAATGTATTGGGGTGACATTGATTAATAAAATTCATAAATTGGTTTCAGGTGTACAAATCTATACTACATCATCTGTGTATTGTATTGTATGTTCATAACCCCAGGTCAAGTCCCCATTCATGAAGTGAGGCAATATTGTGATTTTAATTTGCATTTTTCTGATGATTAGTGACATTCAGCAACTTTTCATATGCCTATTGATGATCTGTAAATCCTTTGTAGAGAAGTTCCTGTTTAGATATTTTGCCCATTTTTGATTGGATTATTCATTTCAGTGTTAAGTTTTGTAAGTTCTTTATAAATTTTAAACATTAATGCCTTATCAGGTGTGTCATTGGTATATATGTTCTCCCATCAATGGGTTGTCTTTTTAATTTGTTAGTGTTTTCCTTTGCTGTGCAACAACTTTTTAGTTTGATGTAGTTCTATTTGTTTATTTATTTTTTCATTTCCCTTGCTTGAGAAAATATAACAGAAAAAAATATTGCTACGAGAAATGTTCTTTTTGACAATTTCTTTACATTAAAAGTGTTTTTTTCCTCACATTTTTCAAAACTAGAACCCAGAAATGCCTTCTAGTCCCACATGAAAAACCTTATTATACCTTACTTCACAGAGAAAATATGATAACATCTCCCTCAATTTCCTGCTTTCATGCTTACAAAACTAGCTATGTCAGCCTTAACTTTATCTCGTCTTCTTTAACTTGTGCACATGTACTTGTAGGCTACTCCCTCACACATCCTTAGAAATGTTTTCTTGTAGAGTTCCCCCATTATTTTCATATACTTAATACTCTCACAGTCATATCCTTAAAATATTTATTTGATATACCTCATATATGTATATAAGTATGTGTACCTGTGTATCTGCATGAATATGCATATATGCATATACTATACAGTCATTCCACTTAAAATGCAATTTGTGTCTGGTTTTGGTATCAGGGCAATGTTGGACTTATTCAGTGAGTTTGGAAGTCTCATTCTCTGTTTTTTGGAAGAGTTTGAGAAGTATTAGTTTTAATTATTTAAATATTTGGTAGAATTTGCCAGTGAAGCCATCTTGTCCTAGACTTTTGTTTGTTGGGAGGTTAATAAATGCTGATTCAATATTCTTACTAGTATTTAATCTGTTCAGATTTTCTATTTCTTTACAATTCAATATTTATAGGAATTTATTAATATCTTCTGTGTTGTCCAATTTCTTGGCCAATCTCTGACTTAATTTGTTTAAACTAGTTATATTTAATATAATTATTGATGTCTTTAGATTCCAATATATTGCTTTATTACTAGCTTTCTTGCTATATTTTCTTTTCCTTTTTTCTGTCAAATATTTGATAAATTGATTATGTTTTATAATTATACTTTATATTCACAGTGGGCTTGTAGTACTTTAAAAATATTTTATAGCTATTTGAAAATTATTACTCTTCTAAGTTATTTTAATTAGTTATCCTAGACTTTGCAATATATAGCATTAATACATTGGAAGTAATGTCATACCATTTTAGATACAGTATAGTGTAAGACTTTATGCAGTATGATTCCAATATCTCCTTCCTATTCTTTGCACTACTTTTTATTGTCATAATTTTTCTGTATCTATGTAATATCCTATTTTATTTGTTTATTTGTTTGTTTATCTATCTTTGACACTATTATCTGCTCTACATTGCCACTCCACCAAGCCCTCACCCCCCCCAAGCTTCACCACACTATTGTCAGTGAAAAAAATGCTCAGTGTTACTAATCAGCAGAGAGATGCAATAAAGATCACAGTGCAATATCACCTCACACCCTCCAGGATGGCTGTCATCAATAAAACAACAACTGCTGACAAGAATGTGAATAAAAGGGGACTCTAGTGCAGGGGTCCCCAAGCCCTGGGCCATGGACTAGTACCAGTCCCCATGGCCTGTTAGGAATCAGGCCAGTACTGCAGGAGGTGAGCAAGCAAAGACAGTAGCCAAAGAATGTATATGCATATATTGTTATTATTTTTCATTTTGCAAATTAATTATCTTTTACAGTTTTCTTTAAATAAGGACAAGTAAATTATCTTAAATTTATTTTAATCTGGCTGACTCTGGAATGTCATTGAAAATAAAATTTCAGACTCATTAACATTTTCCACCCAAAACCATCCTCCTGGCTCACCATGACATGATTGGGAAAAACCATAGTCTTCACTTCTCCTTGATGAGGAAACAGGGTGACTAAAATACACATCCAACATTCAGATGTTTTGGGGAGCTTCTCCAGGGACTGGGTTCTGTCTCACCCAAGAGTGCTGGTGGCACCTGGTATATTCTAGGGCTTTTGAGGAAAAAAAAACTAACAAAACAAAGAACAAAATCACGCGTTCCTCCTTCCTCCTCTATAGGTCCCACTGTACAACAGACTAACACCCAAAGGAGTAAGAAATTACACACTAAAAACAAACAAACAAATAAACAAACAAACAAAAAAAAACCAAAACTGGCACATGGGCCCTGGCTAGTGGCTCAGTGGAATGGCACCTGCCTGCGAATCCAAAGGTCTCTGGTTCAATTCCCGGCCAGGGCAATATAACCAGATTGCAACCAGGTCTTCAGCCAGGTCCACAGCTGAAGGCAGGTGAAAGGCAATCATATATTGATGTCTCTCTCCCTCTCTGTCTCTCTTCCATCCCTTCTCTATAAAAATAATAAACTAAAATGTTAAAAAAAAAAAAAAAAAAAGCTCTAGCTGGTGGCACAGTGAATAAGGTGCCAGCTGCGACCCCAAAGGTCACTGGTTCAATTCCCAGCCAGGGCAACATAACCAGGTTGCAAGCCAGGTCTCCAGCCAGGTCTGTAGCTGGAGGCAGGTGAAAGGCAACCATACACTGATGTTTCTCTCTCTCTCTGCCTGTCTCCTTTCCCCTCTCTTTGAAAAATAATAAATAAAATCTTAAAAGAAAAAATCAAAAACTGGCACATGGAATACACATAGTAGAAAGAAGGAAGGAACTCCTATTTTTTGCATGGTTGGAATGGGAGAGGATTATGCTTAGTGAAATAAACCAAGTGGCAAAAAGCAAATACCATATGATTTCACCTAATACAGGAGACTAGCGAATAAAACAAACAGACAAACAGAATGGAACCAGAGATTTGGAACAATAAAGGAGCAGGGTGATGGTGACCAGAGGGGAAGGGGAGAGGAGGTAGAAGTGAGGTAGGGAGAGAAGAGGTGAGGTTTAGAAGAGGAGCTAGTGTGAGAGACCCATGAACATGGACAAGGTGGTGGGATTGAATGTGGGAGAGGGGACGGGGGATAGGGAAGAGTAATGGGTGGGGGAAATGAAACAATTGTAGTACTACAATAATAAATCAATTAAAAAAATAGAAAGAAACTGGCAAATCCCTCTAATTAGGCTTTTACATGTGCAATTCCAGAAAAGACATATCCTCAGAAAATATTTCAAGAGCTCCCTAGAACCTCTTGCCAGGATTATTGATGAAGTTCTTTCCCTACATAAGCCAGCCTGTAAAGACAAATATAGTCCTTTGATCAAATGATTGTGGGAAAGAAAACTGGGTAGCCACAGGCAAATGAATGAAATTGAATCTTAATTTTATACCATACACAAAAACAAATCAAAATGAATTAAAGATGTAAATGTAAGATCTGAATCTATTAAATTCTTAGAAGAAAACACAGAGGAAAGACTTTATAACATTGGTCTTGGCAAGATTTCCTGGATATGACACCATAAGTACAAACAATAATAGCAAAAATAGACTACAATGATCTATCAACAACAAAGGAAATAATCGGCATAGTGAAACAGAAACATACACAATGAGAGAAAATATGTGCAGATCATATATCTTATAATGAGTTAATACGTAAACTATAAAAGGAACTCCTATAATTCAATCACACACAGAAAAATTCTAAAGGAACTGAAAAGACATTTCTGTAAAGAAGACATAAAAATTGCCCTCAGATGTTTGAAAATATGTTTAACATTACTAAATCATTAGGTATGTGAAAGTCAAAACCATTATGAACTCTCATCTTATACTTGTTAGGATGGTAATTATCAAAACAAAACAAAACAAAACAGAAAAGTAACAAGCGTGGAGAGCTGTTGAGAAATTGGAACACTTTCTCACTGTTGGTGGGAATATAAAATGTTAAAGCCATAATGAAAAACAGTATGGAGATAGAAGAACCTCAGAAAATAAAATGTAGAACTGCCACATAGTTCAGCCCTCCTATTTCTGGATATTTATTCAAACAAATTAAAATCAGGATCTTAAACAGATGGTTTCATTCTCATATTTATTGCAGCTTTTATCTATAATAGCCAAGATGTAGAAACAATCTAAATGCCCATCAGTGTATATGCATTCAATAGAATATTATTCAGCCTTAATAAAGAAATAAATCCTATCATAAGTGACAAAATGAATGAACCATAAGTACATAATGCTAAGTAAAATAAGCCAGGCACAGTAAGGGAAATATTGCTTGATTTCACTTGTATGAGACATCTAAAAGAATCAAACTCATAGAAGTAAGGATTAGAATGGTGCTTGCTTGGGTGTTGGGGGAGGAAGAAATTGTTAGTTGATCTTCAATGGACATAAAATCTTAAGCAAGATGAAAAAGTTCTATAGATGTAATATACAACATTGTGCTTGCAGTTAACAATACTATCAGATAACTGTACTGGTTTACACACATAAAAATGTGTTAAGAGGCTTGATCTCATGCATTTTTTGATTGTTTTACCACAACACAGAAAGAAAAAGATGCATTGTTAAAGATTATTTAAATAAGTATATATGAGGTTCTTAACCTCTTTACCTAAATAGCATAATATCTAAAGGTTGTATTCTGCATTTTAAAACAAAATAAACATTAGGTTTTTTATTTACAATTGGCTTTGTCCAGCTAATTGGTTGTATTTACTTTATAGATATACAGTTTAATAATGGTCATTACCTTGATAGCTTTTTTGTGTTAGAGTTTCATTCTACCTCTTTGGTTTCCTAGACAATTCTTCATATTTATTATCCAAACATCCTTTCTTTCATAGCTATTTAGACAAGAATAAAATTTTCATTATTTTCAGTGAGAAGTAGGCAAGGCAGCACCTGAAGCTTATATTGCTGATTATGTTTTTAATGTTATTACTATTAGTAGTAGAAAACATTGGTTAAATGTCCATTGCACATTAAACAAAGTAGGATACTAAAAACCAAAATCCTTTCACAGAAGGCTTCCATTTAAAACATGACAAGTCCCTCCTACTACAAAATTTACAGTACTATTCAAATTTGCTTTATGACACTATACAACTTAGACTTGAAGGAAAAGTTAGCTGTCAGCTAATCCACATTTCCCTGGCAGCTTCGAGTCCATGTACGCATCCTTTTGCTGCAAGAGTTTCTGTGCTTTTCCAGGAAGCAAGATCCACTTTTAGATAGCTCTAAATATTAGAGACCTTTTTTCCTTTTGAGATAAACCCAGGATAAGTTATTGGTGTATTCATATAAGACAAGGGCATGGTCAAGATAACCCCTGAATATTAGGGTCATTATTTTGCACACAAGACAGGAATTATTTTTACTCCCTTCCCTTGTGGAGAGGGAAGAAATCAGGTAATAAGATTACCCCTGGACTGTTGGGAGATCACTCAGCACAAGGCATGAAGAAAGCCCTCTCGACATCTACCATGACTTGCATTTCTGTCATCTATAATTTTTGGGTCATCTTTATATTTTGGTTAGGGTGGTAGGGAAGAGAAAACTGTGCCTGATAACAAGTGACTATTTCTTGTATATAAACTTTTAACTCCTCACCAAATTTTTAAATAGTGTCAAATGGGATATTTTTAGAGGACATTTCAGGGTCTGCCTCTAAGAGGATTTAAAGGGATTTATGTACATTGATCTGTATGTCAATTTATTGGGAAATAACTATTTGGATATTGTATTAATTTTCTAGGACTGCCATAACAAAATATCATAAATTTGGTGGCTTAAACAATAGAAATTCATTGTCTTATCATTCTGGAAACTGGAAGTTAAAGGTCAAAGTAGTAGCAAGGTTAGTTCATTCTGAAGGCTATGATTGAGAATGCATTTCAAGACTTTCTTCCAGCTTCTGCTGGTTGTCTGGTATCTTTTGCATTCCTTGACATCTCCGTCTTCATATTTAGACAGTGTTTCCCCTGTTGTATCTGTGCCCAGCTATCCCTTTTTATAAGAACACTAGTTATATTGGGTTAAGTGTCCACCCAGCTGCAGGAAAACTTCATCTTAACTAATTATACCTGTATCAAGCCTATTTCTAAATAAGGTCACTTTCTAAGATACTTAAAAGGTTAGTATTTTTAGCATGTGAATCTTTGGAGGACACAACTTAACCCATAACAGAAGTATGTGTAAGCAGTATGTTCAGCATTGTTTACCCTTACTTGTGAGTCATTGAGTATCCTTGAAAACTCAAGTAGATGGTAAATACTTTCAAATAAAGGCAGACTTATAAGCATAGTCCAGAAGAAATGTAGCTCCATATCTATACAATTAATCAGGTGAGCATCAAGATTAAGCTTTTCTATACAATGATTTTGAATTCTCGAATATAAGAGAGCATCTCCCTTGTGGCTTTAACATTAATCTGTGCAAAATTCATGCAGTTGAAATACAGTTTTTAAAGAAAGATTGCAAAAAATTAGATTCCAGTTGTATAAATGAAAAGCATTGCAGATGATTCAAACTAATCAATAATCAAAATGACTTTTTTAAAAGAATGGCTACATATTTATATTCTAATGTACAGATTGCTTAGCTTATTTTTTCATTGCAAGAATTTTCCATGGGAAGCATAGAAAGATGGAAAAATACATGGTTATGTTATTTATTTACTCTCACTTGGAGATTGTTACTTTACCTTTGAACCTATGAACTACAGATATAGCATTATTGTATGTAAAGTGGGAAGAATAAGTCAACTCTAAATGGTGTTAGGATAACATAGATTTTCCCAATGAAATAATAGTGCTCTTCTTTAATATTTATCCCATCCAGATTCTACTCCCTTTTCCTTAACAAGAAAGTGATTGACTGTGATCCCATACATATCGATTTGAAGAAGAGATGGAAATTATTTGTTTAAGTACATTGCTAGAGAAAGATGAAAATACACCCAATATGGAATACAGAAGATTCATAACTAAAATTAATAATTTCTCAGATAGATTCTCTAGTAGCATCCAGTATATAAACTTGTAAAATAGAATTTATATGTGTTTGATCTAAAATATAGCTTGTAAATCAAACCTAGAAGATTTGCAGCACACTCATCTATTTAAAGTTGACTGGACATCACAACATCGTAAAACCTTAAAACTCATACCATGTAGAAATCTTTTTGGATTTACATATTTATGGTAGCAAAATATTTAATAAATGGTTTAATCAAATTTGGAAGGAGTAAAAAGTACAAATATCTCTATTGCAAAATGGCAATAAGAGTAGCAAGAGTGTCTTTAATGCTGTTAAGAAAACAAACAAAACTTGAGCTCTGCATCAATAAGGATTAGTACAAAAAATTTACTGAACCCCACCAAAATTATTTAGCATTGGGTCCCAAGAATCTAATAATTATACTCAAAACTACATTACATTTTAGATAAAGACATTTTCACAATATTTTTGTTTTAATATGGGAGCATATATATAAACTCCTATCTATAATAAGACTCTTTTTTGCATTTTAAATTTATTAATTGATTTTTAATGCAGTTAGTTCTCTTAGATTGGTCAATGTTTTTGCATAATAAAAATTGACATATTTCTTTCCAACAGTTTTGCCTAGTGAAAGGTCATTAGCAAATATCATTTATGCAATTACAATACTTGTTTCAACTTACTTTTGTAAGTTGTTATGTTAACCCCAAGTTTATTTTTGAATATCCTGAAGACAGACAACTATCTCCATATCTTTAAAGGAAAATGAAAAAAATATTTGATTACATATAATTAAGAAGATCAAGATGTTAAGAAAATTGATATCAAATATATGCTTTTCGAATAAGATATGTGACCTCAACTTAAAAATATAGTTATTGGACCTCAACTTAAAAATATCAGTATACTATTTACTGAACATATTGAGATATTACAAGATTCTTCATCATGTTGATTATTTACTTAGTCATCATTTGTTTTTTCTTTTTTATATTATGATTATTTTTGGCACAAGTGAAAAATAGAATATAACTTATTAAGTTGTGTGTGCAAATGCAATTATAAAGACTACATCCAGAGTCATTGGAACATTTATTTCCCCTTGGTATCCAGGTTTGTTTAATTACCAAACAGCGAGTGTGGGTCCACAACCTCATATCTGTGCTTCTCAAATTCTCAAACCGGAAAAAATGGATTTTTTTTTTTTTTTTATAAAGTCTTTAATGGCAAACCCTGGCCTAAGGTCAATCAATCTGTAACACCTGAGGTCATTCCCACTTAGCGTGAACAGTCTGATGTTTCACTGTAGATACATCAATATTTTCATTACAGGCCCATTGGAAAGATTTAAGATGAACACACTGTACCTCCCTCAGTTCTCCAAAATACTGAATTCCTAACCAAATCTGGCACTAAGTGTTTTCAATGAGAAATTGCAAGCCAGTGTTTTCTCTCTCTCTCTTTTTTTCCTCCAGAGGAAATTATACAATTTTATAAATGTGTTTGCTTTTTTTTCTGTATGTATGAAGCTTACATCATCATGACACACTTTAAAAGGCTGAATTACTGATACAGGAAAATTTACCACCTTATAGTTAACTCAGAAGAGAGTTTCCAAGTGCTCGCGGGTGCGTCACAAAGTCTACTAATAATGGTGGTCATTTTGGACGGGTCTTCATTGTTGTTGGTTATTGGGGATGGCTGTAGGTATTATTATCATGTGGGTATTTGGAAGAATTCATTTGTGACAGACAATACAAGTCAATAAATGTAAGTGTCTTTACGGCTTGAAAATATAATTCATTCTGCCATAGTGATGCATAGGTAAGGGAAGCTGGGATGCAGCAGGGTCAGATGAGATTTTGGCTTTTAAGATTGAAATGTTCTATGTTAGATGAAGCAGATCTCCTGGGAGACAGTTTTGTTATATCCTGAAGTTAGCAACATTTCCCTGATAGACAGAATTGTCATTTTCCTGGATTCATTCCATTGGTCCCAGCCGTATCCCTTTGCACTACTTTAAATAATTCAATATTTTAGCTCCTAGGACAGGGCTCCTTTCACTTCCATTTCCTGCTCCCACATTATCCAATAAAACCTTTGGTTTAAATTTGCTGTCCTTTAATATCTTTTAATTTTATTCTCTGGCCCTTAGTCTATGATTCATCAGCCTTTTATTACATTGAGCTCCCTTAACAGATACGGTCAGAGCTACTTAATGAGAATAATAATACATTCTACACAAAAGTTGAATCAAATGAAGCAATTCCTTTTTTTTTTTTTTTTGCTTACATTTTTGGGATGTCATAGGTTTTCTTCTGCCAACAGCCAGCTGTTTTCCAACTGCTGCTAAGACAAATACAACCTAATAAAAATGATGACTTTATAATAGTTAAAAGCCAAAAATAGCTGAATTTTCCCCATTGAACAGTTGCAAACACCAAACTGACTTTATGCTCTATAATTAGCTAATATTGGACACTTTGTTGTTTTCTTTGTTTTCCTTGCTGATTTTTAAATAACTGTTTTTATTACTTAACATCTTCTAAAGTATCTGTTTAGAAAATTTCAAACTCAATCTCCTTGTATTGTTATGCTTTCTCTTACCTTATTTTTATTTTTTTAATGGTGCTAGGGGAGATTTATTGAAAATTTATACCCCCATATTTTGTACCATGTATTTAATAAATCAGTTACATGATAAGAGAGTGAATGTCATGTTCTACTCCCAACGAAACTATGCTGTGAGGAAAACAACCTATAAAACGTTAGAAAAGACATCGTGCCCTAAGGCATTGGTAAGCTTGTGTGGGTGGGGAAGGTGCATGTGATACAAAGAGCTGAGCGGTAACTAGCATCAGACACAAATAAGTTCACTTGCAAACTGGTGAAGATGAGAATTAATTTTGGGATATAGAGGGGGTTAAAGTTGAGCACACAATGTTTCAACTTCTCCTTTCAAGAGATGGAAGCTATTTGTTTATGCCCTTGAATCTAGGCTGGCCTTACCCCTTCCTTTGATCAATAGAATGTGGTGAAAAGGATATTGTAGTAATTGTGGACCTAAGTTTTAAAAAGCCTTACAATTTCAGTTCTAGTCCTCTTTAAACAACAAATCTACCACATGAAAAGTCCTGTGCTAGCTATCTCAAGGCCAAGAGACCATGCTGCAGAAGGGGATGGCAGATAGCCTGCAGCACCATCAGGACCGTGACAGGCCAACTTGGTCCACGCAGCCCCAGGTGAGCTGAGAGATGGCAGTGGCCACATGGATGACACTGGCGAGACCAGGAGAAGAATTTTCCAGCTGAGTTCAGACTTAAGTGCTGACCATGAATCATGGGTAGCATGAATATATTGCTATTTTAAGCCACTAAGTTTTGGGACTGGTTTGTTAGGCAGCAAAAGTAACTAACACACCTGGGAACACATATATAGACAGGATAAGGGGTATCTGAGCTAACAGAGGAGAGACTTTCAGGTGTTTTTTTATGATCTTTATGGCCATTTCTCTGCAGGGTACTATAGTCCCACCTCTAATGCCAATTGTAGCAAACCAAAATCAAGCTACTCCATCACAGTTAAGCTTGTGTTCACACAGTCTTCAAATGGTAGTGTCCATCAAAAATATTTGACCCTGTAATTTAAAAGGGTTTAGTTAAAAATTTTTAAACAATTTAAACATGTAAGAGATTTTGTAACTATGAGCCTAGGCATTTTCTGATTGTTTCTCAATATACACAAAGATAGAACGATTATGTTTTATACCTGATACAAATATGTCAGTATATTGTAATAAAAGAAAAGCTTATTAAGATTTTATTTAAAGCTTCTAAAAATGGGATGGTTTATTTCAACAGAATGATTAAATTCACCCGTTGAAAATAATTTGCTAATGATAGGCACACTTTTCATTTTTAAAATTTCAACTTACGCATCTAAGTAATAATATGTGAAGTCTGTCCCCAAAGTACCAAGCCAATGTCAATGTAGTTAAAATAGTTTGTGCAACTGATACTTTTGGAACAGACCTTGCATGTACAAATACATTTTTCCTTTCTATCCACTACTGATTTCCATTTCTTAAGGCCAGTCATGCTCAAGTCTTTTAGCTTTTTCTTTTATTTACTTTTATTCTATTCATTTCCACATTCTCAAATGCATACTTATAAATAATGCACTTAGCTTTTCAATTTTAGGTATTATCACTTGATTTCCTACCACAGGCAGAAGGATTTATCATTCACATATGCATCCTTACCCTTTCCTCTTTTTCTAAATATATTACTTTGGGTTTAATTAATATTCAGCATTAAATTTCGATCATGACATAAATATTCTTGAGGGTAAAACCATGAAATGTATACGTTTCCTCTGTAATCTTTTTATTTTCTCTAAAGTTAATAATTGTTTCCATTATTTATTTTCTTAGTTATCAGTATCCACATTATTAATTTATTACCAAATTCTCCTCTGTACTTATAAAACTTATCACAAAATAATAAAGCACATCTGGGAATCAACAAACTTAATGTTTTTCCTTGCAGAAAGGAAAAGCTTTAAGACTTTTATGTTCCTGTCCAATATGAACTTGTTTTTCTCTTGACATCATGGACAACGTATATCCTCAACATTTACCTTCTCCTTATTCACAGTCGTGGGTAATTTGTTTCCTCTCTGCCAGGTTGAAGCTAGTGTTTCCTAGATCCCAGGTTTTAGGTCTTATTTCTTTTCCCGAATTAATACCTCATTTTCTTGGACTCATACTCCAGGAACTTTATTAAAAAGGGAAGATGAAAATAGAATTGCCTTAATGTAGAAAGCTGTTATTAAATTGTACACTTAAAAATCTATATAATTTTATTAACCATTGTCCCGTTAATACATTTAATTTTTAAAGTGCCAGAAATTTCATACAATCTATGTGAATAATGATACCTAAATATTTTTAATGCACAGCTTGCACAACTATATTGGCACCTCTGATATCAAAATTAATTTTTGAGACATTTTAAAATTTAAATTATGGTCCCATTTGATTGTTGTTAATTAATGAAAAGAGTATTTTGAAACAGAAATCATTTTCCCTCAGAATTTTGAAAGCATTGCTTCTAAATGGTCTAGTTTCTGGTCTTAATATTTTCCAAGCTGAAAACTTGATTCTTTTTCCTGCAAATATTTAAAAACTTTAATCCCTGGTTTTCTAAGATTTCTAGTGACTTGACATAGGTCTCTTTTTATTTATTTTGCTATGAAATAATAAGCAGATTATTTCTGCTTAAAATGTGTGTACTTTTAGATATGGAAAATTCTGTGTATATATTTGATGTGTAACTTTTCAATTTTTGCAGTACTTTTTCTATAATTTTTATTAATCACATTTTGGAGTTATTTTCTAATTAGCATATCTTTCTAACTTGTTTTTGTCTTTTTGTTTGGCATGTAATGTTAAATTTCCAATCTTCATTATAATTTTTAAAATTTTTACTCTCTTATAGTAAATTTCTAAGAGCTTATTCTAGTTATCATAATTTTCCTTTTTAGAATATTATATTCAGTTGATACAATTTTTTACTATCTCTCAGAATATCATAGTATGTTGCATATTTTTCTGCTCCAGACATTGGCTCTGTTATCTTTTTATGGAGTCATTTAAGTAGATTTTCAACTCTTTGAAACAATTTCTTTGTTTTTTCTATGAGCTTTTAGTTTACACTTTGTACCCATTTTTTCTATTTGATTTTAGAAATTTTTTTCTTGATACTTAAGAGGATATTTTTGTCTGTTTGTTTTGCTTTTTTCCCAAAGCATTGTAGTATAAGCTATAAATTATTCACAAGATTTATTGTCTTTCAAGATTGTTTATCTAATGTGTAGGCTGTGCAGATTTCTTTTTTTTCATTTTAACACAACTTAGCAAATTTTATATTTATGCATTCTGAATTATTTTCTATTTTATATAGACAGCTCACTCGAAAGTATTAAATTTTTGACAATATTATTCTAATCCTATTATTTAGCCTTGGTTTATTTCTGTAAATAATTTTGTTGTCAGACATGATGTAGAAATTCAATTGTTATTGCCAATGGTTGACATATTCCTTCAAGCCATTTATTAAATGATCCATCATTATCATGTACTAGATTTTGGCATGTGTTTTATATTTTTCTTTTTCTTATCACCGTTTTTATTCTTTTTAACTTTTTTGTTAGTTTATTAAAGCTGTCCCAATTTTTCCCACAGTTGTCCTTGCTTCCACAATCAATTCTCTCACCATTGTCCATGTCCATGGGTCATTCATGCATGTTCTTTGACTAGTCCCTTCCCCTTCTTTCATCAGTTATTGCCTTCTCCACTCTCTTATATTTCTTGAACTACTTGCTTTTTTCATTGACTTGTCTGTTAATTTGGTGCCATTTTGTTTCAATTATTTTAGCTTTCAAATATGCTTTAACAAATAGAAGAGCTAGCTCTCTCAATATTATTCAAGTCCATATTTACCCATTTCTTCTTTACTCAGATATTTATATAAAAGTTAGAATAAGCATGTCATTTTGCAGAAGTAAAATTTACCTTACATTTTGTAGGTATCTTTATTTGCATTTGTTAATGTAAGGTCTAGTGGGGAAACTGTATTATGTGAACCACCTATATACACCATGGTTTATCTTAGCATTTAAGTTTTTCTTTTCTGTCTTCCAATAGTATCATACATTTTTATTCATGTCCTTATTGTATATTTCTTTTTATTACCAGATATTTAATTATTTCTCATTTTAAAAGCTTTTTTTTTTTTTTTTTTTTTTTTTTTTTTTTTTTTTTTTTTTTTTTTTTTTTTTTTTTTTTTTTTTTTTTTTTTTTTTTTTTTAAAGTTTTTTTTTTTTTTTTTTTTTTTTTGGTGATTGTTGCTTTTATATCACTTCTATTTTTTTTTACATAACTTTTTTAAAATCCATCAACTAAATATATTAACACATATATTTTGGCATCGTGAATTAAAAATGTTCTGTTGTCAAAGAACATTTGGTTGTATTCAGTTTTGAGCACTTAAGAAAAATTAGTTTGGGTGGTATTGTATGAATTTATTACTTAAACAGTTATTTGGAACACTTTTTATTTCTTATGAACATATGCACTCCTTTCACTTGTGTATATAGTTAAGAGTGGTATTGATGAATCATATAGTAAGCACATATTTCACTGTAGTAAATAATTCTAAATACTTTTTCAATATGTCCAGGCTAATTCTTGCTTTAATTTTAATGTAATAAAAAATGTAGTTACTTCATATCCTTGCCAATATGTGATATTATCAGCCTTTTAATTTCAGCCATTCCAGTGGGTATGTAGCAGTACAAGATTGAGGTTTTAATTTATAATTTCTGATTAATTAATATAATGTATTAATTGCCCATCTACATGTACTAGTTTTTGTGGTGTCCATTCATGTATAATTGTTATTTGGATTGTTGGACTTTTTAAAGTACATATTGTTTTATATATGTTGTGGATGTGAATCATTCATTGGAGATAATATACATGTATATGATGTCTGTCAAGAAGATTACATAGATAGCCATGTAATATGAGAAATAGAGACATTTATTGAAGAATATACAAGATACAGAAAACATTGTACATAGAACAATGATATCTCAGTCCCCTTCAAAGTAGTCACTATGAGACCTCGCACAGTTCTCCCAATTGTCATCAGTTGTTCCATTGTAATCCCCTGAATCTCATTGATGGTCTGAAATCTCTTCAAAGGTTATTTTGTTTTGGGAAAAGCCAAAAATCTTTGGGTGCCAAATCTGGGGGTGCTGACTCTCCTGGGTGATTTGATGTTTCACCAAAAACTCTGCATGAGACATGATGTGCAACTGCTCACATTGTCATGATGAAGCTATCAGTCACCAGGTGCCCGTAGCTGCAGCCTTCTGAATACCCAAATAGTTTCCCCTAAGGGATGGTCAAGCTTAACACAAAACTTGATGTAGACACTTTGCTCTACTGGCTCAGTCATTTTGAATGTGATGGCCACACAGTACACATGCTCACTCAACAGCATCTGCTGCCCCCACTGACCAGTACAGTGAAGTCACCCTTGTTTACACATGCACAATCCAGTTCACTCTCCTTGGCTGCCAGATTACAAGGATGTCACACAAATGGTTCTCATTATATGAGTAATGGCTGGATTTTTAGGGATAAACCTCATCATATATCAGGTCCTCAAACAATACTGTTTCATTCAATGTTGTTTTAGTATAACATTGATGAGGAAAAAATCAGTTCCCAGTTGAGGCCACTGTTTGAAGTTTGCTTGGTGTCCTCATATCTGTGGATTTTCTCCGGGTGGTTCTGGTTTACTTCCACATCTCAAAGACATGCATGTTAGGTGGGTTGATGTGTTTTAAATAGTTCCAGTCTGTGTTAGTGTGAGTATGGGTTATGGGTTGTGTGGCCCTGTATGGAAGGGCATCCTTTCCAGGTTGGGGCCCACCTTGAGCCTTGAGCTATAGGGATAAGTTCCAGCCACCCTGACATAGAATAAGCAGATTGGAAAATAATTTTCTTATTTTATTAATCTTTCTTAAATGTGTAAAGATCACATTTATTTTAATGTTTAGTATTAAAAGATTTTTGAGGCTTTATTTAGAAGTTAGGTGATGTTTTTGTCACCAGAAATATGTTGTAGGAAAGTAACTCTGGGTTATATCAATTAACCTATGGCACAACTGGTTTCATATTTGTCTTTTTTGCTTCAAGATGTAGTTTCCAAGAACTTATCAAATATTTTAAGTGAAGACTTACTGTACCAAAATGTTTAAGTGCAATATATTAACTTTTTTGAAATTTTAGGATTAGTGATCTTTTTCAAACTGTTTACTCCAATGTCAAGAAGATGTACTGTTTTCTCTAGAAGTTTTATTTTTTTTAATTGTTATATTTCAATTTATGATTCCTGCCCTGGGTGGTGGCACAGTGAATAAGGTACTGGCCTACAAACCCAAAAGTCCCTGGTTCAATTCCCAACCAGGGTAATATAACCAGGTTGCAAACCAGGTCTCCAGCGAGATCCATAGCTGGAGGCAGGTGAAAGGCAACCATACGTTGATGTTTCTCTACCTCTCTGCCTTTCTCCATTACCCTCTCTCTGAACAATAGTAAATAAAATATTTTTAAAATAAATAAATTTATGATTCCCCTTAAATATTTTGTTTTGCATACAAGGTGAATAATAGTGTGTATTCAGTTTATTTTGTCCCCCACTGTCATTTATTAAGATCATTTTTTCCCAATTTGATTATGGTGAAATTTTTGTCAGAAAACAAAACAGGTGACCATCTATATGTGAGTCTATTTCTAGACTATTATTTTTCTTTGTCTATTTCTATATTATTAAGGCAATACAATAGTGTCTTAAGTATTAATGTTATAATAAATCATGTATTTTTGTATTAAACTTCTAAAAAATTTGGCTATTCTGAGTGTTTTAAAGTTAAACTCATTTAGTTCTGAAGAGTCTGTGGCTGGATTTCTATTTCACTATTAATTAAAAAAGAAGGTAAATGAGCAGGATATGGGACATAATTTATCTTTTAAAAAATGTTGTCTTTTATTTCCCATTTTCTACTTGACTAATGATACTGAACAAAAGTAAGAGAGATCACTTTTTAAAAAGGGAGATCACTTTTTAAAAATTTGCATTTAAAATTTTGAGGGCTGACTCAAAGGACATTAAATTTCTTGGAGGAGAGAAATTTATCAAACAGGTATAAACAAATACATACTTGACATACATTCCTTTCCTTTTGTTATTTCACATAACTTTGTTACTCTTTTAAATATGCTTATTTTAATCATTAATTCCAAAACACACCAATTTTTAAGGGAAGAATTTATATCCTCTGATTTAAAAAAAATTTCACACCTTTTTATTGAATTTAATTGGGTGGTATTTATCAATAAAATTATTAAGATTTTAGGTGTACAATTCTATAATGCATCATCTGAATATTTATTTTGTTTACCACCTGAAGTCAAGTCTCCTTTTATCACCACTTACCTCCTTTTTACCCTCTTCAACCTCCCTTATCCCACTTTCTTTCTAGTAATCACCTTACTGTGGTCTGTATATGAATATTTTTTCTCTTTCTTTCTTTCTTTCTTTTTCTTTTTCTTTCTTTTTTTCTTTCTTTGCTTAACCCCTTCACCATTTTTACTCAATCCCTTAATGCCCCTGCCCCCTGATAGTGGCCAGTCTGTTCTCTGTATTTATGAGTCTGTTTCTACTGTTAATTCTGTTCATTAGATTCCACACAGAAGTGAAATCATATTGTTACTGAGCAAAGAGGGGCTTGATCATGTGATGCCTTGGTGAAAACCAACAATCAGTGTTGAAAAAATAGGTCTTTATTTACAATTTTCCAACCTGGGAACACACTTGCTCAGAGCCCCGATTTTCCCTGAGATCCAGCACTTCTCTTGCTCTCCAAAAGGCTATAAGCCAAAAACATGTCAAGAAGTTCCCCGTTCCTTGTCTGTCAGCTCTCTCCTCCAGGATCTGGAGCATGCAGTCATCAGCTTCCGTTTAATAGTGCAGAAAGTATGTACTGCACTACACTGAATCATGGTGAAGTCAAGGAAAGGCACAAGTTCTAAAAGAATCCTCCCCTCTATCTGGTCTCTGAGTTCCAAGAGACCAGATAGAGTCCTAGTTTGCAAAATGGAGTCCTTGTCAGCTTCAGAGTCAGTTGGAGTGGACACAACAAAGCAGCAGTGTGCCTGTTTTCTTACTAGTTCAGGCCACATCCTTATGAGCTGCATAGTTGCTTGTTGCTTCTTTCTTCTTACTGTGGACCAGCTTCACTATAAACAACATAACTGCTACATTATGGCTCTCTATCAAACACCAGACTTTATGGAGTTCCCTCTACATCCTTTCAAAACTGCATGGCTCTCCTACACAGTGGACCTCATGGTAGGCTAATGGGTTCCTCTGCAGGCTTTTAAACCATGTGGCCCTTCTGCAAAAGTGGCTGATGTCTTATTTTTAAACCCTGACCATGAGCACTGTGATTCAGTCAGTGTGGTTACTGGGCCTTGTCACTCGCTGAATCTCGAACAGGCCCTATGTTTTCATAACCATTCTATGATCAAAGCCCCTACCATCTCCTTGGCACTATGGATTGGCCATAACCATTTGCATAACTAAGAAACTAGCTACCAGCCATAGATATGCAGAGGCATCTCTCAGGAAAAATGGCTGTACTCCAGAGTCCCGTCCCCCAAATTCTGAGGCTTCTGTTCACTCTCTTACAACATGGTACTTGTCTTTCTCTGATTCTCACTTTCCAACATTTAATCCTTTGCAAAACTTTGTCATTCACATGATAGAAATCACACCTCTTTAGTTAGCTATTGAATTAGATAAACATGTTAATGGTTGTGATTTTTTATTCTGCGCACTTGTGATTTCTTATGGTTTAGAATTGGTCTAAGAACTTAGTTCTGTCTGTTAATTTCAGTCTTGTAGACATATAGGCAAAATTTATTCATATAGAGGTACTGAAAATGATGGGAAACTCAAATGTTGAAAAATTTTAGTTTCAGATAACAGCTAATAAGCTTAGTAATCCATGTACATAAAAAGCTATTATTTCAGGAAATGGAGGAATGACCCACCTTGACTCCAGGGAACTATAAACTGTTCCACTATTGTCCTCAGGAGGATTACAAGCAATCAAGATGGTATCAAAGCCATTATACTCCAGGGTGAGAGAGATCACAGCCCAGGGCACAAAGACCACCACCAGGGATATACAGATGAAAGAATGATGCAGATTTTTATTTGATTAACTATTTCCCTGAATTCCAAACCACTTACCTACACTTTTTTTCCCCTCAAATAAAGGATCCATTTATAATGGAATTTAAGATGGTCTGTTAGGCTACAAACCCGCTGTCTTCTCCGATGGCCAACTATCTGAATAAAGCACCATAAAGATTCAATCTTTACCTCTGCTTATTAGGTTTGGTATTTGACAGGGAGCATAAACACTGGCTCTTCCAGTTTCAAAAATACCTCAAGTTATATAATTTAGGTTTCTAAATAATAGAGTGATGAATGTTATCATGGTATGGAGAAAAGGTATCAGAACCACATAGTGATTTCTGAGAAGTAGAGTTATTCAATCTGAGAAAGGAAATAAGCCATTAAGTGCTCTGTGCTGTAGCCAAATGATATGAATTACTAGATCCTTAATACTTTTATAGATATATTTATAAATCACTCTTCTAATTATCTTTTAATTATGTTATTTATGTATATCTATGGACATATCTATATCTATATCTATCTATATAGTTTTGTTGCTCATTCTAAAAAAAATGTAGAATTACAAATTATTCCCTTTATCCCTTAAGACATGCTTAATGCTAACAATCCAGGATTTTCATGAAGAAAGAAAAACCAGTTGCTAAGTGCTGTAATACAAGCAGGTGACTTTTTAAATGAGTTCTGAGATACTCTACTGCTTTCGGTTGAAGGAAAATAAAATACTACAGGCATTGCAACTTTCTAATATCACTGATGCTTAGAAAGTGTTGATCTGCAATTAGTCAAGTAAGTGCTATTTCTGGAACATTGAACACTCTTATTTGGTAGTTTGACAATCTGTCTGTTGAAAAGGGAAGGTAGTATTTTAAGAAAACAATTTGTAATCCTGGAAACATTGATTACATTTGCCATTGCCTGGAAAAGGGAAATCATTATAAATGTCTGATTGCATGTAAACATATTGATAAATATGCTTGACAATGTTAAAATATATTAATTTCCCATTTGAAAGAAAGCTATCTTCCAAACTAAAGAAGGGGATAAAAGACAATGGCAATACAAAATTGTTCCTTCCTTATCCCTCTTTATTCCCATTCAAAGCTTATATTTCTACTTCCCTGAAAGATGACCTCCCAGTCATGTTCATAACAGGTTTGAGCATACCAGATACCCTCAAATGGCTCTGAAAATTGCTGTGAAAAGAGATTTGCCAATTTCCTGTGAACCAGAATGACTCAGAAGCTGAGCACATATGGGAACAGTTGAGCCTCTGGATCCACAAATCAGTTTCTCATTTCTGATAAATTATTCTTTTTCTACCTGCATGCGATTCTCACCCAGATAACAAACAGCCTGTGCCGGAAGGAAAAGAAAAAAGGAGCAATTTGGATCTATTGAGACAGTCTCTGAAGCAGCATTTGATGAACTCCGGGCTTGCAAAAGAGCTGAAACTGCATTAGTTTGTGGCAAGTGTGAATTATCATCTTTCTATGTCAAGTTGTTCTCATCTTTTGATAGCGTAGTGGACAATATGTACTTAGAGTATTTATCATGGCACTTAACCCACTCTGTAAGAAAGCTAATACCCTGAGGGACAGCTTCCATTACCAAGATGATATCCAGTATTCATCTTGCCCTACATGCAACCTTTAAAGATAAAGTCTTATTTAAATAATCAATTATAATCACCCCACCCAGCAATGACTGGAAATGACTCCAAAGAAAAGAGGAACAGGATAATCAGCTTTGAATGAAATTCCTTTTTATCTTAAATGTGAAAGAAGTTTTTATCACTTTCATTATTTGTATTTTTACAGTACATACTATCAACGGACTGTATACATCAGCACCTCCCACTCACTGAACTTGTGGATTTCATCAAAACCTCCATGTGGGACTGATATTTGTTTAGCAAAAGGGATAAAAAAAGAAAGAAAGAAAGAAAGAAAGAAAGAAAGAAAGAAAGAAAGAAAGAAAGAAAGAAAAGAACACCAAATTATAGAAAGCAGTTTATGATGTAATTTAATATCCATGATCATTTTGTTAATGAAGTTGATTTTGCATTGAGAGGAGAGCAGGTTTGAGCATGTTCTCATTTTTGGACATAAGTCAGAGTGAAAATTGACTTTTGATGTTGGAAGGTTTAACATGAAAAAAGAATTTGGGAAATTAACTGTTTACCCTGACATTGCAAAAAGCCAAACAAGTCTGCACAGAGAGTGAAATAAACACGGCTGAGGACCTGGAAGAACTGCATTTTATGATGAGATGTGAATTACCTTAGTTTGTTACTCTCTATTGATCGAGAAACTTGGTGGTCATGGAATTCTACTTCATTATGGTGCTATATAGAGAAAACTACAGCCAGAGCAACAACAATCAAAAGAATAATTCCAGGTTATAACAATTCCAATATTTTTCTTTCTTTCTTTTTTTTTTAAAGATTTTATTTTTAATTATTATTATTTTTTTTTTAGAAAGAGGGGAAGAGAGAGAGGCATCTTAATGATACTTTGCCCTCTATTCTTTCAATTGCTCCTTATACAAACCATGTGGTTTTGGCAAAAAACAAACAAACAAACAGAAACTAAAAAACCCACTGAGGGTATTTTAACGCTTCACAGAGTCTGTGTTTTTCTTACTTACATGGCTATATGTGACTTCCATTTGAAAGTCACATATATCACTCGAAATGAGTATTAGAATCATACACAGGAAATACTGGTGGGTTTGCATCTGTGTCTTCTTGGGTTCTATGTCAACATATCCTACTGGCACGGCTTGTATTTTCCCAGAAATACTGGGTCAATCTATAGGTTTTGGTTCTATGGTTTAGTATTAGATCTTGAGGCAAAATTCTGCTCCCTTCAAAATAATGGTCACCTTTTGAAAAGAGCTAATGTCTTTCCTGTCCCTCCAGGGCAGGCTTCCAACATCCACAGGGCTCCTCTCAGTTTCAAGTCTTCAACTTCCTTTTCTAATGTTGTGGTGGAAGCCTACATAAAGGACACATTCCCTGAGGTGTTGGGGAAGTTTAATTCTATTTTCCTAATGCAGTTTCTGAAGATGTAGAAAGAGTTTTTCAAATAATAATGTTGTTAAGTAAAACACAACATAATGTTGGGATACTCATCTTGATCATTAAAACTATTATATTAAGTGATTTGTAGTGTAATTGTAGGTGCTTGATGTTCTGTTCACCAATGATGTGTGTGATTATCTACTCACACAGGTTTTGTTTTATCTCTGTTTGCACAATGAGACCAAAATTCAATTGTTATTCTTTGATCCTGGTTAATCTAATAAATTAGTGTTTGACATTATTAATTCCATGGAGGTGGGAGTGAGAAGAAGGTGTTTACTTATTTTGTGTTGCAAACATCCAGGTACCTTATGGCCTGGTAAAGTTGACGCACGAAATTGACCACCACTGGGACAGGAAGTAGTGATAGTCAGGGTTAAGGCCTTATAAAACAGTTTATGTTAGCTTTTCTCTAGGTCACTTCTCTATTGAAGATCCATGTTTATTGCTGTAAAAAGTGATTTGGCTCAGATCAATTTAATTCACCACACATTTGCTCTGCCCCTTGTACTTAAAAGATAGTCAATATAATGCTAAACAATATGAGCAAATCAAAAGCCTTAAAAATATATAATCACAGTCCTGAGAGGGAAGTTTATAACAATACAAGTCTACCTAAAAAGGATAGAAGAATCTCAAATAAATAACCTAACACTACAACTACAAGAACTAGAGGAACAACCACAAGATCTTTTGAAGACTTAGTTTTTATCTTTTATTTAATAGAAAACAATTGATTGGAACAGTGTGTCCTTAAATAGCCAATTTCTTCAAGTACCATGCTATGCTTTATTTCTTCTAACAATATTTTTGATGCTATATCAATTATGTAATAGTTCATGTCTCTGCAGTGAATCAGGATGCAAGTACCTGCTTCTCATTTTGCCTTAATCACCAGAAAATATATGCTGCTTGATAGAGAATACTGGAGTTTAATATGAATATCTTAATCTCAACACTTCTGTTTTCCATCATTTTCTTGTTTCCCTAAAAAATTTGACATGTTCTTCCATGTTAGACAATAGAGCATGGTTGTGGATTATTTAATAGTCATTTTGGATGGGATATAGTCTGTCTGAAGTTTCAGAAGTCAGGCTAAATACTCAGTGTATATATTTGACTTCTGAAACGCAAATCATTCTTAAAATAAATGATATATAAAACAAGCAGCAACAAAAACTCGCTGGGGAAAAACATCTATGGTTAAAATCACTAATAGATAAAGTGAGAGCACACTCTTCAAGCCGTGTAGTTTTTCTCTCCTCTACTTTGGGGTGCACATTCCTTTTCAGCAACAGAACCCTGTCTCTCCTGGTCAAAGGGATAATTTAGTTTTAAGAAAGAAAAGGAAATCTGTTGGAATTTAGAATCTGAAAAGTTATGTAAATTCCAAATAGGAATTTACCCACTAGGACTGGCCAATGGTCCATCCAGTTGCACATCCTGCTTTCTACTGTGCCTAACGATAAATGCTTTAGGGGAAAGCCATCAACTCAGTAGGATACACCTTCTTGAGAAATATGTTCCAAAGAAATTTCTTCTTAATTCTGGTAACTGATTAGTTTATTCCATAGTGCTAGAGACCTGATAACTATTTAATTCTACACTACAGTTACAGAGAAACTCTTGATTTTCCTAAGAACACACTACTAAATTTCTCATAAGCATCTAATCCTTAACTGAATCTCATTAACCTGTTCTGAGCAACACCTCACTGTAGACTGAAGTATTCACATTCCACCTTCTAAATTTGCTTAAAAACTTTGAGCCAAGTATGTATAAAGTAGATGTATCTTTCTGCATTATGGATTCCTTAATATAACACCTCTTTTTTTATTTTTTAGAAAGAAACTAATAGAAATTTCTATTTCTTATAGAAATTTTTGAACGCAATTAATTAAATTATGTTATTAGATACAGTCACAGGAGAATATGTTTTCTAGTATATTTGTAAAAATACGAATGTGCATAAATGTATTTGCATTTTTTAGTAATAATGCAATTGATACTACTTTAAAAAGTAATGTTTTAAACAAAGGGATTAACATAAGCACTTTGAAATAATGAAAGAAAATTTGTATTGTTATGATTTGAGAGGCTGACAGAAGGCAGTAGTTAAATGGTGAATTGCAGGCATGTGAATAAAAATAAGAGAAGTACACATTGGTGGTTACAGAATGGACAGGGGGATGTTAAGAATAATAGGGGCAAAGAACTGATATGCATGACACATGGACATGCACTAAGCAGGGCATTGCCAGAGGGAATGGGGGGTCCTGGGTAGATGGGGAAAAGGGGAAAAATTGGGACAACTGTAATAGCAAAGTCAATAAAATATATTTTAAAATGTGTTCAGTTAATTTGCTGTAAATTTTTTCTTTAAAAGAAGGTACTTCCAGTAAAGTCTCAGACCCAGAATTAAACCTCTTAGGACAAAACCAGTTACATAAAGCAAACATTCACGTAAGTCCCTCTGAGGTCCCCATTGATTGTGCTGAAGCAAAGAAGTCACCATTTCTCGCTTCCCATGGCTGAAACATGACTTACAGCTCACAAGTGTGCAAGGTGGTGGCAGGGACTGCTCCTTTCCCATCTCCTCCAAGAACAGCTGATCTGTCCTTAGACATAGTGATTGGTTCTTGGTCCTTTGGGTTGATCCCATTAGCACATAGCCCAGTTTCAGTACAGAGCACAGGCTCTTAGGTTTACAGGTGAGGAAGAAGAGGGGATTAGCAGAAAGGGCGCTACTGCAGTAGTATAACACTCTTTAAAAAAGAATGACCTACTGGAAGTCACCGTAAAAAATACCCTCCAATTAGGTATGAAATGTATTGTTTGGTTATTAAGATACAAGGGAAGTTCGAAGCATGTCTTGTGAATATTTCAAGTGCACTTAGTATTATTTACTTAAACCTTTCAGGAACCCCATATTTCTTTACTAGGAGAAAATTGCCACTGAGCTAGACTATATTAATATGAAATATGTTTAACAATGTCCTTGCTTGGAAACTACTAACAACTGTGGACAGTGTGTTTTATTTTTTTTGACAACAGAGCTGCAAACCACATTAAGGCAACTCTGTATAATGTTGTTAAGCTGTTGGTGGAAGGACTTTAAGTAAACAATCTATGTCATCAAAAGACTCAGCACATTGTCATCACCTATTAGAATTTGAGCAATGTGGGCAAAGTCAAAATCTTACATCAGGGCTCTGTGCTTCTGTGGGTTAACTGCTATTCAGCCTTGGAGAATAGACATTATATTTGCTGGCAGACTAATTAAGGGGAAAGATATGCCAAAAAAGTTCTTTCCTAGTTGTTTTTATACTTGAATTTATTCGTCGCTATGCTCAGTTTAGTAGTAAGAGGGACTAAAACAAAACAAAACAAACACTAATTCCCCAATGATTCTTTGATTTTTTTTTTTTTTTTGAAAAGGCAGCAGAATTTATCACCTATTTTGAGTGACCAAGTTATGAATGATTCCCTAGGACAACATTCAGTGAAATTCTACAGGCTGTTTTTCTAAGTGGAAATATGTCAACAGCCAAATGTTTTGTCTATTAATATATGTATATAATATGAGGAGGACCTTAAAAATTAGAACTATCTTCCAGAGGGCTGACCCTTTGTAGTGTAGACTTCCTCAGCTAGGTGAGTGTTTTAGGAACCCATCTGTATCGGTGTACCAACTGGTGTTACTGTAAGAGGCTGCAATTGACTTTAGTGAATATTTTTTGAATACTCTTTCAAGGAGTATTTGCCTATTTCATGATGAATGAGTTATTAATGCACCTGACCACACCACACTAAAAGTTCAGCAATTTTTGACCAAGTGGCATGACTCACATGCTCTTATTTACCTGATCTCACCCCAAGTGACTTTTTGTTTCCCCTAATGAAAAAAAGGCCTCAAAGTGCAGCATTTTGCTGATGTGGAAGAGGTGAAACAAAAAGCCACAGAATTACTAAAAGGAATCAAAATTGATGAGTTCAAAAATTATTTTGAGAAGTGGAACAAAAGTCTCAGTAGATGTATTGCATCAAATGGAGAGTACTTTGAAGGTGACTGAAGTCTAAACATGTTAGAAAAACTACGCAATTTTTAGTAAATAAATTATTGCTTTTCTTTTTCAGTCCTCCTTCATATATCTAAAGTGTGATATATTTAAACATCATAGAACAGTAATAAGGAGCACAAGGCTTCCAAATGGATACCCTGGATTTGAATATTTGGTCTGGGCAGTCATTGCTACATTGGCATCAGGAAAGTCTTCTATCCTCTATTACCTAATAGATAGATAGTAGTAAGTATTTTTATGAAGAAAGTAAATTTAAGCTAATTTTCCTAGACAAATAAGTTACTATAATTCTAATATAAAATAACTTGACAAAATAATTCTAAGATATGTTTCAATTGACTCCACAAATATATTTACTCTTATATAGACACTTACAATTGCACACTTTACATGCACACATATACACACTCAGTACTACTGTAAACATTGAATAACATGCAGAATTTATATCTCAACTCCATCCTACCTCAGGGATACTTTGTTAGGATTAGAAATTCTAATGGCACTTTCTAAATCACTGTTCCTCTTAGTACGACCATTGCTATATTGTATAATTTATGTTATTTGGTTACCATAAATTAGTAAATTATAGGAGCAGAACTTATTCTTCAATTAAACTAGTTAATTTTGAGAACAAGCACAAACTGAGAATAGTTGTTTGGAAAGAAAAACTTGATATTTTGCACTTACATAGAAAATTTTATTTTATTTTTTTATACTTCAGTCTCACAAATATGATAAGGTGTGAAAGGATTATTATTACAAAAATTTGATTAAAAAATTGTATTTTTTTTTCCTTCTAGGAATCAAGATCCTTTAGGGACATGACTTGCATGTTCTTTCGTACTGTGGCAGGGAGTGGTAGACTGATAAAAATCCTCCCGTTGGTCTGTTCTCCTGTGCATGAACATAACACTTCTACTTGAATGACTTTGTAGCTTTGTGTTTCTATAAATGTCATCACCAAGTTGTTTTTAAATGGAACTTGCTTTCTTTGAGCCAAAAAAAAAATGTGTTTATATAGATATACTGGTAGGGTTAAACAGGTTGGCTAGCAATTGTTTATTTAGTTGCAAGGCAGATGAGTTTGGTAACTACTGTCCCATCCACTTGAGGAGAAACAGAGGAGTCCACAAATGTAAAAGCTGATAAGGGGTTAACAAAAATTTAAAATAAATCCATTACACACAGGCATAATTTTCATGAGGGCCTTTGGGTGCAGACCACCAATTACAGATAGAACACAGAGTCACAGAAGGTCTGTTGATCAGCCCACCAGTCATGTTAGGACTAGTTTTAAACATGAAGCTCTTCATACTCATATTCCTGCGTTCTTCAGTCATGCTTCAAGGGGAAAAATAAACTGTCACAAAAGAAATTAGTTTGTAAATAATTGTTTCTGAAATCTTATATTTTCCAGAAGAAGGATTGCCAACTGCAATTAAATCATTGATTTAACTTTATTTTGCTCTTACCTTTTTTCCATAGTTTTCTCAATGGCAACCTTTTTTTGTTCCTTCCCTCTATACTTTGCACACAAAGCAAACCTTTTATTTTCAACCACAGTTAACCAACATTTGTACAAAGGGAAATCTTATTTCAGAGACAATAGGGATTCTTTTGAAATAATGATGGTCATAATGCTGAAGGATACAGCAGCTAATATTTCAGGTTGATCAGTTTAGGATTGCATTTTATACACTTTACCAGTGGAATGTCAGCTCAAAAAAGGTCAGGGATTTTGAGGGCTCTGATCACTGATTCCATCCTACTATCTGAAATTATTCCTGCAGGAATTCAGTGAATATTCACTGAATATCATTGAATATGTCTAAAGTCCTTTTCAAAAAGCAGCAATAAGATTATTAAATTTTATCTCAATTTTTCTGC
Source organism: Noctilio leporinus (assembly GCA_004026585.1). Classification (NCBI taxonomy): domain Eukaryota; kingdom Metazoa; phylum Chordata; class Mammalia; order Chiroptera; family Noctilionidae; genus Noctilio; species Noctilio leporinus. The sequence goes on along the minus strand of PVIW01001625.1, from coordinate 200,272 downwards.
TTGGTAACAGAAGCTCAGATGTGTTTCATATTTTTCCAAAGTTATAGGAGAGACTTAAGCCTATCATTTGGGTATGTTGAGCTCTGTTTCTCGAAAATTACCTTCATTCAATACAGTCTTGTAAATACACAGGTGCTTTGTAATAGCATTTTGTACCAATAATTTATTCACAGTGAGCAAGGGAGAAAATAGATTAATCAGGACTAGAGGATAGAAGGCTATCTAATAGGATCTGGAAGTCAAATCTGAGTCTGATTATAGTGATATGTTTCTCTTTACACTGTGTAGCATGGGAACAATGGGATGGTGTTGAGATGTAAATTCTGTATGTACCCTAATGTTCATAGTATAACTGTGTATGTAGGTAATGCATGTAGGTGTGCATGTGAATAAGAGAAAGTGTATTTAGGACTCAATTGGAATTATTTTCTCATGTATAATTTTACTTGTTAGAATTATAGTAATTTACCCACCTAGTAAAATTAGCTTAAACTCATGCCTTTCATATATATTTATTACTATTTATCAGATAAACATGGTTTCTTACATATATTTGCACATTCATAACAATGCATATATCTTTTAATCACAATATAATACATTAAATGAAATGATTTCCAAGGAGAAAACTGTGTCGTATTTTATACATACCAGAAACATTGTCAAATCTCAGTAAATGTACAATGAATTAAATTGTTAGAAATATAACAACTGCTTTAGTTACAGAACAATAATATCTAACATTTAGCAAGCACTGTATGCCTAGCCTAGCACCGATCTAGAAGCTTTATATGTAAAACTCTATCTAATCCCCACTATAATCCTACCAAATGATCCTATTGTTGTTATAGTCGTACTTTTATAATAATGAAGTAGGCAAAATCACATGCCTAAAATCATATAGCTAGTAAGGAAAACCGAGATTTGAAATAAGACCTAATTGACATCAGTGTTTTCAGCCTCCCTCTTACCCCCATGTAGTATATTAATTGCCTCTTAATGAACATATGAGCAATGATCTATGCTTTGCTGCTTGTTAGTACGATAGTCAAAAGTAAGTACCTGGTCTCAGGATGGCCAATATAATTGTATTTATACTACTTCACTAAACTCTAAGTTACTATATATGAAACCACATTTGTCTTGTTAAAAGTCGTAACCTAGAGCCTCTCCTATAGTACACACTAACTAAATATTTGTTTGTTACATTAATGATTGAAAACAAAACCAAAACCTTTCCTTACATTTCTATAATGATTTGTTCTTAAAGTAGAAAAGTAGCTCTTTCAGACACATAATTGCACGGGTAAGGACTCTGTTTCTATGGGAGCAGATTCTTTATTGCTTTGTAAACCAATAGTCATTAGTGAACTGCATGTATTCTTTTGAATAGCAAGTCTTAATAATAAACTGAGCTAATTTTTATAATGATATTAATTCATATGTATATCTTAATCAACCCCAAAGACTTTGTAAAACCTGACTCTAGATACTCCATGACTCATGGCTTAGCTATGCATCTCTGGGGTATATCATGATGGCTAGTATTCAACCACAAGTTGGTGAGAGATATTCACAAAAGTCAGAGCTAGCAAAGAAAGCAGTGTCTACAATTGAAAACTCAGCCCTAGCTGGTGGTTCAGTGGATAGCCTGGGAAGCCAAAGGTTGCTGGTTCGATTCCTAGACAGGGCACATAACCAGGTTGCAAGCCAGGTCTGTGGCTGGAGGCAAGTGAAAGGCAACCATACGTTGATGTTTCTCTCCCTTTCTTCCTCCCTCCCTGCCCTTCTCTCTAAAAAATAATAAATAAAAATCTTAAAAAAAAGAAAAGAAAAGAAAACTCACCCAGAGGTTTCAGTGAGGCTACCTCCTCTGAGATCGGCAAGGGGTTATAATGTCAAGTCCCAGCAACACCTCAGTAATCAGACACACACGTACTTTTTGCTCGTGACAGTGACCAATGACAGGTGGTCTGTGGAAGCCAGTGCAGAAATGAAGCTAGGTTAGCATAGACTGCGTGCCCTTCTCTGCTTTATGCAGGGGATGATTTCTGTTTGGTTGCACATGCAGATATGCTTCCTTGTAACACTGGTATGCAGCCATAATTTAAATCTATTCAGTATGCATTCTCATTCAGTTTTCTAATGTATGATCATTACTGCAGGCCTTAGTTGGAACACTAAGCTACACAGCAATAAATTTGTGAAGCATATGACTAAAGGCTAAATACACCTCATTGCCATGTAAGAAATAATTATGAAGACTCTAATGTTAAGATTTTCTTTTTCTTTTGCAGTTTTCATTTCTTTGGATAACCATAAAAAATAGAACTGGACAAAGGATCTGTTGGCATTCTAGTCAGAGCTCTGAGATGACCTAGCTAGGTGCCCTCTGCCCTATTTGTGGGTTTTCTCTTCAGTAATAGGAGAAATGAAATGATCTCTATAGGTCAATTTTCTTCTCCATAATTCAATATTAATTTTTTAAAATTTGAACTATCATTCAATTTCTCTCAAAAGATTATCCAACATAGTCAATATAATCAAAGTATTATAGAAGGGAAATCCGTGATCTCTAGAATCCCACTTTTTGATGCTCTGTGAATTAGTTCTTGGGTTTAAGTACTTTTATGTATTTTAAACATTTGCTATATAATCCTGACTGGTGGCACAGTGGATGAAGCGCCGGCCTGTGAACCCAAAGGTCGCTGGTTCGATTCCCCAGTCAGGGAGCATAACCAGGTTGCAAGCCAGGTCTCCAGCCAGATCTGTGGCTGGAGGCAGATGAAAGGCAACCATACATTGATGTCTCTCTCCCTATTCACCTCTCTCTCTTCCCCACTCTCTGAAAATAAATAAATCTTTAAAAAAAGAAAATATTAAATATTTGCTATATAATAGATAAACTTCAAGTATTAGATATCTTATCTGTTTCTGTCTTCCTCTCCCTTGCTTATGTAAGTTCAGCACAATGATGTAAAAAAGTAAAATGTATTAAGTTTTTCTTTAACATGAACTGAAAAATTCAGAATAATTTCTTTGCAATTTCTATATCAGGCAATAATGATTAGAATCATAGCTATGGATTATTCAATCATTACAAAATAAGAATATTTACTTTATAGTGCTATATGAATACAAGACAAAATAGCTCTGGGCTTTAGCATATGCTATACAATATAACTTTTATAAAGATAAAATGGTCAGTATACTGGAATAATTTAACACAAGAAATTAGGTATCTAATAACAGATTCAAAAATAAAAGTAAAAACAAAACTGACAGAAATAAAAGTAGGAACACATATATTCACAATCAACTGCCAGACTTTAAATATCTCATACTTTAATATAAATAAATCAAGAGGGCAAATATTCTTGAATGATATGCATAATAAACTAGGCAGATTTAATTAACATCTATAGAATGCTGAATCCGCAAACTGTACAACCTATATTATTTCAAGTGTACATAAAGCACAATATTCACCATATATTGGTGTATGGAGTTAAGTCTTAAGAAAGTTTAACAAACTGCTCGTTCAGCTTGACAAAAATCAAATTGTTATGATGTTTGAATATAAATCAAACTTACAGAACACAATGGTCTTTATCCACCTCCAAGTTTATTTAGTTTTAAGGAAAGAGACAAGACTTGCAATACATCATGAACAGCAAGAGCACAGCATGAGCCTCAAGCACAGTACCAGAATCTCCAATACACTCCTGGGATTGTTCATAGTAATAAGAGATGGAGAAGCATGTGTGGAGCTACTTCAGCCCAGACAAGCTAGTTTCTTTGGAGGTGGAATTCTCTTCTAATTGTATACCATACTGGTTACACATGCCTCTCTTAGGTACATGCTTCATTCTCATTTTTCTGAGTAGCTTCATTTCATTAATTACAGGTTACTCAATAAACATTCTTAACAATAAAGTACATTGACTCAGCCAAAACAAAACATTTATTATGGATCCATTTGCTCCTGTAAATTTCTTGACTTATTATTGTAAGAGGATTCTGACATGCATCAACATCAGGTCTTTCTGTGGCTGGGGAAAAGAATACAGATAAATTGTTAACTAGACTTTCAAGTGGGAAATTACTAACATGAACATAATTAAAACACAGGCAAATATTCAGAAATTAAGCAGTAAATTTTTAAATAAGCCATGGTCCAAGAAAGAACCAAAGGAGAACAAAAAGATCAAAATGTGTGGGATATAGGTAAAGGTTGTTTAAAAAATTTGAAGACAATATTAGCAAATTAAACCCAATGAACATAGGAAGAAGAAAAGATAAGATATATAACAAATACACAGTAGAAATTATAAATAAAACCCAAATTTATTTCTTTGATAATTAAAAGTGCTAGAATAAGTTATTAATAAAATAAGTGTATACAAATTAACAATATTTAAAGTTTCAAAATGGACATTACATTACATCAAATTTTATATATTACAAATATTGAGATGATATCCCTATGTTTTTAGAAATCTACATAAAATGAACAAATTCCTTGAAATGTCATATCTACCAAACAATCAGATCATTAATTAAAATATATTTCACAAAGACAGTCAAGTTTCAGAGAAATTCATTAGTAAGTCCTTTCAACAATTTAAGAAAGAATAGCCTCAATATTACACAAAATATTTCAGAGAATAAAAAATATGCAAATACTTTTCAAAGTATTTTTTAAAGTCAAGAAAATTTTCATATGACAACAAAGAGATGCCACGGGCTCAATTTCCAACTAACACAGATGCAAAATTTCTAATAAAGTAAATATATAAAACCCAGTAGTGTACTTAAGGATAATACAATGTAATGTAATTATTTTTGTTCTTTTTTCCCATATTTGAGGTTTACCTTACATTTCAAACAACCAATGCAATTCACTCTTTTAAAAGAAAAGGAGAAAATTATACAGTAATGATTATTTTAATGGATAAAATAAATATATTTAATAAAATTCAATAGCCATGGATGGTTGAAGAAAACAATCTACATGAACAAAAATTTTTGTGCCTTTAAGAACATGAAGTTAGCTTTACGCTAAATGGCAAATATTGAAAACTCTTTTGGTATTAGAAACAGAACAATCACCTTTAATTGTAACATGGTAATAGCAATCCCAGCTATTATAATAAAGTTAGACAGAATAAAATTAAATATATAAGAAGTGGAGAAAAGTAATAAAACTTTATTTGTATGTGTATTTTTATACACATAGCTGTCTATATAGAAAAGTTAGTAAAATTGCAAAAAAGATTGTTAAAAATACTTTGAGAATTGAACAAGGTTGTTGATAAAAAGCAAACTTTAGTTTTATAAACTAGTAAAAACATTAGAAAATGGAATTGAAAAACAGTGTCATTTGCAATAGAATCAAAATAAATACTCAATAATAAATCTAATAAGAGGTGTGTGAAGTCTGTTCACAGAGAACTACAGAATGTTCTTGAGACTAATTAAAAAGACCTAACTAAAGGAGGAGATTTATTGGGTTCAATGACAAAGTTCAAAATAGCACAAATGTCAATTTCCAATCAATCTATACAATTCCAGTCAACATTTCAATGTAATAATTTCCCTGGACAAGATGATTCTAGATGTTAATCAAAACTACTTTTGAGACTGAATGCTCTCCTGAAGAAAAGGGCTTATTGAGCCATATGCTAACCAGAGAAAGGAGCAGATCCAGGGACATGTTATACCAAGAGTTTGGAGAAGACTTAAGTTATTTTGAAAGAGCTTACCTTGGCTGTTGATAAAGAGGTGGGGGAAGGTGAAGTAAGGTGAGCTCTGGGATGGGTGCACAGTCTGTAAGGAAGATGTGCCTGCAGCTTTTGGATTCCTTGTGGGTACAATTTGGAAAGTTCATGCAGAAGCAGGATGCTGGGGAGTGTTGAGGTCAGTTGTCTCTTTCTTTTTTTTCTTTTTTTTTTTTTTTTAAGATTTTATTAATTATTTTTAGAAAGAGGGGAAGAGAGAGAGGCAGAGAGGGAGAGAGACATCAATGTATGGCTGCTTTCTACTTGCCTCCAGCCACAGACCTGACTGGAGACCTGTTTTGCAACCTTGGTATGTGCCCTGGCTGGGGAATCGAACAGTTGTCTCTTTTTAGATAAAAGCTGAAATAGCCACCTAGAAATTGATTCAAAATTTCAACATACATTTAGAAATGTTAGGAACTTTAGCAGCTTTTTGTTGATTTCTGGCCCAGCATTGTTAACTAATTAGCTTCTTGTCTTTACTTTGCACCTTCTAGCCTGCTGTAATTTAATATTGGCATCTCAGAACTTTTCTTGTCACACAAATTACATAGAAATATAAATAACTAGTTTAGCAGGACAAATTTACATACCAAGTATCAAGACTTGCAGAGTGACTGGAATTGAAGTGATAAGGTCCTGGTACATGGCTAGAAATAGACCAATTGATCTGAATACAGATTATATATACAGATTTTATATATGTACACACACATATATGTATGTATGTATGTACAGTGTGTGTGTATATAGTACTATAGTATACACATACACACACACACACACTAGATATGTGACAGAGGTATCAGGTCATGGCAATACAGAAAGAATGGTACATTTAATAAATGGTGCTGGGGCATCTGGATATCAAAAATAGTTGATAATTTACACCATTCATAAAAATGCAGGTAGTTCTTTAACTCAAATACAAAAGATATGAACAAAAATCAAAAAGAAAAAATGACACCCAGCTCCCAGAAGATGACATTAGATAAAGTATTTATGACTCTCAAGGTGCAAATAATTTTTAAAGTGGACATGAAAATAAATCACTAAAAATGATTGGAAAATCTGACTATATTAAAATTAAGAACTTCTGTTTATCAAAGAGCAACAGTAAAAATATTAGACAACTAGGCATAGAATAGGAGAAAGTGGTAATATCTTTATTTATGTAAGCATGTGGATTTACAAGGATCTCATTAAAGTCATTAAGGAGAAAAACAAAGCTCATTTCTAAAAAACAGAAACAGAGTAAAGGACTGAAAAGTATTGAAATAGGAATACATGTTTGAAAGTGTTCAACTTCACTTGTTATTTAGGAAAAGTAAATGAAAAGCACAAACAAATGTTATCAATATACCTATTTTAATATAATAACAAAATAAAATACCACATATTTCTGCAACGTGGTGCAACTGGAGCTGTCATGAAATGTCATCAACTGGTACAACCATTTTGATAAATTATTTGTTTTCTAAATTTCGGTATATGCATCCCAACAAGTACACTTGTATGCATATGTTCAATATAAGTGCATTAATATGTGTACCAGTGGTTATGTGGATAGGTACAGAGCAGCATTATTCATCATAGTCCAAAAGTAAAATAATGCAAATTGCCATCAGGAATAGAAAAAAGCCCTGGCTGGGTGGTTCATTTAGCTAGAACATTGTCCCCAAATACCCAGGTTTGATCCTTAGTCAGGGCACATATAAGAAGCAACAATGAATACATAAGTGAAACAATAAAATCTCTCCCTCTCTCTCTCCAAAAAAAAAAAAAAAAAAAAAAGGAAAAGAAAAGAAAAAAAAAGAAAGACAAGTATAATTTAGGATACTCATCCTATATATTAATAATATCAAATGAGACTTAATGTATGCATAAATTTCACAGATACAAATTTGAGTAATGAAAACCAGCCATGAGGGCTACATCCACTGATATTTCTGTCTTGAAAATGAAAATGGACTAAACTGATTGATGGTTATAGACATCAGATTAATGCTTATCTTCTGGAGAATAGTGTCTGGACTCAGCCTGAGGCAGTCTTTTGCCAAGCTGATAATGTTCTATTTCTCAATCTGCTAGTAGTTACACAGATGTGTTTACTTTTCAGTAATTACCAAACTGTGCTATTATGATTTCTGCACCCTTCTCTTTATATGCTATACTTTAAAAAATAATAAATATTTCTCCTGGAGCACAGAGATTATGCTATGAAGAGTCATCAGACTTGTTCTTTATAAACTTGAAGAGCAGTGGTATCAGGTACTTTTAATCCCAAGGGAACAGTTCAAACATGGAAAATTGTCTAGTTGTGCTTCTGACTTAATTTGTGGATAACTAGGACATTGGAGTTAAACTAATGTTCTGAAAGATTATGACAGTTTAGCAATAGTAAGCCTTAGGAAGGTTAAATGGCTTTGCCAAAACTTTAAATAGGATATTCAATCATTTTAGCACTGGTTGTATAACTAGTTGAGGGAGAGTGAGGGCATGTGTATGGAGAAAGAGGTAGAAATAAATAATAAGTAAAGGAGATCACATTGCCAGCAAGATAATGTCCTACAATCAAATGTCCTGCAATCAAACTGGGGCTTTTTCCATCTTCCCTCTTGGATGTGAGGATAGAACAGGCGGTACTATAACTCAGACCTATTAATATTCCTAAATGTAAACCGGAAACTCTGCTTTATACCTGATGCCTGTACTTGAACTTTAACCTACTTACTAAAATAGGAAACATACACAGCCTAACTCTTACATGAGTATTATCAACAAATGTTACATAATAGTCATATTTCTCCAATTAATTAATCAATTATATGACACATTCACTTATTGAAGTAGAGAACCAGAGAATGAATAACAAAAGGTCTTAAGCTAAGGGGATGTCAGCAATAAAATTCATTTGCTCATAGGATGGATCTGACACATTAGGTTCTGCATCTGGACTCTGGATCTAACACATGTCCTTTGATTCTTTAAGTCTTTTGATGCCCTGCTTTTGGTAAAATCACAACCCAGGATTGGGTGGTAGTCTAGAATGCTAGTATTTCTGTTTATGCAATAACTTAATTTCAGACATTGATTAGCAACCTCAGTCATCTTATTTGATAGGGAGGAGTTTGTGCCTTTTGCTACTTCTGTCCTTCTTCCCTGTCCTTCTTCCCTGTCCCTGTAACATAACTGTTACTACATTATCATTCAGCTGTACCAATAAATTCCTTACTACCTCTTATCTCATCTTGCACCCTGCCAAAGTAAAAGGAGAGCTGTGCTTGGATCTTGGTGAAAGACCCTCTAAAACAGGTGGATCTCTCCACAGGTAAAAAGATGAATTGAGGGTTATCTGTGCTATCTTGGTGGGAAGGGACATTAAAAGTGTTGGACAAAAGAACTTCTCAAAAAAAGTGGTTCTGAAAGATCCAGTCAGCAAAGAAGTATGAGCATTGCAGGAGCCCACTGCACTAGAGGACTTTAAGGAGCTAAGGTTGGGAGCAGGCAGACCAGGTAGGAACTGAAGTAAAACTAAGTAGGAGGGCCAATAGTGTCTAATACTCTCTATTAAAATGATCATGCTTGTTTAACATGCATAGTTTAGGAAATGTGTGCTTGTATTGTAGTTTTGCAATATTTATACATTTTTCTGTATATTAGGAATGCACCTTTTTGTTCTGAATTGGCTTCATGAATTATGTGTCTTACGAATCATAGCTATAAAGCATTATACTTTATAAATATAAATCTATCACAATTCATTCTATAGCTATAAAGACAAAACATCTATATTTAGTATTATATAAAATAAATACACATGTGTGTACATGTTTGTATATATACATAAGTAATTGATAGATGAGATAGATGGGTAGATGAAGATTGTAGAAGATAAGTCATATTTAAAGCAAAAATTGGTTCATCAGGAGCAGTGAAAAGTGACAGTGAATCTGACAGTGATAAAAAAAAGAGGGAAAAATATTTCTAAAGGAAATTTAAGGCATAAAATAAAGCATCGGCTTAAGGACAAATATGACTCCCTGTGGACCTCTCAGCTGCAGTCTAGAATGATTTTGACATCCTGATAACCCTTAAGAGTAAGGAAACTATTGCCCTTATTTTTTATTTTTTGGTTGAAATAGACTTCAAATACTATAGTTCAGGGTTTACATGCATAGCTGGGTTTCAGGGATGTCAAGGAAACATGCAACATTAAAACATAATTTATAAAGTAATTTTTGAATATTAAAAAAATGCACTCACCTATGTCTCCTTTTTAAAACTATACCCTGGTAGAAGTTCATTGAGGTTTTTTTCTATTTCAATAGAAGAAGGTTGCTTTTGTTAAGGCTCTTTTGTTAATTGCACACTTAATGACTCTCCACAGGAGACCCACCCTCTAAGAGGCAGGATTGTAGTCCCCAAGGAAATGGAACCAAAGCTTCTACTGACAGGTGTCCCCAAATGAACCTTTCTTATTTATATCAAAGCTCTAGTAGTATGCAGACTTGGAGAAATTTGTCAGGGGTTTATGTCTCTCTGTTTAGAGATATTAATGTAATAGAGATCTGTGAAATTGCTGCATTGGTACTTGGTATTCATTAAGAAAAATTTTGTGAAGCATGAAAATAGAAATGATTTCATTTCTTAGTTTAAAATAATATAAACACTTTTCTATTACAAACTATTATATTTTTGTAAGGTATGGCATGATGAAAACTTCTATTGGCTGGAGAAGTGTGATTTATTGGGCCAATTAAATGACAGCCTTTATACACACTCATCAAATAGTCTAACCAGGCAGATTACTATATTGTCTGAAAAGAATGGAAATTGATCAGCACATGTATTATTAGGATAGTCATTTTGGAGCTTTGTTTGACACATAACCACCACACTATTAATGAAGATACAGGAAGTAACTTCTAACACAGTTTTATTAACTGGGAGAGCAAACCAGTGAGATTTAGCAATATATATGGATTATGCAATGTACATATGGAAAGTTTCTGTGGTACATTATAGCACGAACAGTAACTCAACATTTTTTGATATTATAAAACAAGATTTTGGGAGTTACTTTAATGAAAATGAATAACTTGTCATGTCCACATCTTTAATTATGACCCCTAGTGTGTTTACCATTGATCTTTTTTCCTTCAGCGTATTAAACATAATAACTGAAAATGTCCTTTAATTATTTTCTTGCTAATGTTTTCCTCACATACATGAAAAAATAATAGTAAATTCTAGCCAAGCCAATGTCTATGCATTAGATTTCAATTAGTGGAACCCTGGGGTTTGCCTTTTCCCCTTAAGAAAAAGTACTTATCTAGAGTTTCTGTTGGGAAAAATAAAATATAAAAACATTCTGGAAATAACGGAGATGGTTGTACAAAACATGAATGCACTGAATGACACTGAATTGTGCCTTAAAAGGGTGTATATGGTTAAAAATTAAAAAAAAAAAGAAAAACTCCCAAAAGAAGTTCTCAGACTGGGGAGTGAGTAAAGACCACTTAAGTGTTTAACCATCTTTTGAGGTGCTTCTGGGATGCAGAAATGCTAGAAATGTATCTTTTGAGATGTCAGTCAAGAAAGGAGGACCAGAAGCAGTTCTGTAGGGACCATCTGATCTTTAAGACCTCACATCTACTATTCACTCTACATTCATTTATCTCCAACTTATTCAAATAGCTTATTCAAAACAAAACTAAAATCAAACAGAGATACAGGTCATATTTAGTTACAAATACATTTCAGGTTGGTTCCTTGTTTTGATACAAGAGGTAGTACTACCAGTGAGAGTGTTGTGTGTGAATGTGGCAGGGAGAAGGAGCTAAGATGCAGTGACTATCCAGGAAGCACATGCTATCAGAAGTTACTGTCAAAGTTTGAAGAGATCTGAGAAGGCTGATACCAACAGCGACATGGCTCCAGCTCATATCTTTATAGCTTCGTGACAACATAAATTATATTATTATTACTTTATTGGAGTACTGCTTTGGGGCCTCCAACAGTCACAGGATATTTTATTATTCAAATATTATTGCTATCACTGGTTAGACACTACCAAACCAGCCACCTGAGATCCCCCCTTTTCTCAATTGGGTCTTTGAATTTTATTTGCACATATAAGAGCTGCTTAGCTCCTCAAAACAAACTATTAAGGCTTTCCTGATAATAGGAGCCATGGGAATTTTATTTACATGTTTCAAAATCTAAATATACACACTCAGAAGACACATTTTAAAGGCTTAATAATTATTCTTCAATATTTATCATTGCCAGCGATTTGCCTTTTAGTTTATTAGCTTGTACTGCAAGAGAAATATTAGTGTCATGGGGAAGGCTGTAAAATGGGTTTCTTAGAAAGGGATTTTGAGATGAAGAGTGACTTGTTGATTTATTTTGCAGACTTTTTGAGAGATCTACCACTGAAAAAATTAACAAGGCAGGACTGAACACAGGGGAAAGATGACTTGGAACAAAGTTGAGACAGAGGATCCTATATATAAGCTCTGGAGCTGATATGACCTTACAGAGAGGTTCATCCCAGTGATGGTGGAGGAGGGAGTGAGAAGAGAGGGAAATCTTGGGTCAAGAAGTTCCTATCACCAACAGCAATTCCCAAGGATGGACAGCAGTAGAGAGCTAGCAGCATCTGATGTTCTCAACAACGGGGACACAGCTGTATCATACTTGACATTATTCATACGTTGTCATACCCTGACAGTTTTTACTACAGGGAGCTTTGGTTTTATTTGTTTTGTTCATTAATATATCTCTGAAACTTAATGGTACCTAGGCAGGATAGCATGTCCTCAATAACTGCTGAAAGAAAATAAATGATCATATCTACTTATAGATAAATTTCAGGTTGCTAACTCATAGCTTATTAGATCTATAAAATCCTGCCAAAATTAGCTATAACTTACAGTACATATAGAGAAGAAAAACTGTCTTATGTTCTCCCTATTTAGGTAAAGCATAGATATAACATTATGTTTAATATAAAACAGAGTCATTGTTAGAGAGGAGTCAGTGATTTTTTTGCCAACATACAATACTTTCAGTAGGTAATGGAGAAATACTTTAGAAAATTCTAATACTACATCCAAGGAAATCTCATGATTAAATGGGAAAAGAAGATAAACACTGTATAGATGAGGCCAGTTGAAATTTTGCAAATTTCCATAAATATCTGAAAATCTTCTAACTTTTGTAATAGCTATGCAAGTTCATACTAACACATTTCAAATAAAAGTATTTTTAGGAAACTTCATTTTATAAACCAATCAGATATTTCATTTTTAACTAGTATCCTAATTCATTAGTTCGGAAATTGCGTTGTCTTTGGTTTAAAAAGTCTTATTTTACGTAATTGAATTGAAATCCTCAAAACATCTATAAGCTCAATGGTTTTAGCTGCTCTAATAAAGATGAAATCTATTCAAAAGCTAGTTGGCGCTTGCTCATTTCTATAGATGCATGTTAAAATTGGAGTAATAGACAAATAATATTATGGCTTCAAGAATGCATAGAATACATATATGTGAAGTATTATATGTGTGCCATGTATAGAGGGATGAAAATATGAGGTTGGTCAAATTTCTCCTGGCAAAAACTCATATGAGAATAGAGCAATATTGATCAGATATTAAGGAGGAAATTGTGTTGGCCATGGAGCGTATCGTCAGCCAAGCTTTCCTTAAACTATCAAGCCAATAGAGAATCCTGCGCTTGTTAAAAATCAGGGGACACTCGACCCATGATCTCTTTTTGAGAATATTACTTATAAATAAACTAAAGCTAATGAAGGGATGCCTGGAAAAACTACATATAGGACTCACATTGAACATTTTCAAGATGCTTACGTGTAAAACCAGTACTAAAACCAGTGTGAGATTAGGTTGCAACGCAGCATGTAAATGAGAACACAATAGTAGTTAGTAGGAGAAGGGGTAAAGAAAGGAGGAAGAAGGCTAAACTCAGTGTTTGCCTCTTCTCCACTAGCTGACAAGTGATGGGTTCATCAACATTGAAAATCACTTACAAGATAAATGTTGAGAATACGGTTAGGTGAAAATGGAGGGAAGAGAAAGAAGAATGTTAATTTATCAATGTTCATATAAGGTAAATAATAGGTTATGTAAAGAAATAGAGATTCTTTTATAATATAATTTTATAAAATATAATTTTCAAAGTACAGAATCAACACAAACATGCTGATGTTAGTGGACCTATGCACATGCTCACACAAACTAAGCAATGAAGGTTGACCACAAAGTAGATGATCATGTTAAAACTATAAAAATGGAAATTATGATACAAAATCTCCTGTCAAGCTCATATAAAATACACCTTCCATACAATAAATTTAAAATGATTTCAGAGTCACATTAAAATAAGTGATTTATCAGATGAGACACAAAATAAACCCCAAATATAAGTTATAAATTTAGAATGGTAAAGAAGCACATATAAGACAGTGATTTAGGAAGTTTGAAATAAAAGAAGAAGCAAATGCAAATTAAAAGAAAGTCTGCAATTTAGTGTTAGCCCAGACTTTTACATAACTGTACTAGATAACATACATCAGTATTCATAAAGAAAATATTAAGGGTAAACTTTGTAAATCAGTCTTCAGTAATAGGAGATTTTAAATCTCTCATAGTTCATGAGACTACATAAGTAGGAAAATAAAACATAAAAATAAAATAATTCAAACTGATTTTAATTCTGAATATATCTAATTCTGAAACTATGAAAATAGAAAATACAAACTTTCAGATGTTTGTGGAACATTCACAAACATTAATCCTATTATGTTAGTTTGCAAATAACTAATCATAATACCAAATAAAATATTGTAAATTACTAACAAAACCAAGAACGAACTGACTTTCACACAAAAAATTAATATACTAATATACTCTACTAAACCACTCTTGACTAAAAGAAAACAATACAAATATAAATGGCAGAATTTCAGGAAAATCAAAATAATAGATTAAAAATATGATTATTCAGAACAAATGGTACCAAGAAAAATTATTTCTCTAAGTTCATATTTTTTAATGAGAAGGAACATACATATAGTTGATTAATTATATTGATTAAAATGGAAAATAATTTAATAAAATTAAATTTCAATTAAAAGGAAATTAATTAAAATTAATTAAAAGGAAAATAATCTAATAAAAATGTCCATACAATAAAAGCCTAAATAGTATATGAAGAAAGGAATTGATGTAATAAATATAAGAGAAATTAGTTTTTTTAGCCAATAGGGTTGCAAATAATTATAAATGCTCACTCTTTGAGTAAAACTAACAAAATAGAAATATCAAACCTAACTTAAATAATAAAACATTTTTAAGTGCAAAATAATAAAAAATGAGGAAGAAAAAATCCTCAAGTTAATTAAAACAATAAGAAAGCTACATTACACAACACAAATAAACTTGAAAAACTAGATAAAGTAAGTTTTCAGAAAATATATATATTATTAAAATTGACCACATAAAAAATGGAAAAGTCTAAAAAGAATAACTGCCTGAGTAGAACAGACAGTTATTATCAAAATGATTAAAGAAAACAATTTATGTGATACAAACAAATTGAAGTCCTTTCAGAGAGCTGAAAAATGGAAGAGAAAGTAGGAAGCTTTTACAGCACAAAGAACAAGGAAGAAAACAATAGAGAATATCTGAGTGGGCCCACGGAGTCCACCTGATTTGGGAAAAGGTCCAGAGTTGGCTCTCTGTTTGGGAATTGGCTGACTGGATAGAAGGCATTTCTGGTCAAGTGGAACACTATTACTATAGGGACACGAAAGTTACTTAATTTCTGGTTTGCTGATGTGGCTCCCTGGGCAGGAGTGACTCCCCCTTGGGCCTAGAAATATGTTGCATCAGGTGTTATAAAAGAACTATTCTCAACAAAAATGCCACCATAGCTAATGCTTTCTTTTACAAGGAGATTTTACTTAATATTTAAAGAGTGAAGATTTCCAGGCTATTTTAACTATTTCAGAACATACAATAAAAAAAGAAAACTTGCAAGCCCCTTGTATAAAGCAAATATAACATTAATGGTAACATTTAGCATACAAAAATTAAAAGAAGTTTCATTTATCACTATTAATAAAAATTATAAACAAAGTACAAATAAAATCCCATATAACATAACAATAAAAACACATGACTAAGTGGGGTTTATTCCAGGAATTTCCAGTGTATCTCAATGCTAGAAAATATATTAACAAACCAAAGAAATGACAAGAAATAAAATGCAATAAATTCTTAATTGAAAAATAATTAGTCCATAAATAGGAATGAACATATGTTTGTTAACATGACAACAGTACATCTATCTCAAATAAAAAATAAAAATTATGTTTAATGGGAACAAAAAAAGTTATGAAGTTATATTAAAGTCAAGAGCAAGAAATAATAGCTACACTGACTGCTAGTCTTGAAAATTAATGGCAGATATATTAAATAAGAAAAAGAAAAATGTGTAAAATTGAAAAGGAAGAGGCAAAACTATATTTGCAGATGATATGATTACATAATAAGATGATTTAAGTAAATTGCAGGGTATAAAATTAATATACAGAATCTAACAGAATATATTTATTAAAAAACAAGTTGGAAGATATAATAAGTAAATCCACTTATAATACAATAAGTAACTTTAAAATAAGGAAATATGTAGGAATAAATTTAGTATGTATGGACTATCTTAAAAACTCTACTGAAGGCAAAATAGCAAGGAAAAAAGAAAAAATAGTTAATAAATTCTTATTTTAAAACACTCTAGATCATGCACATAAATATCAATGTAATTTAGTATGATGGAATTCAAGTTAAAAACATCTTTGTTATTTGGAAAAGCCAGTTCTAAAACTCAGGTGAAAAATTAAAAGATTAGTACTTCTGGTGTCTCCTCTAATACATAAGGGTTTAGAAGGAACTAAAAATTAAAAATGAAGAAAGAAGGAAAGCAGTCATATGATGACAAGAATCTTTACTTTCATGCTTCAGACATGCTATTATACCCTTGTAGATTTTCCATAGAGGATTTTATTTTTAAAGGTCATTAAAAATTGCTTATTTCAGTTATAGAGAGCATCATAGTAACTTTCTAACATATGGAAAAATGTGACATTTATGAAACTTTGAAGTTTTTTCTGAATGCTAACATGGAATACTATTAATAACGTGGTATGATAATAAATGAGTTGATTTAGCTACTTTTCCTGGTAACCCTGTCTTTCAAGATTTGAAATGATAGCTCAACATAGCATAATGTCTGTGCCATTATTTTATTTTTTTCTGCCTAATGTACTGACCCAACTTTGTGATTAGTGATATAGCATTCTACTCCTTTATATTTTTATACACCAACATAGATGTTTCTACATTCAGAACTTCATTTCTTTGAAACTGTCCTCCACTTTCTTTGAATTGCTGACTATCTGTTTAGGGGTTACTTATTTCAGAACATGAATAAAGAGATTCTAACTGTCTGAGTTTGTCTGAGGATAGATAAGACTTTATAGGTTTTAGAATTACATGATAAATCCTTATGTATATACATGATGTTATCACACCACAGACAAAGGAGAACAAGAGTTGTTAAATCAGTACTTTCTTCAGTTGATTCACAGCTTTTTCACTAGGGTTTGGATTTAATCCAAACTGAGCTTTACATACTTTTTATCCACTCAACCAAACAAGTTCATAGTAAACAGAGAGAAGCAAAGATATAATGAAGATGAAAGGGTTTTTGCCTTTTTGGCCTAACCTTTGGCAATGTCACCCATAATAACAACAGATGGCATTACTCCCTCTGAAGTCCTGTTTGCTGATGTTATGCATGGCTAAAACTTGGGATTTTTAGTGAAAGGCTAACAAAGGCTATACAAGGTCATCTCACAAGATGGCATAACTTGCATTGCTAATTATAACTTCATTGTATTGCGTATAATTCGGTATCAAAGAACATTTCAAATGTACTCAAGACACAACAGGAAGTTAGCGTGGAGTAAATTGTAAAGGATCATTATATCAACAAGACAGAGAGTCACTGATAAGTATTTTAATCTATAAAGTGAAAACATAAAATTTTGATAACAGAAAAATCAAGAATTATAAAGTGGGATTCAGAAAGGAAAATCTCTAGTGGCCTAGCAGCCATTTCCTTGGGTCTGTCAGTTTCTGGTTTTGAAGGTTAATGAGGACCAAAAGAGGACAGCTGAGTCTGGACATACCCTCCTTTTTGGGCAGGTGTCATGTTTTACAAAGCTCTCTTCTTGAGCACTGGCCATTCACAGTTGTCAGATGGCAGCATATCAAACGCCTTACTTATAATTATAGTATGTCAGAATTCACAAATAATTTATGAATTATAATGTTATAAATATGGCTAGGTATATTTTTATATGTCTAGCTATAAATAATCACATATACAAATTATGTATATAATAATGAAAAAATGGAGTGACAGAGAATAGAATTCTCCATATAATGCTATATCTCCCCATCCACCATTAGATACATTAATAGTCAAGTATACACAAAACTTAAATGTTCTTAGCCCTAGTTGAGTATTTTATTCAACCCTCTTTCTATTTCTAACAGTATGGTGATAGCCAGAGGAAAAGGGGTGTGGGTGCAGGTAAAAGAGGGCAAAGCAGGGATGAATGGGGATAAAAAGAGACTTTGCTTTGGGTGATGTGTGTATTAAGTAGTGTGCAGGTGATGTTTTGTTGAGTTTTACACTTGAACATAATGGTTTTGTGAACCGATGTCACTCCAGTAAACTCAATAAAAACAGTAATAGTAGTGATAGTAATTTTAATGGCAAAATTATAACTTGAATTTGACTGATGCTTTAATATGCATTGTCTCAACAATAAGCTCCTGAGAATTGAATGATTACCTACTTTCACAAAAATCCCAATGATGCTAATTAAGAAAATGAAGACATAAAAATAAATATGTAAGATATATATTATGTGTATACATCATATGTTATAGACACCTTATACAAATCTTCATGTAGTTTTATTACATTTTCATAATAGTTTTCAATTGAAGTTTTTGTGTGTTTTATGCAAACAAGGTTCAGAGAAGAAAAGTAACTTATCTAATTCACATAACAAATGATAAATTTGAATCCACCTTACTGTTAACTTTCTATCTAAGCAAGCAAATAATCTATCCAAGGTTAAGCAGTAAATATTAGAATGTATTTTCAAAGACAGGGTTTCAGATTCTGTATCACTTTCATTTTCCATAGCATTTCACTTTAGAACTTTTTCAGTTCTTCAGCATATTTTATGAGGATAAACTACTTTTCAAGTTCTGAAGCTTTGGAGTTCTGACTGAGGTGTACTTCTTGCAAATATAGATAGTTGTGACAGCTTCAGAAATGGGAATTTGGCAACATTAATCAGTGTTAATGCCTACCTGATATAACGTGCAGATCTCCTTTTAGAATTTTTATCATTTGGTTAAGAATTTTTATTCTAAGTATTATTTTGCATGTTACATGGCTTATATATGTAGTCTATATATCATTTATCTATCTACCTATCTATCATCAATTTCATTTTATTGGGTCAACATAGGATAAAAATATAAGTATAGATACATTTGCTCTATCATTAGAGTAAATATTATGGATAAACATTTATATGTTATTTTCTGTAGCATATCGTTATTTCCGTAAGAATGAAAAGTTACTAAATTTTGAGAACTACATTGAAGGGTGAAAAAGTTACTAAGTTTTGAGAAATATATTAAAGGATGTTCCAGCATCCTAGCCACAGGAGATAAGTAATAATCATGTTTTGATAATAAAATGTAAAAATAGCCCAGAATATAATAACATTGAAATTGACAAAATTTTGTCAGGAAGTGAAATTTAAGTGTAATCATAGAAAACCATCAAGATGTTGCCCAATGAGAATCTACAACAAATAATCAAGTAAAGGCAGCCCAAGATATGGAAATATAATTTTGATATTCAAGAAGGATAAAATTTTTGAAAGCCATTTATTGCGATTCAAAAATCCTTTACATGAACACAAGATGGATTTAGAAGACATAAACATAGATCAAATGAAAAATTTGAGAAAAATCACCAGTGAATAATGATTTCAAACAATCACAAAGTAGAAGCCATAGTCCTAAACAATACATAAAATAGCCCTAAACAATACTAAATAATACATAATAATCCAGGGAACATAAAAAAAAAACTTTGAAGCAAGAAAATGAAAAAGCCAAGACTACCACTTGGAAAATCATTTTAAGATTCTTGCTCATAATATATTAACATTTTTGAAAGATTACAATACTCCAAATACTATATCATGGTCACTGCATGCATTATTTTATTTTATTATTCAAATAATCCAGTGAAGTAAATTATTAAAATTTGAAATTATAGTCTACAGTTTTGTAGAGTTGAATTACTCTGTTCAGAGACATAAAAGAGAGATAAAACTTTAATCCAAGCCTTTCTAAACCAAATGTTTCTTTCTTTTTACTAAAGTTTATTTTTCAAGTGCAGTTTACATATAATACTATAATAGTTTCAGGTGTAGTGATAGATTTATATACATTCAAAGTGATCAACCCAACAAGTCTTGTATTCATCTGACACCAGGGTTATTGCAGTCTTATTGACTATATTCCCTTTGCTTTACTTAACATCTCTAGGACAGTTGTTTAAATATTAATTAATTAATTATTTTTTAAAGACTATTTTATTCATTATGTCCAGAGAGAAGGGCAGGGAGAGAGGAAGAAAGGGAGAGAAGCATCCATGTATGGTTGCCTTTCACCTGCCTCCAGCCACAGACCTAATTAATTAATTTTTGAAGAGAAGACAAGGGAGGGAGAATGAGAGGGAGAGAAACATCAATGCGTCGTTGCCTTCTGTGTGCCCCCAACTGGAGACCTAGCCCGCAACCCAGGCATGTGGCTCAACTGGGGATCGAACCAGCAACCCTTTGGTTTGCAGGCTGGCACTCAGTCCAGTGAGCCACACCAGCCAGTGCCCCAGGACTATTTTTGTAACTGACCATTTGTACTTGACTTCTGAACAGAAATTCTCAGCTGCTTCTTCTGCTTTGTGGTTACTGCAAGTTGCTTATTAAACTGTATTGCCATATACATTGACATAAGATGTCTATTCATCAAAAACACAATATAAAGAGTGAATTAGTTATGGATAACAAAATACACATCCTTAAAAATATAGCTACCTTTATAGCTATATTTTTATCATTATAAATTAAACATATCAAAAGTAGAGGCATATTAAAAGATCTCTACAAGTCATTTTTTTTCCTCATCTAATATACATTTCCTCTTTGGACTCTATTTTTTCTCTTGGCTGTAGCCCCTCAATGCCTCCCCATAAATATGGCTTGGTGATGCTGACATGTTCATGCATTTTTCTTTGAATGTTGATCATGATACAAACCTAACAAATAAGTGTATTCCTTCTTCTAGGCCATGGTCATTGTTAGAAGATCTAATCAATTTAGCCTAATGAGATAGACTCAGAGAATTAATGGAAAATGAAGCTTTTATTTTCTGTTAGGTAGCTGATTTAGGAAATACAAGCATAAGGCTTTTGGTGAGGGTGAACTAATGAAAAAAACCTACCTGAAAGCAATTCAACATGAACCTAAGTTTGCCTGATTTAGGAAAACAATAAACAAACAAAACATCAAAACACAAAATAAACATACATAATGGTAAAATTATTTAGTTTTATCTGAATTTCAAATAAATTTGAACTTCATTATATCCAACAATTCTAAATATAGGAAAACTAACCAGAGAGTTAGAGATAGAAAAAAAATAAGCAAATGACGTCTGAGTTTGTACATCTTACATTACCAAAAGTCAAATAAACCTTGGATGTTTAAATTGTGTGAGTCAAGAAATTATTTCTGTCACTAATACCATAAGGAATTGTGCCCAAGATGGTGGTTCAAAACATAAATAAAAATAATCTTTGTACTTGAAATTGCTTTAAGCACTAATAAAGAGAGAAAATATAAAAGCTTGTAGCCCTTTGTAAATAATGTAGAAGGTGGAGTTACATAATATGTTAGAATGGGAAAAAGCAGAATATGTGATCTTTTCTAACTCTAAAATTATTCAGCATTGAGGCTGCATTCAAAATACAGTAATCAAGATTATTTGGCATGAGAAAGGACTAAAGCGCCTACAGAGAAGAGACTGTGTTGTTATAAAAAGCAAAAAGGAGTCCAAACTGAGAATGCACTGCATATTTCATATCAAAACTCAAATAAAAGGTAGTCTACTAGTTAATGCCAATAATCAAATTAAATTCAGAGAGAAAATACTAAAAGAAAATACATGGCACTGGTAATGAAGCCATTTCCAATTATACTGCCCACAATAATCCCTCCCTTCTCTGTATGTCTATACTGCTTATCCGTAGCATTATTTACTACTCATTACTGATCATTACTGGCTCATATTATGACATTTGTTCATTCCTTCATATTAGATTTTAATTTCCATAGAGGCAGTATCAAAAGGAAACTCTATAGTGAGAAATGTTCATTATCTTGATAGCAGTGACTATGCAATGGCTATATACATATGCCAACATTCATCATATTGTACAGCTTTAATATACGCCATTTATTGAGCTTCAGTTATACATGAAAGCCTTTTAAAAATGTTGACTTGGCTTCAAGTTACTCAGTGACCCGGAGGCCTGACTGAGAGCCAGAGGAGAGCTGAACAAGTGAGGGTCCAGCTGAGTGAAGGAGCAAATATTGCTATAGTGGTTGCTTCCTTGAAAAGGATAACCAATAAAAACTCCCAAACACAAGCTACACTATATGTGTGCTCCAAAATTAATGGGGCCACATCAAGACATGGCAGCGGAAGCCTTTAGGCAGTAACAATTCTTATTGTTAGGTGAATGGAAGCTTCCTGTTTCCAGAGGCCTCTTTCTGAGTTGATTCACGGTTGATGTTTGTTGAAGATCAAGGCTCAAGTTTCAATCCTCAGTGGCAAAGCAGAGGAAAATGTAGAACAAATGGGAATAAGTAGTAGTAGCTCATGAATTAAGGGATAAAAATCAGGGGCTATTTTTGAACTATTTTGTAAACTAGAAAGTAGGCACTATCAAATGCCATCAGCAGATCACTAAAACTAGGATAGTTGGAACTCATCCCTGGCATATTGCTTCCTGGATATGAGACAAGGTTGATTCTAAGTCTCACTTACTGGTGAGGATAAGATTATTTAATATACTGTCAGTCTTAGTTATGATTGTCTTAGTGCTTGGATGAAGATTATAACCTTTGAAATTGATAAGGGCTTGGACAAGGAATGGTTAAGAGACAGAGATATTTCTTCTATGCCCCCAAACTCCTGGCATAATGTTATTGTCAAAGCAAGCACCTGATTAATATTTGTTAATTTATTGCCACATCAATAGAAGCAAGGGGTTTATTTATGATACTAGGATTGAGCATTTCATATTACTCCTCTGGAAAAAATTAAGAATAAAATATATGATTAAAGCATGGACATGGACAACAGGGTGGGGATTGACGGTGGGAATAGGGGGTGGGGGTGGATAGGCATGGCAGGAGATAATTTGGGATAACTATAAAAGAACAATAAAAAAAGCCAACAAATGAATAAATAAGGATATGATTCAAGTCTATGAGATTTTGAAGGATTTGAATTGAATGAATTCAAACATTCTCATTAAATGTTTGATTTTTAGTACGTTGAGTATCTTTAAGTTTGAGAGACAATTGTGAATAAATTAAGGTGCTAAGACCACTGATAAAAAGGTTAATCCACTTTTGAATCAAAAGTGGTAAGATGAGCTGGATGTATAGGTTAGCTTGAAAATAATTGAGAATATTTAATAAATAATAATCTAGAGTAGAAATTTAATATAATTTAATTCAATGAAGAGTTGGGGACAACTCTAGACCCACTTAAGGTTGACATTATGGAACAAAATAATATCTTTTTATAAACTCCTTCTCATTCTCTCCACTGAGAACATGATGATCCAAATTGAAACAGGTTCTTTCATTTCTCACACATTTTCAATAAAAGACAATTACTTAGAATGAGAGCACAGCTACTCAAAGACCTTGTAGCAAAGAGTGTTTCTCCTCTGTTTAGGAAAGATTGTCCTTAGAATAAGAGACCCAGCTTTGGAGTGTACTTAGCACCCAGAACAACTAAACCAAAGTTGGAAATGATTGAGCAAAGGATGCTGTAGCCAAAGTTTTTACCCACAAATGACAGATACAGATTTTAACATGGTAAAATTGTTAGAATTCCATGAATAAAATAACTTTTGACGAAGAAAGGAGAGAGATGGTTTTTGTTGAAGATCCTAAGTTTGAATCCAACTTATACAATCAAAATGTATTCATATAAAATTCATTTTATTTTAACATTGTTTTATAGTAAAAATACCTTATAACTTATTGGGCATGGTACAAGGTCTGTCCAGAAAAAAAAAAAAAAAATGGCCATTGTTAATGGTTTGGATGACATTGATGTAACCTGGCAGCCAAGGAGAGAGGACTGGAATGCATATACACGAACAATGACTAGTTCATTGTACTAGTCAGTGGGGGTGGTAGATGCCCTTTGATTGAGCATGTGCATTGTGTGGCCATCACATTCAAAATGCCTGAGCGAGTATGGCAATGAATCTACATCAAATTTTGTGTTAAATTTGAACATTCCTCTATGGAAACTATGGATGGTTCAAAAGGCCACAGCCATGGGCAACTGGTGATTGGCAGCTTTATCACAACACAACATCATGCCGGCTCCTGCTTCACTGTCTCTGGCAGAGACTTTTGGCTAAGCATAAAATCCCCCACATGACTCAGCCCTGCTACAGTCCAGATTTGGCGCTCTGTGACTTCTAACTTTTTCCAAAATAAAATCACCTTTGGAAAGAAAGTGATTTCAGACCATCAATGAGACTCAGGGAAATATGACAGGGCAACTAGGTGGCGATTGGGAGAACCGTGTGAGGCTCTAAGGTACCTACTTTGGAGATGACTGAGGTGTCATTGTCCTCTGTCAATGACAGTTGCATTGTACATATGTTTCTTGTGTCTTGTAACTTCTTCAGTACATTTCTCTATTTTTCATAGTACATGGCTGGATACTTTCTGGACAGACCTTGTTGTATTTTACTGAGCTAAGATTTTCTTTAGATATAAATGATTCAATTATATGTATATTAAATAATCATTGCCAGTCAATGACATTAAAAGCCTTCCATAGTTTTGCTTAGTACTTTATTTCATTAAAAATAATATCTATATTTTTAACTCCTAAATACTAAAAAATGGTAAGTGGTACTTAGATTCCAAATATTTTAAAAAGTGGTTTATGTACACATTTTAAATAGACAATGTAGAATATGTGATTTTTAAATATTAAACACAAAACTAAGAATAGCTGAATAGTTATAAGCCATGTTTATATCAACATCACTTTTGATAAAATCATTTTATATCAAAATTGTTTTCTCCATATCTACATTTGGAATCCAACTACTTTTATAAAAAACTAAAATGCACAAACTTCAACTGGTCTACAATTCTAAAATTTGTTTCTAAGAATGTCACTTTTTATCCAAAATATATGAATAACTTCTATTTTATAAAAATGAGCCACAGAAACAGATTCTTGAAAAGAGGGTTAATTGCTATTATTTTATTTGAACTGACAGGACAGCCAATGTTTTCTGCTTTCCAGTGTCAATGTGCCAGCACCCCCTAGTGGACATCACTAAAAATAATATTTAATTCTACTGATAAGAAAGGTTAAAGGTGGTCATTTATATTAGGTTTACTGTGTTGGAATACTTTTGCACAATACAGATCTGCGTATCTAAAAAAGTCTACACATACATTAACTTATGTATATGTATGTTTTGTGTGTACAAAATAACAGGTTCTTTATTGTTTATATTTGACACTTGTTTTTAAGTTTTTGCTGTGTAATACTTGTAATTATAGAAAAAGGTTTGTCTCCTAACTGGGGTTATTATAATGTAGACAAAAAGCATCAATTTCTGCATTATACTTTTAATTGAACCCTGATTGCACCATCGGTATTTTTATGTAAAGCAAATTACTTACCTGTTTATATAAAACAAATTCTAATTTGTTTTATCTATAAAATAAAAGTAATCATGTGCACCGATTATGACAAAGTAAAAATGGTCAACTTTCTCCCAATGCTTTAGACAGTTGTTTCTAGAGTTCTGTGATCTTTGTGCTTCACAACACAAATATTTCAAATGCATGAACATGTACACACTTTTTATTATTGAACATCAAGAATAATGTAAGGAATTCCAAGCATCAAAAAACATTATAAATTATGCTTTGAGCTGGAATAAACCAAAAGTAAACAGCTGGATATGTGTCTTGATAGAAATAAATTACATACCTTTTCTGTATTACCCAAGGTTAGTTATTGAGAAATTACAACAACTGCTATTAATAGGACATGCTGGATCTCTAAAAATAGCCAAACCAAGTGCTAGAGTTTATCAATGAAATCACATTAAACTTGACAGAGTTTAATGTCTTTTGTTGTTGTTGTTGTTGTTGTGTGAAACTGTGTGTAGACGTAAAAGAAAATTTCTTTAAAATTCATTCCCAAGACATTAGTCTACCTCCATGTATACAACTAGTTCGGCAGATTTTGTCTAAACTAAGATTATTTAAAAGGATGAAGTAAAATACAATTTTGATAAATGAGTAAACTTTAAAATATTGGGCAAAATTCTTGATAGCAAAGTTTGAGAAGGATTGTGGAATGGCAGAAAAGTTGAAATAGAAGGATTGTAACACATACTACATTCAGAGCACAATGACAAAAGAGGAAATGAAAGGCCAATTCTGTGTGCATTTATGCCCTGTGCTGTCTGAAAGCTGTCTGGAACCATTACTCTGGTGATTGCACTTCATTTTTGCTTGGTTTCATGCTTTGGAAACAATCTGGTTTATGATTCATTGAACTAAGTAGATCCTCTCTGACCACAACGGTCTGTGGTAGAGCCTTTCACCAATGGAGTCCACTGTTCATTTGCATTGGCTAATCCCCTTAAGTTACCATATGTCACATGTTGTATTTACGTATCTATTAATGTGCCTATATTTTCCTCACTGCGTGATGGAAATTTCCTCTGAGTATCAACATTCTTTTTCTTTTTAATGCCACATGTCATAGATAACCAGTGTAGAGTTTCCAGCAAGTTTACAGGGTTCTAAGACAGAGTCTCCCAAACAATTGTAGTCAGAAGAACCACCTGGAATGATGAGAAAAATGCAGATTATTTTAATTTATTTCAAAGACCTGAAGCAAAATTTCCCTTTGGAGATGATTGGAAATCTATGTTTATGAGACACAACCAAATTCATTCTTATGGTTACTTCAACATGAGGTTTATTTAATTGATTCAATTCAAAATGAATTTCCATAAAGAATATGAGCACAGAGAGCTCAATTTATACATTAAAATATACTAAAGGTTATTAAACAAATAGGAAATTGTAGTGGTGTCCTGTTTATCATAACTTTAAGTATTATTGTTCTTCATTTAGAGAAGGGTAACAAAATTGACTTCTTTTTTTCAAATTGTAGGCTTTAAATAAGAATTGATCACTAGATAACATAATCACCTTTTTAATTTTATTTTATTTCTTACAAGACAACACTTCTTGTTAGAGTGAGAAATCACCACGTTGTCAACAGCTCTGAATTTGTAAACTAGATATCCAGATTTTATTTTAAAAAATGAAAGATGTAAGATTCATTAGTTAACAACTATGTTAGCTTTCTATTTCTATGCCACTAATTGCAACACATTTTGTGGCTTAAAATGATAAGATTTTTTGTCATCTCGCAGATTACCTGCATCAGGATCCCAGTAGATCTTAACTGGGTGCTCTACCGAGTCTTAAAAAGCTGACTTCAAGTTATCAACTGACTAGTCATTTGGAGTCCTGACTAGGGAAAGATATATTTCCCAGCTCCCTTGGATTGTTGGCAAAATTCACTTCCTGGTGCTTTCAGCTCTGAAAGGCTACACACAAGTGCCTGCTGTGTGGCTTCTATCTTAACAGAGAATTTTCTTCATGTTCAATTCCTTCTACTCTTCAAACCTCTGGTTCCCTTTTGCTGCTAATGCAAGAAAACCACTTCTAAATGGCTTGTGTGATAATATCACTCATGCGGACAAAATCCCAATAATTTAAAAATTGTTGTGGGACTTTACACCTGCAAAAGTCTATCACATCAGTATTCAGGGTAGTGTTTGCCATCTTGGGGTTCTGTCTACCACAAAAGCTCATACATTGAAGTATTTATTTTTTTACGATTTAAAAATATACCACAAAGTTTGGTTCTAGATTCCTTCTGGGCTTCCACAGTTTCTATTAGAGTCAAAATAAAAGAAACAATAGTTCCAAAGAATATTTAAGGACCATTGTACAATTTGGATGAAGAATTTTTTCTACACTGGGGTCATAATGTTTTCTAGTCAATAATCTCTTTGAGGATCTGATGGAAGATTGGAATCTATTCCCCTCTTCCCCCAATGTATAAAGACATTTCAGGGTTTTCTGAAATTCCAAATTAAGGATTTTTGATGTAAGTAGGGTCTTTTTTTTTAGTTTAAAAGATTTTATTATTATTGTTTTTTGTTTTTTTTTTTTTTTTTAGAGAGAGGGGAAGGGAGAGAAGCAGAGAGGGCAAGAGAGATCAGTGTATGGTTGCCCTTCTCCTGCCTCCAGCTATGGACCTGGTTGGAGACCTGGCTTGCAACCCTGTTACGTGCCCTGACTGGGGAATTGAACCAGTGACCTTTGGGTTTGTAGGCCGGTGCCTTATCCATTGTACCACCAGCTAGGGAGGTAAGTAGAATCTTGAAAATGTGATTAATCAATATATTTGTGTGCCTCTGATAACTTATTAAAGAAGTGGTGCAGAAAAGAGAAATTGTAGAAGAATAGAAAAATAGAAGAAAAAATTAAAATGGGAAGAAAATATAAAAGATAGAG
Organism: Noctilio leporinus; assembly: GCA_004026585.1. Classification (NCBI taxonomy): domain Eukaryota; kingdom Metazoa; phylum Chordata; class Mammalia; order Chiroptera; family Noctilionidae; genus Noctilio; species Noctilio leporinus. The sequence continues at coordinate 171,346 of PVIW01001625.1, read as the reverse complement.
ATATCACTACCTCATTAAAGAGTGGTTTCAGTTACCAATTCATGATCTAGGTCCAGAAATTGTATTTCACTACTTCAGTACAAAATAGGATTTCAAAATGGGTTATTTTAATACATGTAGTTGGAAGGATGTTAGTGACAGTGTATTTTGTTCATTATAATATGATATAATGAGATATTTTGTTATTATGTATCACAGTGTCCTGGTACTTTCAAGTCTAGTTCTGTGTTCATTATTCTGTTTCAATAAAAATAAAAATAGCATCAAAACATAAATGGCCCATTTTGTAGTGCTTTCTGAGGGTTAGTAAAATGGTTTCCTGGGAGTTATAGTAGAGATACATTTGGAAAAGCACACAATTCTAAAGCCTGGACAACCTCAGTTTAGAAAACTATTCCATCACTCCTTGCATGCATGACCTTAGGTAATTTAAGTCCACTTTTTCCATGTCTCACTCTCCTTATCCCAAAAAAAAAATGAGATCTATTTTCAGAAACTTCTGTGATAACCAAATGATTAAATGTCCAGTATGCTGTCTGGCTCATTGGAGGTGCTTTAAAAATGTGTCCTTTCTTTTATTTTGCCAAGAGTGTGACTGCTGGTTAGTACCAGTCCTGGAGTTTTTTATAGTTTTTACATATTTGCTTTGAGTTTGATGCAGGGTATAGACAAAGTTGCCAACTTAATATGTCAAAATTATATCTAACTAATCTACCAATAGTAATTCATACCTCATTTTGAAGTAGTTTCTCTAAATTATTTTAAGAGCTATGAAGAAGTGGGAAAGTTTATATATAGGAATAGATAAAGGAGAAATCATGACAAAGAGTCGAGGCTGTAAAAACATGTGGGAAGTCTGGCAGCTGAAACCTGGCTGTTTCAGAATGAAGGTCACTGTGGGCAATTATGTTATATTATGTTATATATAATGTAACATACTATTTGTTATAACTAGTTCATAATTGAGCTTAGGGCCTTCCCAACTTGCTTTGGGTTAAATGCAATGATCTGTATGATCTATTTACTCTTCATCTTCACTATAATTTGCATATTTTTAATAATTCCAAGTGCATTTTTTACTATATGTTCTTTTAAAAAACAAATAACTAGGCAAAAGAGATGAAATTGTATCTTCAGAATCAGGGTTTAGAAAATGTTCAATAATTAACATCAATGTAAGACTGAATTCACCAGAGACACTGCTGGTAGTTGAACATATATTTTAATCTAGCTCTCTTAGAGAACTTTCTTTTAGCAATAAAGAAAATAATTTCCCTAAAACAAACAAACAAATAAACAAACAAAAACAATGTTGGCTTATAGAAGACTATTATAATCCATTTACCAATTTCTAATGATTATGACACACCTTGGGATAGTTGTCATACCCATCTAAATTGCTAAATCTGTATTTACAAATATTTCAGAAGGTAGGAAACAAACAACTGAATTTAGCCTGACTAACAAGAGGCCAGATATTAAGGGAGAAAAATGAATTAAAACTTTCTTTGTTTGTGAACAAGTGAATGTGTCCATTTGAAGAATTCCATTCTATTCTGTTTCTACCTAATCAGTTAACATGTAGCTATAATTTATCACATAGGACACTTTGAAAAGTACCTGAACCAGACCAAAAGGACAGCTTATTCATCTGACAAAATACCAACGTCTGATTCTGTTAGTTAAACACTTAACTTTTAAGTGCTGATTTTTTTCATTATAACCAAGTGAAATAAAATAAAACAGAATATCCTGTGGAATAAAGCAGGGTAATGTGCTGGAGAAATAGATGAAATATCCTCAGTATATGACTAGTGACTTCCACCTTCAAGATTTTTTTGAAGGAAGCTTTAATTTCCTTCTTCCGAGACTCAAAATGATAAGTCCAGGATGTATGTTAACGAGTAACAGTGATTATCTTACTTCATTGCTCTGAGAGAAATGCATGCCTGGTTTGTGGAAACTTTAAAATTAAATACAGACATCAGAAGGATGAGGTAAAAGGGATTTGTTAGGTGTTTGCACTGAGATGCTAAAGAACTGCCATTAAGGTACATGTTGTAATAATTAAAACATTGCTTTGAATTGGTTTCAAAACTTAAGCAGAGCCAGGGAAACTAGAAAGGGAATTAAGAACTAATTACATTAAAGTACTAAAGATCAATTTTTTATAGATTAGTAACTTCACATTATTGCTTCTTTAAAACACTGAAGGTGAGTATTGTAAGAAAATATCAAAGAATGCCTGTCCAGAGCTTTGACTCATTATTCATCAGTATTACACATTTTTAGAATAGAGTTTGAGTTAACTTACTTTATTTTAGTAATACATATTGTACCCACCCTGAAATTTGCAGCTCTTCTTAGCAACAACAACAATAACAAAATGCCCCCAAAAATGTATTTATTTATTTTTTAAAATGTCGGTTTGGAACTGTGAAAGCCTGGATTTCAAATCACTATTTACCAACAGTGAAGGGATGATATTCATATATAATCAGGAAATATCATCAAATCCAGTCAACATCATTCCATTCTTGTCTTTTTTTGACAGGTAACACTGACAGTTGATTAGATCAACCATGCAAAGGAACCCATGCTTCAAAATTAAGAGAACTTTCTGTCAACTTCTTTGTGACTCTTGGTCAATTGAGTGCCCCAAATACTCTTCCACCCCAGGAAAGGAGAGCGAGTGAGTGAGACTAGACTGGTCCTGACATGACGTGCCCTTTAGCATTAATTTTGTGACATCATTGCATATTTTTATTGTGTTGTAGGATTTCTTCTATTCTGTTGGTCTTGGCTCTTCTTCTAAAAGATTGATCCTACTTTGTTACATGTGAGAGGAAGGGTGAAGCATATTTTCTAGAACAAGCTGTGGTGGTCAGGAAAATGTGCCTTGAAGGTTGTCCATCAGAGAATGTAATGAATGAAGGGTACTAGCTGAATCTGCATTGAACAAAATCCTGTTGTCATGTTGAACACGGTCAAATTATATATTGATATTATTTATAGGGCAGAGAGAAAAATAGAAATTTTGTCAGATTTTTTAATAGCACTTCAGGATATTTATAGTGTTTCATATCTGAAAAACCAAAATAGAACTAATGATGGAAATAAGATTGAGAATATGTGGTTTCACCGCAGAGTGCCAGGTCCCTATTATAATAGCAAATTTTAAATGATAAGAGTATTTGTTTTCTACTTATTGGACTTTATTATACTATATCTTTTAGGCTAAATAAAGATAATTTTTAGTCTGTGTAATGAAGTGTTGAATGTAAAGTGCATATTTAAGTTTACAGACAGGGAATAGATGAGTTGAGTTCTATTATATATTCAGTTTATTCCAACTGTTATTCGATGTGAATTTTCTTTATGCTTATCTTCAGCTCAGCAGCCAAGCTTCACCAAACTAAAGGCATCAGAAACCACTAACATAAAGATAAAAGGATCCCTAATCTCATAGGCTCTGTGACATCACTCTCTTCTTCATAAAGAAAAAAAAAAAAAAAAAAAAAAAAGGTTCAATAGTGTTTTTTCAGAGTTATTTTGAAAATATATGTTCTCCTACTAACTAATATGTGAAATGGTTATTAGGAGAGAAACATTAAACTTATTTTCAAAAAAGCATCTCATTGGCCTTGGCTGGCGGCTTAGTGGGTCAGCTCCGGCCTGCAAACACAAATGTTGCTTGTTTGATTCCCATTCCACACAAAACCAGGTTGCAAGCCAGGTCTCCAGCCAGGTCCATAGCTGGAGGCATGTGAAAGGCAACCATACATTGACATTTCTCTCCCTCTCTGCCTCCCTCTCTTCCCTTCTCTCTAAAAATAAATAAAATCTTTAAAAACACAGAACCTCAGTTACAAATATAATTTTATAATTTTAACTCTCAACAGTTATTTAAATCAACTGACTTAAATATCAAATAACTCAAGCTGACTATAAAAAGAATTTCTATTCTACTTGTTAATGGACAGTTTAGTGAGTTAAGTGTTTGGTGGATATACATATAAGTTTGGTAAACATCACCTTTTGTATTATTTCTAATTATGTTGTGTTTAAATTACACAAAATTAAGATATGTTTAAATTATATTTGAATCAAATTCTATTTCACCCAGGTTATCATATTTCTTGTCATATAATTGTTTGTAATAATTTCTTACAATCTTTTGTATTTCTGAAGTATCAGTTGTGGTATCTCCTCTGTCATTTCATATTTCTGTTTATTTGGGTCCTCTCTTTTTCTTGATGAGTCTGGATAAAGGCTTGTCAATTTTGTTTATTTTTTTCAAAGAACCAGCTCCTGGACTTGCTGATTCTTCGAATTGTAGTTTGAGTCTCTAAGTTATTTAGTTCTGCTCTGATCTTGATGATTTCCTTCCTTCTACTTGCTCTGGGCTTTGTTTTAGTTGAATCTTGATGCCTCTATGTTGAAACGTAGGGATCATAATTTGGAATCCAGAGAACATGGATTATTCTTTTGTTACATTTAAATAGAAGACACATTGATGTCAAATATTTATGATATCCTTCATAACTTTTTTTTTTTTTGGAGAGATGTGCTCAAGAATTTGCTTCAAAAAAGAAAAAAATGTTACCTAAAATCAATTAAAATGGGAAATGGGATGAGGAACAATAATTTAAACAGATGTTTTGCCTACATTTTTTCCAAACAAATTTCTCTAGATTAAATTGCCACAGAATATTTATTACATGTATGTAAATACAAAATTAAAATTCGGTAGATCTTATTTATCTCACTGAATTAATTTGATTTCATGGAATTGTGGCTATAGTTTTGACTCTATTATAGTGCTTTGCTAAGTGTGCTCTTTTTCAGGTTAGGTTAGTTCACTTAAAAAACACAGACCTCAGAGAGTCCCATTGATCTTTCTAAGTGCACATTTCTTTAATTAGTACATTACCTTCAAGATTTAATGTTTATTTAAATATAGAGTTTGATACCCAGCATACATTGCATGTGTGTGTGTGTGTGTGTGTGTGAATGCCTATGATCTTTATTTTCAAATACAAACCTACTAACAGTAGGTTTGATCAATATATGGATGTGGCTGGGAAAATGTATGCATCATTAACAATGCTTCCCACACTGAACATATTACTTTTGTGGCTTCAGGAGCTATTTGAAAAACCCATTCTAATTTGTTCTTGTCTTTCTCTGTTTAGTGTGAAATCTTTCCCCAGAAAGAACTAATCTATATTGAGGTCAAGGCTACTTTTAACAAGTAATTCTGTTCTGTTACAATGTAGGGCATATGAGCTGCAGGAGATACAGGGAGAGGGCTCACAGATTGGTTCTGTTATTGTTGATCTTGATCCATCACTAAAGTACAGTAGAGTTTATTGGTAGAATTGATAACTCCATACAAAATGATATTGCTGAAGTATATAACATGGGCAGATAGAAACAGACACTGATTAGAAGGGGAAAGATGATATGATGCTCTCACACTTGGTAGAAATGAAATACAGTAAAACCACATCATCAGTTAGTTATTAAACTGTGTGTCCAGTGAATACATAATAAACATTTGAGGCAGTGTTGATATTGTAGCACATGGATCCTATTTTGAAACCTCCTGAATTTCTTAGTTAATAGTAAGACTCACTGAGAAAATGTTGCTATTTATTAGTGCTTTTTGGCAATGATTCCAAACTGCTTCCATTTTCTAAGTCCTCACAACTGTACTGTGAAGATTTACATTTATAACAAGAATGGAACCCTGGAGGGAGGGTTGTAGCTATGAAATTTACCTCTTAGCATATCTTTGGCAAGGAAATAAGTGACATTAAATTTCCCCCCAAACTCTCCTCACCTTTGAGAAAAATAATGTTCTTAATTCTACCAAAGCACTAGAAATGGTAGGACCAGTCCAAGAATCTGCCAAGAGGGAAAACTACCAGGTGTTTAAATGGCAAACGTCCATGGGATACAGTTGAATGAATAAAGATGAATGGGGATGAAGCATTTAGTTTGAAATGAATTCAAGTGAAAATTAAGCCAGACTACGACTGAAATATAATTTAATCTGTTCATTTTGCTCCAGTTTACCCCCACATATAAAAATATGCACTGGGAAAACAGGAACCTGGTATAATATATATTGTAAAAACATATGGGAAGTATCCAAAGAGAAGTGTCAACCTCAAAACCAAGCAAACATAGTGCTCCCACTGGACACAAATTAAACCTGGGAAGCCTGTTAAGTGCGTAGCTAGAAAAAATATGCCGTATATTATAGGAAATGGGAGAGATAAACCAAATAGGGAAAGATAGAACCTAAAGTTGCCAAATGTCACCAGGCATTTTACTAATGTCGGTCCCATTCTTTCACAGATAGGTAATCATATCTGTAATGGAAAACTACAAACTAAGGGTTGGCATGGTGAAAGGACTCTTTAGGTTTTATTCCTTTGCCTTTTGTAAGAAAACAAACTATAAAGAGAAATATAATGGGAGATGAGAGGGAGTAAAGGAATAAGCCCTTCACCTATCATGGCAGTAAAAACATTTTTACTTTGTATTTAGTGGAAAATTGAGGTGCTGTTTATCCTAGATTTTCTGAGAGTTCTAATTTCAAATATTGTCCTCTGTTGTAGACCATGTGTCAAAGTTTGAAGTTCAGTATGTAGAATATTCAGTATATTTTATTCTCTGAAAGGTTGTATATTATTTAGGATTCTCCAGAGGAATAGGATCAGTAAAAATTGTGTGTATATGTGTGTGATGCATATATATATATATGACATTGATAAGGTGTATATGTATACAGACTTAGAGAAGTAGAAAAAGAGAAACTGAGAGAGAGAGGTTTTGAATAATTCAATAATTCATTTTGGCAGGGATTGATTTAAAGTCTTGAGTTGAAGGCAGTCTGATGGCAGAATCCCTTTTTCCTTAGGGGAACTCAACCTTTTCTTTGAAGACTTTCAACTGATTGGATGAAGTCTACACATATATTGGAGAGTAACTGCTCTACTCAAAGCTTACTGATTTAAATGTTATTTACATCTAAAATACTTCTTAATAGTTGCATCTAGACTGGTGTTTGACCAAATAACTGGGCGTTAAAATTTGGTCATAGGCCAACCAAATGGACACATAGGGTTAGCCATCATGGTTAGATAGGAATCAGATTTAACACTATAAATGAGGAACACTTGAAAAACTAAATACTACTGTGATCTTAGAACCTAAGATCAGAGAGTGAAGGGAGAAAAAATAGGTATTTTAACAGGAAAAGTTAATATCGGGCAAATATCTATTTTCTCCTTGTGATTCTAAGTTTCCCAGGCACTCTACCAATACTGGCCAATGAATTCTATGTTTCTAGATTGAAATCATTAGAGTTGGTACATATTCTCCTTCTTTTTTGCTATTAAAAAATGGGTCCTGGGAGTCCTGGCTGGAGGCACAGTGGATAAGGCACCAGCCTGGGAACCCAGAGGTTGCTTGTTTGATTTCCAGCCAGGGCACATAACTAGGTTGCAAGTCAGGTCTCCAGCCAGGTCAGTAGCTGGGGGCAGATGAAAGGCAACCAAACATTGATGTTTCTCTTCCTCTCTTCCTCTCTCCCTTTCTCTCTCTCTGAAAAATAATACATAAATCTTTTAAAAAATGGAAAATGGAGTATTGAACCTGCAGTTGAAAATCATATGAGAGAAATTAAACCTGCATTTTTAATAATCCATACAGATATCTGGAGTTTTCAGCTATACCAGCCTGGTTAACATAGTGACATATATTTTGTACCAAAAATAATTCATTCTCATTAAAAAAGAGATCTGCTTTGTTGAAATTTAGAAGTGAAATATAAAGAAAATTAAGATTAGATGAGCATTACTTATATCTTACAGCATTTTCTTCCAACACTTGAATCAATATACTAAATTAAAAATTTAGCTGTTCTTAACTGTAAATCACAATCAGGCACATATATGAAATTACAACACACATACATACATTTTGTCCTTACATTTAAAAACATAACAATACTTATTGTGTTTGATTTCATATCATTACAATTATTCAAGTGATATTAGATGAGCATGATAGGTATTTATTAAAAAGTATATCATATCTAATTATTTTATATTTATGTGGTTTTCAACATTAGTTTAATTATAAAATGATCTGAAATAACAAGATTGTAGTACAAGTCACCCCTTAAATATTCAGGATGTTACCAGTGCTCTGCTCATGTCAGTCAATTTCCTAACAGTATCTGAATAATGTTGCATCTTTTTAACTCCACAAGTGGAAAAATGGATAAACTAATTCCATATGTTTAATAACATTTAATGGTTTTTAATACAATATTTTATAGCTAAATATCTTAAAAGTAATATTATAAAAGTTCAATGTTATTCATATATTTTATAAAGATTTAAACATGAGGATTTACTTCATATTAAGAGGCAGATTTCCTAAAGCTGTTAAGATCTACATAACAATGTTTGGTCATAATGGAACAAATATGCATAATGGAACAAATCTTATGGTGGTACCATAAGATTATAATAGAAGTGAAAAATTTTTATCAGCTAGTGACATTGCAGCCATCATAATGTCCTTGGGCATGTCATCACTCTTTTGTTTCTGGTAATGCTGGTGTAAACAAACCTACTGTTCTAGTTCTATCAGCAATATAAAAGGATAGTATATATAATTATGTATAGTGCATACTACTTGCTAATGATAGTAACTAATTATGTTACTGATTTTCATATTTACTATATATTTATTTTATCATTATTTTAGAAAACAGTAAAAATGGTTGCTGTCAAACAGGGTGCCATGCTATGCTACCAGTAGCCTCAAACATTTCATGTTTATCATGTCTCTCGAATGCATCATTTTATCTTGGGCTTCATGTCATGTCATGTACGTGCATCATGGCCCCTAAGCAACCAAAATCCACTGCTAATGTCGCCATTAAGAAGCTACACAGAATAATAACCTGGAAATAAAATTAAAATCAAGTAATGACTATAAAGGTGAAAAATCAGTGATGGTCACTGCTCACCAATCAGTCATGTCCTATTCCACCACAGCTATGGTCTGGAAGAGCAAGAAAAAGTAATGGAAGTTCTTAAAGGATCTGCTTTATTGAAAGCCATGAGACCAATGAAAATTGGAGAAAAGCCTGTATCAGACATCGAGAAACTTCTAATGACCTGAATTAGCGACCAGACACAGAAGCATATTTTTGTCAGCACCATAATGGTCTTGACCGAAACAAAAAGTTTGTTTGCTATATTGAAAGAAAAGTCTGGCCCTAAGTGTAATGTTGAATTCACTGCTAGCTCTTGGTAATAGATTCAAAAGTTATGACTCATTACCTAAAGAGAAAGTGAGTGGTGAGTCTGCAAGTGCTGATGGGAAAGCAGCTGAACAATTTTGTAAAATTTCTTGCCAGAACAAGTATTCAGTATTGATAAAACCTCTCTGTTCTGGAAATGTATGCCTGAAAGAACTTTCATCCATAAGGAGGCCAAGTCAATGCTAGACTCCAAAATGCTTAGGACAGAATAACAGTCTTGCTTGGGGTGATGTTGCAGGCTACAAATTTGAAAGCCTTTGTGATCTAGTGCAGTGAAAATCTCAAGTCCTTCAAGTGTATTACTCAGCACATGCTGCCAGCATACTACAAAAGCAATAAAAAGTCATGGATGACCCATCTCCTTTTCCAACATGCCCTCTTGAACTACATGTCAGTAAAATGAAGAAGTACTTTTTGAAGAATAACATATCTTTCAAGATTTTATTTGATGATTGCAGTAGGGAGGAGGGATGGGTGATGGAGGAAGAGGTTATGTAAGGATAAATGGTAATGGATAAAAATACAATAAATCCCAGCCAGGGCATACATAACGAGGTTGCAAGCCAGGTCTCCAGCCAGGTCTGTAGCTGGAGGCAGATGAAAGGCAACCATACATTGATGTCTCTCTCCCTCTCTCCCTTCCCCTCTCTCTAAAAAAATTAAAATACAATAAACATTTTAAATGATTTTTCATTGTTGACAATACTCATGAACATCTCCTTTCATTGATGACCTTGATTCTACTATTAAAATGGTGTTTCTCCCTCTAAATATCACCTCTTTGATTCAATCTATGTATCAAAAAGTTATAGAAGCTTTTAAAGCCCAGATTTCTCATCAGGATGGCTGTGTGGGCAGACATGGCTTGCTTCTTCACACAACCAAATCAAAATTACACCTTCACATGTTCATTAAAAAGTTTTAAAACCTGGACCCCACATCAAAAGGGTTTTACTGATAATACAGAATGTTCATGGTTAATTATCTGCTTGTAAGAAAATCTATGATGAAAAAAAAGAACGAACATAGCAACCTATCATGGGCATACTTCTGAAAAAAGTGACACCTCCTAAAGAAAAGCTTCAGGCTGCTTCTTCAGGATATCATTCCAGAAGAAGACATTGTTTCCATGAGTGAGGACAGCCCCACGTGTGTTGTCTCCCCTGAAGAACCTCTAGTGGGACAAGATGTGGAATGGAAGACAAGGAAATTGGTGATCCTGACCCTTTGTAGACCTAGGCTTATGTCTATGTTTGTGTCTTCATTTTTAACAAAATTTAAAAAGTAATAAATAAATAAATAAATAAATAAATAATTTAAAAAAGTTGATTGAATATAAAAGAAAATAATTTTGTATATAGCTGTACAACATGTTTGTTTTAAGCTGAGTGTTAATGTAAAGAGCTGAAATTTTTAAAAACTTTAAAGTTTATAACAAAATATTTATAGTAAGCTAAGGTTAAATTTATTATGAAAGACAGAAAACTTTTAAAATAAATTAGTATACCCTAAATGTACAGTTCAATAAAGTCTACAATAGTGCACAGTCATGTCCTAAGCCTTCACATTCACTCACTACTCACTCAGTGACTCACTCAGGACACTTTTGATTCATATTAACAATGTAATACCATTTTATCTTCATTTGACAAAAGTTCACACAATTTGATTCACAGCTGACAGTGTCATATTTGCCTCAAGTTTAATAATTTTGATTCCACATATGTGATATATGTCAAGTATGGTGTTGCAAGTTGGTTGCAAATATAATTATAGATTTATCATTTGCTATATCTTTTATCTTATGTGAAGTTAATTTATCTTTCTATTTATTATAAAATTACTAGTCATTTATAATCTAATCATAATCAAAATAATTGAAGTAAATAAACTATCAGTTAAAAATAATTTCAGCTGGCCATATATTTGTCCTCTATATTTAAATTTGCAAGTATAAGCTCTATGACTATCATGGTGGCTGTTACTCCCCCTTAGGCCTTGAACAGGGATTTTTAGCTTTCATTAGAAATGGAAGGAATCATCTTGCCCTTTCTGGCTTTAAATATAAAGTTGAAATAACCCACTTCCTTCTTATGTAGACCTCCTCTCACCCCCAAATATGCATGACTTTGAGTTAGGCAAATATGCACTAGAAGTCCCTTAGTTGTATGATTTGGATAGAAAGCAGATTTGAGACTTCAGCTGCCTTTGAAATATTGATAAACATTTCAAAATGGCCACAAGGCAGGTCTTTGAACCATAAACAATAATCTCACCAAGAAATCACGCTTCTAAACCTAAAGTGTTCCTTTCTCAGAACAGCACAAGATAGCATCTCTTTAAAATTGCTGGAATTTGTGCATTCATTAACACTAAAATTTTGATATCCAATTTGGGGGTGGTATTTTTACTTAAAATGTTATTTTCCCAATACAGTGTACACTCAACATTAGGCATTCAATTTTGTACGTAATTAGACATTTACTATCTTTGACTATTGACTAATAAAGCACACGCATCTTAAACTGTTATAACTAAGGACCCCTGGAAGGTCACCCCTTTAGCTGTGTGTGATGGAGATGTTGAATATGTGTACCCCTGTACAGGTGATGAAAATACACATATATCATTTTCCAAGAATAGACTAGTGAAGTAGCTTACATTTTGCTAGGTGAGAAATATGAAATGCTATATCAGTAGATAAACAGAGGTGGAGAGAAATAAATAAAATATATAGAGAGATGTTCAGTAAATGGACTCAGATAAAGAATACCTCATCTGTGTGCTACCTCTATCATTCTTAACTAATCTTTTAATAAAAATGGTCTTGTAAAACTTGTGAGATTATGGATGCAAAAGTAATCTAATACTACTAAATCAAATGGCACACCCTTGTCTAAATAATCCTTATGCAGTCTGACACATCCTTTAAAACAAATGGAATCCTGGTGGTAGTAATGATGCATTGGTCTATTCCTCTATTTTTTCTTAAGATAAAGAACTCACTTGACCCATCCTTTTGAGTAGTTGCACCAATATTTTAATGCATCTTTTATATGTATTTTTCTCTAAAAGGTTATATTATTCTCTTGAAGCTTCAGTAGCATAGTCAAAAGAGCTCTGAAATTTGAGAAAGAAAATCCAGGGTTGTGAGTTCCCATTGTCACACTTTTCAGCTGCCCGTCTTTGGGCAAGTCTATGATATTTTCTTCATCTTTCAGTTTTGTTGTGAAGACAAAACAAGATAATACAGTATACCTAATAGTCACATGAAGACTGTGACTCTATTCAAGTAAGTGTTGTTTTCATCATGTTCTCATAGAAAAAAGGTGCCTGGGGAGAAACTTACATTTTCACATTCAAGAGTTAAGATTATTTCAGGTCTTAGTTTCTTCAGCTTCTCACAGCATAGTGTGGTTTCTTTTAAGCTTTGCATCATAAAAGGTGTTATTGGTCTAATATATTGTTTTGAAACAGGTTATATGAAACAGATCCATGACCTAAAGAGCTACTTTTATAATAAAACAAAATAAAACAGAAAGAAGGAAGAGACAAAGGAATGAAAAGTTGAGGAAATAAGAAAGTGTTAAAACATCCAGTCCTGATCCTTGAAACTATACTAGAAAAGAATCGTAAAATAAGGAACAAGCACTACTGTCTTTAACTTGGCTTGAACATCACTTTCAGGTCCAGCAAATGTAAGAAGAGGAACAAAATATAAAACAACAACACCACACATACATACACACATCTGACAAGCTATGACTAAGAGAGAAAAACAACCCTGAAACAGATGTTTCTTTTCCCCCTTCTGAATAAACATTTTATTGAAATTCTTCACACCAGATTTTACTAATTAATCTGGAAAAAGGAGTGACGGGTGCTGCGGATTCTAATCACAGGAAACAGATACCAAACTGCAGTCCATTTGTCCCATCTCTGACAGCAGCATCTGGCTTCTTGGCAGGCTCTGTTACCCTTGGCATTGACATCCTAGGAGCTGCCTCAGGCCTTGGCAGTTTCCTGGGTTGTCGCCCCTGGGCTGAGGTTCCTCACAACCATTTTATTTCATCGTTGGTCGCACTAGGTCTTGGAGAATATTCTCCCTTCTGTTTCTGCCATCATAGAAATGTAATAGATAAAACTAACCTAACAGTATTTTTCTGTAATCTTGAAATATCCATGTAGGTGTTTTACCTTTTAAAATTGAATCTCATTTTAGATGTTCTTTGAATTTCAGCCCAGAAGAAATGGCCAAATGGAGGAGAGTCAAATATTTCTTAAAAGAAAGGCAAGGAATTAGTTAGAGGAGTGTAGGAGCATATCATGACAGCTATGGAAGGTCAAAAGGAAAGGGAAGAAGTGCCCCTAAATTGAGTCTTATTACTGGATTGTTTTGATTAAAAAAGGAAAAAAACAAAACAAAACAAAATAAATTAGACATAATCAATCAAGAATTAAATATCTAGTACAGAAAAGAAATGGGAACACAGAGGGCTTTCTCTTCCCAATTTCAAACTTTGTGAATTATAATTAAACTTAATGTAATTATGTAATCTTGGAACATGCCAAATGGAAAGTTTTGTGTTGTAAGTTAGGCTGAAAGGTACTAGTAACAATCATCTTGAGAAGTTTGTGTTTGTTGTACATTTTATATCGTATATTGAATTTGCATGACATACTTAATGATCATAGCCCTGCTGGTGCTTTCTGGTAAGAAAAATGGCATGATTTAAATGCAAATTGATTATTACAAATCTAAATATTCTAACTTCAAGATGTGGAAATTATTGTAAAAGAGGCTATTTTAATATTTTAATAGTAATAGTGACATATTTTTATTACAAAATATTTAAAATGAGTAGAAAAATCATCAAAATGAAATATCCACAAATATTGTCATCACATAGTCCTCTCCAAAGAGATATTGCTACTAAAGAACTTGGCAATCTTTTCTATGCATTTACATGGTTGTGTTTTATAGAAATAACATTGTTTAAAGATTTTATTTATTATTTCCAGAGTTATAGGAAGGGAGAGAGGCAGAGAGGTAGAGAGGGAAAGAAACATCAATGTATGGTTGCATTTGACCTTCCTCCAGCCACAGACTGGCTGGAGACCTGGCTTGCAACCTGGTAATGTGTCCTGGCTGGGGAATCAAACCAGCAACCTTTGGGTTTGCAGGCTGGTGCCTTATCCACTGTGCCACCAGCCAGGGCCAGAAATAACTTAAAAAAAAAATTAGATCATTTTTTGTGTGTTCTAAACAATATATTCTGGGCACATTTTAGTATCAATTAATAAATACTTCATTATGGTTACATCATAATCCATATTATGAAGATTTTAAAATATAAAATATAAAATTTCCTTTCTGTTGAGCATTTAGGTGGTTTCTAATATTTCATAATTATCAGACAATATTATAATAAGTCTTATATTTATATTATTTTTTACTTGTGAAAATATTAATGAAGATAGTACTGTAGAGGTGAAAGTTCTGAATTTAAGAATAGAATCATTTTACTTTTCAATATATATTCCAAGTTGGCTCATTAATTTTTGCTAATGTATACTGATCAACAGTAAAGGAGAGTTCATGTATTTAATGAGCTATCTCTTTGTGGTTTTTAATACATATTTCCCTGATTAAATCTTATACTCATTTTCTGTTGGAGTATATATAATTTTTTGAGTTACATATGTGTTGTATATTCTGTACATTATTTTTTAAGTTATTTTTATTGATTGATTTTAGAAAGAGAGGAAGGGAGAGAAAGAGAGATGGATTTGTTGTTCCATTTATTGATGCATTCATTGGTTGTTCTTGTATGTGCCCTGACCGGTAATCCAACTGGAAATCTTGGCATATATGGACAATAATCTAACTAACTGAGCTACATGGCCAGAGCTAATTCTTTAATTATCATACAGATGTTTTCCAAAGTGTAATTTATATTTTAATTATTTTAATAGTTGAAGTTATTATAATGAATTCTTAAATTTGACATACTCAAAAATTTGTACACTTGTATTTCATGACCTTGGTTTTTGGCTCTTTTTAGGTAAAATTTACATAATCTAAGTTACCAAACCTGTTTTTTGATATTTCTTAAATGGTTGTTTGGTTTTCAATTCTTTAAACCATTAAATGTTTATTGCTGTATGATAGGGGGTATGGTTCTACTCATATTTTTTCTCTCATTATACACAACTTTTCACCAATGATTGACTAAGATATAATTTTTCAAATTATTTAAAGTCCTCCCTTACCTTAAGTCCCCTTAAACATGGTGGTTGTTATATTCCATTCTGGTTTATTTGTTGAGTTTGATATTGCTCCATCCCAAAATGAGAAATACTATAACTTTGCAAAGGTACCTGAATGGAATATATATAATTTAAATAAAATGATTTTCATAGTAAAGTCAATTAACATTTTTTCTTAACTTAAAATTAGAAGAAAAACAACTAGCTTGTAAAATACCCTATATTTCTATATCTTCAAACAAATCATCTATTTTGAAAGTTGTGCCATTATTTCAACCAGGTTAAGAAACTAGAGATTGTGTGTAGTAGATATGATAAAATTCAAATCAGTGTGTCCTTCTTTTAAGCTGATTCATGTCTAGCAAGACAAGGAAGGTAGGGGTACATCTGAGTTATCCTGTTGGCTTTCTGGCATTTTCTATTCAAATGGACATCATTTCCTCAATTATTATATTTAATGCTAAGTACACTAAACAGTTTATGGTTTTCTTGTGTATGATTTTCAAATTACCTATAGAGTCAGACAACTACTTGCATTTTATCCATGATGAAATTGCTTATAAGGTAACTCTTGGTTGAGAAGAAACTTTAGTAGGTATCAATTATGCCAGAGAAAGATCCAAAATACATCTGTACTTATCAATCTTCATTAACAATGAAAAGAAAACACAAACCATTTAGAAAAATTACCTTGTTTTTCTTATTGTACTCCATTTGGAATAATATGCATTTAATGGGGTGAGTTTGTCACATTAGTCAAAACTATGTAGAACTCGTCATGACAGGGATAATTGAATTCTTTTTTCCTTTTATTTATTGATGGATTCCTTTGAAACACATTAACTGAACATCTAACATGAGTATTAATGTATTCAGGCAGTTACAAGAAAGAACAGGTGACCGAACAAATCTGCATGGAGAAGAAAAAGCTCATAATGAGGTTACTACCGAGTACTTAGCATGTTTTGGGAGGATTAGGAAGGGCTTGGAACACTTAAATTATCAACAAAAATATCTGCTCTAATATACATGGAAATTCTAAACTAACAATAAAATATGAAGAGATCTTCTCAGAGGACATATGGCATTTCCTACACCTAGAATCGTAATTTTATGTATTTAGAAATACATTTAAACATGAGCACTTCAATATGCTTCTTATTAGTTACTATAAAAATAACTTTAAATGGAGTGGCTTAAACACATATTTATTGCCCTATAATTCCAGATTTTAAAAGTACAAGATTTTGAATAAAATCATGTCCTTTGATGAGTCTTTGGCAGAATCTGTTTTCTTTCCTTTTCCAGCTTCTAGAAGCTGCCTGCATTCCTTGGCTCATGGCTCCTTTCTCCATTATCAAGGTCAACGGGTGTGTTATTCTGACCTGTGCTTTCATCCTCACACCATCCCTCTCCATCTGCTTCTTTCATCCATCCAACCCTTCTGCCTTTTTCTGTCACTCACAGGAATCTTGGTGACTTCACTGGGTTCACTTGCATAATGCAGAATAATCTTCCCATTCAAATCTCAAAATCCTTATTTTGCATCAGTAAAGTAATGGAAATTTGGCCATGGAAATTTACAGGTTCCTGGGGTTGGAGATTGGACATGTTTGGAGGATCAATATTCTGCCTGTCAAAGCTGCCTATTTTCTTATAGCATCCAAAGCCAGCATCAGTTATTTGCCATCCAGAACCTCGATTAAAACACTGGATTTAAAAAAAAAAATGCTCAAAGTCCCCAAAAACGGATTTAGAACTCCTAAAGTAGAATTGTTTAAAAGGTGACCACTGATTCTGCCTTTTAAAAAGCCAAGTAATTTAGATGCACAACAAATATCTAAGTCCATTATTTTAATGGTTCATACATATAAGAATAGACATTAAAGTCTCTTCTCTTTCAAAAGTGTGTCAACAATTTATACACTCAGTTTAAAGTAGAAAAGTTTAGGAGGAAGTATGGTTAAAAAAAACAAAAAGCCTGGGCTTTAGAACCAGACTTCAGTTTGAATTTGGGGACTCATTCTTTTCAGCCATGATCCTTCTCAGTCCCACACATTCGCACTTCAATAGTTTTCTCAAACATAATGTGGGGCACTATCCCCTCTCAGTAGGCTAGTATAAAGGTAAAAAAAGATATTAATGTAATAAATAATGCTGGGATAGAATATGATAGGTACACCGAAAGAACTTTCTGATCAAAACCCAACATAGGTGCATCGGCATAAAATAATAATTTCTGTGTTCACTTGTACTCACTATGCTTTTACCTCTCCCAGACTTTTGCCTTTCTAACTTACTCTGAGTCAGCACAGAGCTGTGGGTAGTCTTCCAACCCCTCCTTCCCATCCAGATGTCCTTTCTCTCCACATTTCTTCCCCCAACAACTTCCGGATGCAACCTCTGTCGCCTGTTGATTTTTGTTCAGGGTTTTTGATTAAGGGTTTGTGGCATGTTAATCTGTAAAATGCATTTCTCTGTGGATTTTTCCAGTCAGACCCTCTTTCATCTGGACCTCCTTTAGCTTTCAAAGGCATCATTCAGGGCCAAATTTGAGGTTTAAGGGCTGGAATAAATCACATTGGGAGGCCCCTTCCTTCCTGGTTAAAAGGAGAAAATAGAGGTGATAAGACATAAAGGGAAAGGCCCTTCAGCTTGAGAAGCATGAAGGCAAAAGCACCAGTGTTCCAGGTGTCCAGTTTCGGGACTCTTGGTAATTTGTGAGATGATTGCATATATTTGCTGTTGGACTCCCTGAGATGCAGACCTATGAAACTGTCAAATAGTTTAATAAATAACCCATTATCATAGTAGGGTTTCTGGTGGTATTTCTAAGAACACTTTCAGTAATTTTCATATTTTTCCTGCGAAATCTATTTTAAAATAAAATCTCAGTTATTAGCCCAACTAAAAACATGGACATACACAATTATAGTTGGCATCAGATAAGCTTATTTTTATAAAGAATAACTGAATTATATTAGCACCGAAGAAGAGATTCAAACACATTGCAATGATAAATCCAGCGAAATAGTAAAACATCTGGTCAAACAGCTGTCTTTTGATGTATGTAATCCGTGACATTGAATCAACTAATTTTTATGAATGATTTTTCTCTCTATGCTAAACATATTGATCACTTCCATTTACTTCAGGAAAGATATTTTCTATTTTCTTTGGAATATGAGGTATATAAACATCAGCATCTAGACATGACCAACAGAAGGGGAATAAGGTACCCTAGCAAGTGGGTCAGGACAGTGCTCTGTTGATGTTTTCAGGTCAAATTTATTTAGCTAACAGGTGTCAGATGTATCACAGAAAATGACCTCACCTACACTTTTTATAAATTATGTGATAGTTCATTTGAATAATATAATCAAAGTCAATCTCTTTGTTGCTCTGAAAACAAGCAATCTAACCAAACTCCTAAAAAGTCAGCCTACCCTTATTCCCTTAAATTATTGCCCAGTTAGAATGAATAGATGCTCTTATTGGTCAGCATTTATAACAAGATCAATTTTACATTCTCTGATTAATGATCTCTTCTCTACTATCAATATATGAGGCTAAAATACTGAAAAAATAATACTAGTAATTTTGAATTTGTCCCTCTGTGTCTTGCCTTGTGAGAAATCAAACAAATTTTAGTTTCTTCTTCTTAAAAGAACAGCCACATCTTTTAAATTTTCTTCCTAATGCCTTCCTGAAAACTGAAAATAGAGCTAATTAACAAATGTAAGCAAATATTAAAATATACAAGCTCCTTTTCTCTCCATCGTTCTAAGATATAAAGGAGTTAAGGTATGACTTTAAAAACATCCCTTCACTCCGATGTAATTTTTCTTCCTCTTAAATCATTAAACATTGAGCATCTTCCATATGCCCAATATAGTGTGAGAGACAAAAAATGTCATAAACAAGTTACTTGCTCTTGGAGAAAAAAAATAACTACTTTCCTTCTCTTTCTTAGCCACTGACTCCTGTACACGTTATTCAGTAATGATCTCTGTCATAGGAGTGAGGAACTTATTTCAGGCAGAATAGAGAGGAGTCACTGCTGAGGTCTAACATCCTGTATTTCATTATTTTCCTGAAACTAATTTGAATCCTCAACTACCAGGCAAGGTTAGGAAAGATTCACTTTCCTAGCAAATATGAGCAAAGGGTATGACATGTGTTATGTTTGTTAGGAAAAAATAAAAAATAAAAGAGGCCCTGGCTGGTGGCACAGTGGATAAGGTGCCAACATGCAAACCCGAAGGTCGCTGGTTCAATTCCCAGCCAGGGGACATAATCAGGTTGCAAGTCAGGTCACCAGCCAGGTTGGAAGCTGGAGGCAGGTGAAAGGCAGCAGCATTGATATCTCTCCCTCTGCCTCTCTCCCTACCCTTCTCTCTAAAAATAATAAATAAAATCTTTAAAAATATTAAAAATTAAAAAAATAAAAAAAAAATAAAAGAGGTTTAAAGACAAAGAGGAAGGAGCCTTAAGGGAATGACTCTCTCTCTCACCTTCTATTTCACTACACTGAAACAGGCAAAAATAAAGGGGCGGGGGTGGGGTGGGTGTATTTATTGCCATATCCTTTCCCACCAGAGCTGAAACAAAGGCACTGGATGAAGTACCATCCTCAGGGTTTTGGGGGAGGGGACACATGAAAGCAAGAAGTTGGGACCATCCGCCAATATACAGCTGGTTTGCTGATTGGGGGTGAATGTAGCAGATGTCAGCAGCTCTGTTGGGCTGGGGAGGGGGAGGGGCAGCGGATTGCCGAGTGACAGGCCCCCAGGGAGGGGGTGGGTAAGGGGAAAGTCTGACAGCAAAGATACTAGGGAGAGCACATCTGCATCTCAGATGTTTGTTTTCTCAGTGCTGCCGCCTTCGAGATGCCTGTGTGCACTTGAAGTTGGAGAGTCGCATGTAATTTTATTGAAAACTGCCTGAGAGGATGGGTACCCATGGGTTTAAGAGGTGCGTAGATGTCAAGGGTCTATGGCACTGAATTCATGTCTGTCTTTCAAACAGCTTTGACAGGTAGAGACACTTACCCATCAAATGGACCTCTCACATTTTATTAAAATGTAGCCTGTCATTCTTACTGCTTTGTAAAATGTATGCAGACTCAGGCATTTACACCTTTTTTTTTTTTTTTTTTTCTGTCACAATCTCCAATTGTAGGACACCGAAACAAATTTGTCAACACTTTTTGAATGAAAGAATAAGTACAAAATGCATTGCTCCTGACAAAATAATGAAAAGGAAGTGTGAAGGGAAAAGCGAAATAGGAAAGCACATTGTAACTGCAGCTGACAAAGAAAAAGATTAAAATGTTGAAAAAAACCACAGCATCCCCAAGATGTGAGATCTAAGTGATGGATCCTGGATTTCCAAGTAGAGGGGAAACTACCTTTGTGCTAGCAGCAAGCGACTGGGCTTTTTTGTTATTTGTTGAGCAGATCACTGGGAGCTAAGAAATAAGAGGCATGCAAATCACCTCACAGTTGTTCTGCAAAGGCCTGTGGATGTAAGGGGTGGAAGAAGTGTCTGGCAAGGAATCAGAGACATTGAGCAGGTTAAAAATAAAAGGCTTGCCACCCACTGTTCCTTATTAAGTAAGTATTACATTATTGGCAGTGGCACCAGAGATTTACTCAGAGTAGGAGAGAAAGCTAAATCTTGGCAAATTAGAACAACAGCCATGTGAGAATATAAATACACGTGCAGAGATGCGTGCATGGGCGCACACGCGTGCGCACACACACACGTACAAAAAAAAAAAAAACAGGTACACTCAATATAGTATAATTTTTTTCATTTGTTTCTCTTCAGGCAAACCTAAGTGCGGACTTCCCAGCTAATTACTCTTATCCTGACTCCCAGAGAGTTGACCGCCTCTCAATAACTTACAGGTGGCTTGTTTTTTCCTTTCCAGTTCTGCTCTGTGTTTAAACTAAAAAGGCAAATAATCCGTTTGTATCAAATTATGCATGACAGTTTGGAGAGAGTGTTGTATACTTCTGTGAAAGGCACCAAGCAATTGTGTTTCATTACCAATACCACTTCCAGTTCCGGAAGAAAGGGCTTTTGTATTTTTTAAAGGTAATTTCCTTTCGTAACTCCATTTGCCTCATTCTGCAGAGGATTCAGGGAAATTTGCTGCAGAAAAGTTTAAAGAGATTGTAAAATGTGTACCTCCGAATATGCTCTCTGTCCCTTATGTTTAGAGAAGTGGGAAAGCAAAAGGCAAAACAAAACAGCAAAAACCATAGTATGTGAAATCACTTCAGTCATTCTGCAAATGATAGAATTGGTTGTTGTTTCCCCCCCACAATCAGCAGCTCTTTATGAATGCTCTGTGAGGGTATAGGTGTGTGGGATTAACTAGTGTCATTGGGATCTTCTCCTTTGGGAGTTGAGTATATTACAGTTGACTCTTGAACAATATGGGGGTAAAGGGCACTCAATTCCATACAGTTGAAAATCCATACACAGCTTTTGACTCCAAAGAAAACATAACAACAGCTGTCCCTCAATATCCACAAGGAATTGGCTCTAGACCCCACAGATACAGAATCCACAGAAACTCCAGTTCCTTATATAAAACAGTATAGCCCAATACATTCAGAGGTCAACCTGTGGATTCCCAACCTCAGATCAAAAGAACTATTTTCAATCAGCGGTTGGTTGCATCTGAGGATGCAAAGCCTGGGGATACAGAAAGCCATATTTATTGAAAAAAAAGTCAGTATATTAAGTGGACTGCTCCGTTCAAACCCACATTGTCCAAGGGTCAACTGTAACACCTCTGTTTATGGGCATGTGGATGTTGACCAGATTGCTGGGACAGCTCCCAGTATATGGCAGATAGCTTAGGCTAGGTGGGAGTACATGAAGCTTCTATCAGAGCCAGAATAATTTTTCAAAAGGAAAATGTACGTGCCTATGACAGCATAGTTTTTCTTTGTAATCTTTAAAACCTTACAAAGCATTAATTCAGCATTTGGATCTGTTATAGAATAGGCTGGTTCCTAGAGGTCAAAAAGAAGAGCTGCTTGTACCTCGACTAAAACCTAGTGCAGATACGTTTCTGGTCCTCTGTCACACCCACAGGTGACAACCTTTCAGTCACCTGGTAAATATAACAAAGCTGCACACCCCAAAATGGTACATGTTGGCTCCAAAACCAAGAGGTTGTTACGTAGCAACAAGAACTGCAAGAGGTAGTTCTGTCCCTAAGGAGTTCCATCTCTTCCAGATGATGTCCTGACATCTCAGATCAATTGATCCTCAGAAACTTCAGAGACAGGAAGTTCCCTTATTTGCACGAATTTTATTACTCACCCTCTTGAATGTGTTTAAGACTTCTGCTTCTTCTTGCTCTTCAAGTCCAATGAAACCTTCTTTCAATGATGTGGACCTGTAGGCAGGTCCAGGGATTTTGAAATGGTCAAGTTCTCTTGCAACTAAATTGGTTCTCAGCGCAAGAAGGCTGAGATGATCCTGCGGCAAAACAATGGAAGTATACATTTCTTCAAAATGATAGCAAAGTGGCTGTAGAGAAGAGAGCACACCTCGGATCAATAAGTGCATAGCAGGGATTGAGGTTTCGCTTATTTGCAGCATCAGCTACAACTGAAGTCTTTATCAGATTATGTTCATTGATAGTTCCCTGCTAATATCCAAAACCTACCTCTGCACTAGCTGAGGTGGATAGCTAGAAGAGATGTGACCAGAATCATTGTCTTTGCAAATGTCATATCTTTGAGAGTAACAATAATGCCTGTGGTTCCACTAGGAATGCAATTCGTCTTATTTATGTGGACATGTAAAGGAAGTTCCACAGACATCTAATATGGTCTTTCCGATCAAAACAGCTTCTGCTCCAGGTAGCTAAAGTAGGTAGGATCCTTACGGTTGCCAAGGACATATTTCAACAATGCATTCAAAAATGAGAAAGTAGTAGTGATGCTTTTGACATTTTAGAGGGTCTGTTATGATATAGACAAATATTAACAAATGTCATTAATTACTACCACTTATAAGCTATATCTCGGATCATAGTGGCTTCCTATGTACCCAGGAATTAATAGAAGCTCTGAGCCACAGGCAGTGAAAAAATCTATAATTTTATGAGGATTTTCCCATCCTCTTCCCTATAGAAGATTTACAGAACTATCACAATTTGCAATTATAGCAGTGCATTCTCCTCAGGTTTCTTCTTTATTTAAGGATTTGTGATTCCAGGCAATAATTTAAGAATAGAAATTACATGAGACGTCAAAAGTTTCTACAATGGTTGGATATAAAAATTAAGTAAGACCTCAGTAAGATGCCTATCTATTTTTTCCCTACAGCTCTTCTGATTACTTAAGGACTACCAAATGCCTCTGTAGCTCTCACCATTCAGGTTACTATGGTATCCTGATATCACTCATGGAGAGACATTCAATTTACTCTGAAAGTTTTACTACTCTGTGGCTTCTGCAACTTTGATGTCCTCTCATTCTCATTCTAGCAAGGAGACCATTGCAACTGCCCCTTCTTCCTCCAGCTACTAAAACAATTTTTAGAAATGCTTGCACTCTCCTCACCAATGTGTTTCATAAGGAGTTGGTGTAGAGGGTACCTTCTTGGTCCTTTGTGGGATTGTAACTTGATTGAGTGAATAAAAGACAAACAATGAAATTTCTCTCATGAGTCTAATCCACTGTAGTCTTTTGAATTCTTCCTCTATTATCTACCAAATGGTGTTTGTCACTTTATTGATGTCATGGAGCATATGGAGTCCAGGTTTTAGCTGCTAAACCAACCAGCTATCGCTTGTTATCAGGATAAACTGGGAGCTGCTTCTACTTACAGGAATGGAGATGAAAAAGTAACAGTGGAATGGCATGGTCATGAGGAAGATGCAATTTGTATTATAGCGTGACTCCATCAGCTGAGGAAATAGTAATATCTTTAAGGAAAGCTGAAGGTTTTTGAGTGACAAGACAGTTTGGTGATGATGGAGCACTGGTGTACTCCAGCCTCACCACCTTGTGCCCTGCAGCTCTGTCTCCAGTTCAGGACCCCACTTTTTTCTGAGCGATGTCTTAACTTTCACAAAAGATGGTAGGAGAGACTGTGAGTTTGCCCCATTTTAAAATGCAACAACATGTAGGCTTGAACTTGGCACTTTGATTTTCATTATCTTAGTTGTGTAGCTGCTGAAAATGAGAATTTCTTCAGCATAGCCTTGGAAAATTCTCAGGTTTTAGTTCTTATTTCTTACCAAGTACTGTGGGCTGTATCATACCATTGTCTTTTTCAGCTGTGCAGAATATACACAGCAGCCAGTCTTCAAAGTTTCTTGACCTTCTTACTTTTCTATAGAAGCAGCAACTCACCTTCCTGAAGGCCAACATTCAATGAATGTTTAATTTCAGACTATCACCAGTGAGAAGGAAACTTTCTGTGGCCCCTAATACTCTTTCCTGGAGTAGTGAATGAATTTCCACTTAGCCAGATAACTGATACCAGATTATCTGATTTCCCTGCAGGATTCTTGCCTGCAACCCATGTCCTGTGCCAATTTTTATACCAGCCAGGGGTCTGTAATGCAGAAATCAAAAACAGACCCCCTGCTAATTTTAACAGGGAAGGGCTTTTTGAAGTAGGTCACAAATCCCTAGAAAGAACCAGCCTCAAATACTGAGAAAGAAACTGGAGAAGCTGGACGTTAGGTAACAAACTCATCCTGGTTTGCCTGGACTCTCCCAGTTTTGGTCTCTGTTCTGGGCAAACTGGGCAAACTCAAGGGCTGCAATGTTAATTCAGGTTGTGCCCCAGGAACAGACTTGTGGGTTTGCACTGTCACCATGGCTGATGATTGGAAACTGTCACTGATTCCACGGTGACTGCTGTCTCTTAAGTAGCCCACTGTCAAATTTTAAACAGCCCACCAAATCTTTCCTGGCTGCTGACTGCAGATGCAATATTTATGTCCAGGTCATCTGTTTTGGTCTCTTACCTGACCTACTGACAGCCAAAGGTCAGCTTTTGGTGGATTTTTAGCTTCTCTTGTTAGAAGTCCAGGTCTTGGTTCCTGTTATAACTTTCATGAGGCTAGGAGTACAAAGAAAAAGAAAGACAAATTCCATTATAACTGTTAGTAAACAATAAGATGGGTTAACAAGGGAAAAACAAACAAAAAAAATTATGCTCAAGTTGCCGGGTACTGTTATTTTCCTTGAGCATTGCATACATCTTTAAGAGAAGGTGGAATGCAAAACTAAAATCAAATTGGAGCCTGAGAACCTAAAGGTCTCTGGTTCGATTCCCAGCCAGGGCACAGAACCAGGTTGCAAACCAGGTCTCCAGCCAGGTCCCCAGCCAGGTCCATAGCTGGAGGCAGGTGAAAGGCACCCATACATTTATGTCTCTCTCCCTCGCTGCCTCTTTCCCTTCCCCTCTCTCTAAAAATAATAAATAAAATCTTTAAAAATATATAATAATAAATAAAATAAAATTGGAAATAAGGTATCTCATGTAATTTTCCTGTAACAATGAATCTAAATTTCTAAGGCTTTAGAGGCAATCATATACAATGGACAATCAGCTTAAAACACACTCTTTTCTTGATTTCATGAAGACCAGTCTGCAACCTGTTGTGAATGTATTTATTTCCTCTTCCTTGACATTCAGTTGTCACTGGTGCTAGAAGCCTGGAAAGGAAAAAAAAAAAAAACAAAACAAAAACAAAACAAAACAAAAAAAAAAACTATTGAAAGCCTTTCTGTTTTTTTTTCTGTTTTTTTTTTCTGAACTTCTAATCACCTTTTATGCAATTGTTAAGCTACTGGTCAGGCTAAATAAATTGCAGGTTATAAAAAAATAACTTTCCTAAATGGCTTAGCTTGTTTTACTTCTTAAACTGAAATATAACAGTAACTTTGATATAAATATATTTTCAAAAGCTTGGACAATAATGCTCCACATATTTCATTTCTAAAACTTGTTATATTGTTGACTTATGGGGAAAATGGTGTTAAATATAACAATGAAATGGCATGCATAGTGACAATAAAAAGTCTACATCCATATCCACCTATGTCTATATCATTTTATAAAATTGCATTAAGAGACAATATAACATTCACTCAGTTTTAACAAAGTAACCTTTAATTTTGAAGTCCAAATGAATATTAATAAAGATGACCTAATGACTTTAAAACTTTCTACTTGGTATGTTTATAATGAGAGTCTGATAACTCTAGCTCAACATTTTCAATTATAGAGTCTAAGTGAGAAAAAGACTGTTCTGTAATCTTTTGAAATGGCATGTAGCTGTTTATTAGGCCTTTCAGTTATCATTGTCACTGTGTGATCTCTTGCTAACCTCATATTTACATCTGAGAGATGTAGGTGAAATTTTCTTGTGAAGTGGCTCCAGCCTTTGCCTGGAATAACCAATGGTGTTTATAAATAACTTGTTTTGGTGCTTCCTGCACAGATCTCCAGAAGAATGTGCATTTAGCATTTATTCATTTTGTGCCTTATTAAGTGAAATAGTGGAGTGAAGTATAAAACATCACATCTAAGGGGCAGCCGTGAGCTGCCCAATAGCACGGGCCATATTTCCTTTTCCTCAAATTCTGATAGCTTTAGTGTCTACAATATCATGGCCTATTTTAGAAGAGCTGTACCTATTCAGGTTGAATTAAAGCTTTCCTTTCTTAAAAAAGATTTATTATTTTTAGAGAGATGGGTAGGGAGAGAGGCAAAGAGGGAGAGAGACATCCATGTATGGTTGCCTTTCACCTGCCTCCAGCTACGGACCTGGCTTGCAACCTGGTTATGTGCCCTGGCTGGGGAATCAAACCAGCAACCTTTGGGTTTGCAGGTTGGTACTTATCCACTGTACCACCAGCTAGGGCTAAAGCTTTCAAAGAACAAAATATAAACTCATCAACTGGCAAATACCCTTCATCAATAAACCAATTAATATGTTGTGCTAGGTGAGCACATCAGCTTTCACTTGAGTGTTTACCCTTGTTTTATCTGAGAAATCAGCATAGCCCTTTGATGTAGCAAAAATACTAATAAAGAAGGCAAACAATGACACGCTGAATTTTTCCTTCATTAACTCTAAAACTGATTTCAATGAGTTTTAATGTATTCAAGTCCTGGCTGGTGGCTCAGTGGATAGGCACTGGTCTGCAAACCCAAAGGCCGCTGGTTCAATTCCCAGCCAGGGAACATAACTAGGTTGCAAGCCGAGTCTCTGCAGCAGGAGGCAAGGTGAAAGGCAACCAAACATTGATGTTTCTCTCCCTCTCTGCCTCTCTCCCTGCCCTTTGCTCTAAAAATAATGAATAAAATCTTTTAAAAAATAATGAATGAAGTCTTTTAAAAATCTTTTATAAAAATAAATAAATAAATAAAACATTCAACATGAGAATGAAGGAATGTTTACTAGACTTGATATTTTAGGTCAATTTTGTTGGCTATTTTTGTTTGCTGAGAAACTATAGATCCTAACATCACTATCACTAATAGTCGCAATTTAATATCAATGCCAGGTAAAATGAAATTCAAAGCAAAAACTCCCAAAAGAGACAATGGTGAGTAATTTTATACTGATAAAGGATAGAACCTACAAAGAATTGTCAAAACTCTTGAATGTTTTGAATAAATTTACTTCACAATGTATTGCAATAAAGCCATAAGAAAAACAGAGACCTTGGCATTTGAATGAAATATAAAATAGCGGTGACTTAATTACTTCTGTATTACTTCTTTGTATTCTTGACAGAGTTTTAAAAATAAAACACAAATTCCAGATATCTGCAATTAATTTGATTGCTGTATTCATTAATCTAAAACCCAGAGTTATGCATTGTTTGCAAAGCAAGCAACATTCTTCAGAACAAAAAGCATAAACTTGGTTGTTAAAATGGATACTTCATGGGCAAAATCTTAGTGAGTTATATACTTAAGATACTAGAACTAAGTAAGTTTTCAAAAAAACAATTTTAAACATTCTGCTTCTCTAAACTCATGTTTTCCAAACAAATTATACCCTATAATTTGTACTTTAAATACAAAAAATGCAAAACTTTAAAATAAATACACTGATTCACTACCTGTAAAACTGTGAAAGTCCATTTAATATAAAACTACTGTAAGCCATGTGTGCCATTTAATGACTATATGTTAAAATAAGTCATTAAGAGAAAAAGTAATTCACCTAAATGTTCAAAGTATTTAAATTAGGGTATTTAAGAATATTTTTTAAAAACTCTCTGTTTTGTCCTGGCTGGTAGCACAGTGGATAAGGCACTGGCCTGTAAACCCAATGGTTGCTGGTTTGATTCCCAGCCAAGGCACATAACCAGGTTGCAAGCCAGGTCTCCAGTCAGGTGAAAGGTGACCATACATTGATGTCTCTCTCTTTCTCTCTGCCTCTCTCCTTTCCCCTCTCTCTAAAAATAATAACATCTTTTTAAAAAAGACCCTTTTAATTATTGTTCATCATAAAAGAACAATTATAAGAAAGTTATATTATAAAGAAAAAAAATATAAAAGAAGAGTTGCAAGTAATTGGACACCTAAGAAATGGTTTTCTATTTTCCTCTTCCTGGGTAAACCCATGGCTGGCAAGTATTTATGCTATCCATGTGTAGTCTTAAGAAGACTGTAAGCTCTCAGAAATCTGCTTATTTACCAATACCCCAGAGCATGACATCTTGGTGGTAAATAAGCACCTACACTGTCTAGATGAATAGTCTTAGGGAAGTAATGTATATTTTAATCGTATATGAGAAAGTTATAGCCAAGAATTTCCTGAATCCATGGAGCCATTGGAAATACTGGGAAAGGGGTGAGTATGGTGTTAAAAACATTGGGCTTGAGAGGACACAGAAAACATTGATGTCACACTCTCCTGGGAAGCCATAGTAGGAACCACAGGCATTGGTCATTCATGCAAGTGCAGGTGCTCAAAGACTAGACAGGGTGAACCGTTCTTCCCCTGATGCCAGCCTGAGACATTCCAACCAAACAAGTTTAGGCAGCAGAGGCTAGAAAGTACCTAGAATAAAGTAAAATTGTACAATGTGTTTTCACAAATATTAACATCCAATTAGTACTATAATCAAGGAATAGAATATTTCTGTCCCTAAGAAATTTGCCTTGTCCCCTTCTATAGTATTTATATATAATTTTAACTCACATAAGAACTAGACTAGTTAAGCATTGCAGAAGGAAAACAGCACACAAGAGTGATAAAAAAGAGACTTTAGAAAATAGAATGCATACAGTATTAGTAGATAAAGGACAGTCTGTTGCTAAATCTTTTAATATTTTTTATAAATATAACCTTTATATTGTAAAATATAAAAATATAAAAAAAGATTTTTATGTTTTCGTAAAATATAAAAATATGCTTGAAAGTTAAACCTATTGGTTCAAGTCTTTATGATACAGCACTGCGGCACTGTGGTCTTCCATCAGGCAGTAGTAATAGTATATGTCCAACAGTCCTTGAGTTAGATCCACCTCTTATATTTTACCTCAAAACACTATCATCATCACTGAACCCCTGTGTGCTCCTAGAGTGGTAGAATGGAAACTGGGGTCTGAGGTTAATGATCACTTGTCTATCGGTTCTTACCATAGTGACCCAGTCATCATTTCAAGCTTCTTTCTTTAGCATTTCAAGTGACCTTAAGGACCCTATTCATAATACATACCTGTGGTATAGGATGTTTGAGGACTAGAATAATTTGTTTCATTCTATGTTAGGATAGGAAAAAACCTAAGGGGATTGAAATTACAAACAGGTTATAGAAGCGGGAATGCTTGGCATCTCTGCATCAACCTCTTGAAAACTGAGTGGTGAAGAATCTGGCCCCCAACCTCATTTACCTGATTTTATCAGTCTCTATCAGTGGATTGCTCTACTTTGTTTTGCTTTTCTTACACCTTTAGATTTCTCCTCTATTAGTTTTTTTTTTGTTTGTTTGTTTAATGTAAACTCTGATAAACTAAAAATAGTTTCTAAAGATAAAGGTGCCTTTTTAATTTTAAGAAATACTCATATTTGACAGTGAAATCAAGGTTGATATATATATATATATATATATATATATATATATATATATATATGTAGTCTGGAAAGGAACTTTTTTTGCCCTACCTCCTGTTTTAAAAGAAAGCTCCAAAAGCAAATGTTGGGGGAGGTCCTAGAGAGGATGTCACTGCCCGCTGACCAGCCAGCCTGTGGGATGCAGTTGGATACCCTGAGGCTTCTCACCCCAACCCCTGTCCTGAGGATGATGTGCGTTCTGCCCACAGTTTTGATAGCCAGCAGTTTCAAAGGCAATCTTGAGAGGGGAAAGTTTTGTTGAGACCATCTGGGCTGTGCACAGGGTGAACCTGGTTAAGATTTCTCTATAGAATTTTAAGATGCTGGTGTGTAGATGTGGAGATCTATTCACCTTGTGGCTGAGATGAACCTCCTATGCAGGGAACCCTGCTATCTACTCATCTGGATGTTTTCTCTCTTTATTCTGTGTACTGCGGGCAGTTTTTGAACCAATAGCACACTTGAAAATATAATGTGTTACCAAGTTTTCATGTTTATTTTCATAATCAATTAATGTCAAATCATATAATGAGATTTTTTTTAGGAGAGAGTATTTTGCTTTAGCAAAAATTATTTTTCTTATAAATCTATTTTCAAAGCAAAGGATTTTATAATTTTTAAGAATGAATTATCCACTGAAATAGTTGTATATCCCATCAAATAATTTCTAGTGATATGTACAGATATAACAATCTCTTCTCAGAAAAAGTATGTGAGATGGACAACTATAAAATATTTTGGTGTGAAGAAATGAGTTATATGTTCCTCAATTTATGATATCAATTAATTTGTTCATTTACTTATATATTAATTTCTTACTCTGGGAGACATAATGTTGTAAAAACAAATATGACACATAGTTTTTGGTTTTGTTATACCCATAGAAAATGTGGGGAAGTTAAATGAGGTTCTACTCAGCTAAACAGCAATGCATGAGGTCAATTAAACTTAACACAGCACAAAGATTGGGAGAAGAGAAAGTCACAATTAATAGTTGAATAAACATTACACAGTGTAGTAAGAGGAAGAAATGTATAAGGACTGGAATAAACTGAAAATGTTGCATATGGAGGAAAAAGGGTTTGAGTTGATCCTTTAAATAATATATCATGTTGGTAAGTATCACAACTGTCATTCAAAAATAAAATATAGGAATTAAATGTCTCTAATAATAATTGTACATCAACATATTTTTCCTAATATGCTAGCATTTTGTCAGAAAGGAAGTTAGGGATCTGGTACAAACCCCAACCCCCACCTGCTAGCTTGTACCAGAGTCAGTTTTGGCCTTCAGGGTGAAAACTCTTCTATAGTTACAGCAACCCTGGTAACTTAGGGTACCAGCTAACTCAGTGAAGGAAGAGATGGGTCTGGGTTGCAGACTACTATATTTTATTGACCTAAAATGTTTCCCTTAGAGTTTGAGACAAGCAATTTGTAAGCAAAGGGGTGTCCATGAAAAGACTATCTTTACATGAGACACATTTATACCCTGGAACACCTTTCTTACCACCATTTGTTTTCTCTGCTTCCAATGTCTAGAATCTCATATCAACATTGAGCAGTGAGGCTTTCAGATTTGTCCTAAAGGGGTCCTCTCAGAAATTCATGGTCCCTTCATAGGCTGAGGCATGGGCACTGATCAGAGAGTCCTGTAGGCTTCTGATGTAATGCAGTGATCAGGGGTATAGGTGGCAGTATCTAGTGTCATCAATAAGAACATACCTTATGGTATAAAGAACAATAGGTTGTGAAATAGTGTTTGGGTTTGCATACACTTGGTAATATAACTCAGTTGGTTAGTGTTCTGATTCACCAAGTTTGCAGGTTAAATCCCCAGTCAGGGTATATACAAGAATCAATGGAAAAAAAAAATGCAGAAGTGAGTGGAGCAACAAGTTGATGTTTCTCTCTTCAAAATTAAAAAAAAAAAATAAGTATACGAAGATTAAAAGGAAGGCTAGATGTCAAAGAAATGTAAGATGACTGATTTATATTATTTATTATGAGATAGAGAGGAATAGTTACCAAAGAAAGGAATAGCTGAGAAACATTTGCTTGCTCTATAATGATCTATAGGAAATATTATTAATTAGAATAGCTGTCTTTTAGTGAGTGGTTATAAAATGCCAAGCACAGACTAAGTTTTTGTAGACAATACACAAAAAAATGGTTATCTCTATGTGGTGATGTTATGAATAATTTTTCTTGCATCACAATTGTACTTTAGACTGAATATGTATTACTTTGTTTAAAAAACAGTTTATGCAGAGTCATTCTAACTAGCAAGGGATACACAACACTGCCAAGCTATAACTCATGTTGTCCTTTCCTCTGTGACACAGGACTGAATATCTGTTGTATTTTCAAGCACAGATGTTATCATTCAGTGGTTGTTTAAAAGGCTCTCTCTTCGTAAATTCTGTGAAGTATATAAAGGTCCTTTCATAAGAGATGCAGTTCAGTGTTACTCCCTATAATGGGTGTAAATGTACACATCTGTTTTTGCTGGGAAACTGAACATTTTCAAAGATGTGTGAATTCATAATTTATTATGTGGATGAATGATATTTGTTCATTACATTCTTTTTCTTTCTAAAATGTACTGGAAGACCAAAAGTAAATTCCAACTCAAATAATTGGCGAGAACTAGAATGTGAAATTATGGCATTTTCCAATGGGGCTTATTATATATATGAAAAAGACAGAAATAAAAATATATTCATGGGAAGTTAAACAATGTAGGACAGAGGTAAAATAATTTCCAGTCTGGAAGTGTCCTGATCTTGGTGTTCATGGAAAGGTGGGGTGGGGTTGGGTGGGGGGGGATATAAAATTAAGATACAAGTTGAGAAAATCAAAACTCCTTATTACAAACAAGGCATGGAAAATGAGTCATAAAGTGAATTTTAGAGTCAGAATAGCAGTTTACTCACCAAAATAAAGAACCTGTATTCCAACTGAAATAATTTTCAGTTAAACTTTCCTTTAGATCCTTTTGTACATATCTGTGCAGCAGAAGTCATTTTAAGTCTCTAATACTATCAATAAAGAGACAGGAAATTCCAAGTCAATGATACTTATGACTTATTTGAATATAACTGGAGAAATAAAAAATTAAATAAAAATAAGATAAAAATAATCTATAAAATTCAAGTTCATTAAAAAGTTCAATGGATTGGTGCTGGCCTGGGAACCCAAGAATCGCTGGTTTGAATCTCATTCCAGGCACATAACCAGATTGCAAGGGAGGTCTCCAGCCAGTTGCCTGCTGGAGACCGGTGAAAGGCAACCATACATTGATGTTTCTCTTTCGTTCCTCCTCCCTCACTGCCCTGCACTCTAAAAATAATGAATAAAATCTTAAAAACAAAAAAGTTCATCAGTGTATTGTAGGAGAAAACAAAGTCAAATTAACATCCTAAATCCTGGAAAACATACTTAGTAGAAAATATTTTTGATACGTACTATTTATAAAAGTTTATAAAATATATATTATCTGGTTAGATACATCTTTTATACTATATGTAAAGATAATCCAAAATGTATGTACATGTATATGTATCAGTTTATGTTTATGTATAAGTGCATAATATAATGTACATAATAATTTAAACATAGCAAATTATTAAGTACAATATGTGATATTCTAACTTTACAAAAAATTAAAATATCTTGACTTTAATTTTCAGCTCAAATGGCACATTTTGACAGAGAAATTTGGTAAACATTTGATTACAGGCCTATCCTGCCATTCTCTACCAACTTATTTCATTTTCTTCAAAGTGCCAATTGCTACTAAAAGGTTTCCTATTTATTGATTTATTGTTGTTGTATTATAATTGTTTTATTTTTCCCCATTGCTCTCCTCTGTCCCCCCTTTTCCCTCCCGCAGTCAATCCCCACCTTCTTTTCTTCATTTATATGTTGACTTGTTTATTCTCTAATGCCAACTAAAATGTGAACTTTCTAAGAATCTTTTTTTTGTAGAAAATCATCAGCTCCTACGATGGCTCTGGGAACCCAGTCATGCTCCATAAATCTGTGTTGAGTGACTAAATAATAATCAATGATTGGATATTAATGTATAAACTGTAATTTTTAAGCCTATATTTTATTTCTTATGTTGTCATCCTTTAAATCCTTAAGGAACATTGGAGAATTCTTAATTATACAATACACTTATCATTAAGAAAAATGGTAATGAGAATACTGCACTATGTGAATTATTCCCCATCCCATCATAGGGGATAAGTATTGTATCCCATTCATTTTAAACACAAGTATGCTTTGGACTGTGTGGCTCACTTGGTTGGAGCATCATCTTGTAAACTGAAAGGTTACCAGTTCTACTCCAGGTTAGACATGTGCTTGGGTCGCATGTTCAGAAGGCACTGGCAAGAAGTGTTCAAAGTGATAAAAAGCAAGAACCTACAAATAAGATTACACTATCCAGCAAAACTATCATTCAGAATGGAAGGGCAGATAAGGTGCTTCCCAAACAAAATTAAGCTAAAGGAGTCCATCATCACCAAGCCCTTATTATATGAAATGTTAAAGGAACACATTTAGAAAAAAAAAAGATCAAAACTAAGAATAGTGACATGGCAACAAACTCACAACTATCAACAACTGAATCTAAAAAACAAAAACAAACTAAGCAAACAACTAGAACAGAAACATAACCATAGATATGGAGATCTTATGGAGTATTATCAGTGGGAAGGGGGAAGGTGGAGAATGGGGGAAAAGGTGCAGGGATCAAGAAACATAACTGGTTGGTGCAAAATAGACAGAGTTATGTTAAGAATAGTAAAATAAATGGAGAAGCCAAAGAACTTATATTCATGACCTATGGACATGAACTAAGGAAGGGAGGATTGTAGGAAGGAAGGGCAGTACTGGGCAGAGAGGGGCAAAGAGGAAAACATTAGGACAACTATAATAGCATAATCAATACAATATACTTTAAAAAAGAAAATTATCATCATTGGTGTATGCAAGGTCCATATGCAGCTGATTGAATGTTTTATTTACTTTAAACTGCATCATCCAACATTTTCTTTTCAAAAGTATTTTTGTATATGTTTTTATAAAATGTCTCTAGTTTATAGGTACAGATGATTTTAATTTACACACATGGTATTACATTATAGGTTTAATTTATAGTTTTCTTCTTTAGTTCCAACAATGTAACCATATGAGAACTATTTAATACTTTGCCACATTATTTTCTATAAGTATGGATTTACAACAATGTACTAATATACTTTCCCAGTAATGGACAACTACATTGCTGCCAACACTCCATCTCCCACAACTGAATTTGTGGTTAACATCTATGCACACATCCCTAGAACAACCAAACAACCTGTCTGAACATTTTTAGGGGATATATGCCCAGGTATAAATAAATACATATTAAAGTTGACCTAATGTTTTCCCATAATTGTCTGGAATGGCTGTACCCAACAGTAATGCAGGAGTGCTTTTTCTATTCCAACATTCCCATCAACATATTTACTCAGTTTTCTAAAATTTGCCAGCCTGAGAAGTCTAAAGAGATTTTCTTGTTTTAATTTACACTTCTCTGTTAAATAATATGATTTAGAATCCATTGCTGTTTTGATGGTTGCTGGTTTGTAAATTAACATAGCGCTTTCTCTTTTTTCCTTTGGGGTATTAGTTTTTCTTTTTGTTGCTGAAGATTTGCAAAAGTTCTTTGTATATTCTACATAGTCATCTCTTAATGTTTCTTAATTAATGTAAATTGGTATGTAACAGTATATAAGCTTCAGATGTACAACATTACCATTTGACATATGTATACACTAAAAAGTGATTACCACTATAATCCTGGTTACAGATTTTTGATATTGAACATATTTCTCCCATCAGTCAAGGAAACATTGTATGTTATTATGATAAAGAACATGAACCTTTCATTTACTTATCCAGATGACACTGGACAGTTATTTAATCTTTTTATGTTTTTGCTGTTGTTTTTGATACATGAGCAAAATGGGCATAATAATAGAAAAGGTTTCTGGCACATAATCATCATTATTTAGGTATTAGCTATTATGATATTTCTTGCCTTTATTTATGGTGTCCTTTGTTAAGAGAAATCTATTGTGAACTGTAATGAAGTTCTCCATAGTTTAATGTTTTGCTTAGAAAGTCTTTCCTCACTTCAGTATCACATAGGTGATAGAGTACATTTTCTTCTATTAAATGTGTTTGACTCTATTTGTGGACTTTTAATCTACTATATCTATCAGGATTTCACCATTGAGTGTAATATTAAATAAGGATCCAGTTTTCCTTTTTTCAGGCTGAGCCAGGTTTGACAATCTCAATCTTTTAAAAATATAAGAAAACAAACAGAACTGTAAACTTGGAGTAGGGCTAAATGTTAGTTTTGAAATGGAGAGTAAAACTTAAAATAATCATAGAAAAGCCTCTGAATTTATGGGCTAAACATCTAAAAATCAATGATTTTATGACCTGCATTTCCTGATTCTTTTATTTCAAATAATCATTTGACCCTAATAAAATAATCATTGTCTTTTAAATAGAGACTTGATTGAATGTCTACCGCGTAGATGTATTTTGTTGTAGGATTACTATTAAGATACTGTGCTTTAGCCCTGGCTGGTGGCACAGTAGATAAGGCACTGGCCTGCAAACTTAGGGGGTTGCTGGTTCGATTCCCAGCCAGGGCACATAACCAGGTTGCAAGTCAGTCAGGTCTCCAGCCAGGTCCTTGGCTGGAGGCAGGTGAAAAGCAACCATACATTGATCTCTCTCACCATCTCTGCCTCTCTTCTTTACCCTCTTTATGAAAATAATAAATAAAATCTTAAAAAAAAAGATACTGTGCTTTATTTGAAAGATTTTTCTGCCTTTCTTTGATTCTGACCCAAATATAATCTGATTCAGTTATTGATTGATATTGATGGGATTTTATTCCATCAAGGAAAGTTAAAGGTATCTCATTCACAATCACTATCATTATAATTTAAGGTATAATTATTATTAGGGTCAGAGGAAAAACAGAATGGGAAGCAAAGTAGAGTAGTGATAGGAGAGTAGTGATAGGTTAAAACAAGCATGATCTTTGAAAACAGATGCCTTTGGGATGTGAATTTTGGCTCCTTGGTTCTCAACTTACTTATCTGCTCTGATTCTCAGTTTTCTCATCTCTACTGTTTATATTCATCTTGTCATTTAAATGAAAGAACATAGCTCCGAACCAGCCAGATGGTTGATAATATAATAGTCAATATATGTAAATCCCCCTTCTTTTTCTTTCCTAAATATATAATTAGAAAGTCAACTTATAATAAAACCTGAAGTTTTTTTATAAAAATAAAGTTTTAACTGCCTTCCATTTTCTTTATGTTTTATAGACTTGTACCATTTATATTTTTAAATCAGCAAGCAAGAAGGGAAAGAACTGATTAACATGAAATCTTTGCATGCCTCCTAATGGGTGACTAGCTGAATCCAAGAACAGAAATCTTTGAATTGTGTATTGAATACTAAACAAGATTTCACACATTGGCTTCTTTGGTGCCAGGTAATTAGAATTTGTAATTTGGTCTTAATTAAATTACAGACTACCCAAAGGCCTTGAGCAGTGGTTATTTGGCTGCCTCCACCCTATTTGGAGTGGGGAAAAAATATCATGCTTGAACGGTATACTTATTTAATTCTTCATCTAACCCACTCCACCCAACCCCAGTAGTCATATACATACTTACATTGGGTATAATGGGTACATCAAATATGCCAATTAAAATCAAAGCTCCTGTCAACTATCAAGCGTGTTTTTTTTATTTTTAACTCCAGCAGCAAAGATCGTGGCTGGACAGCATCAATTGTGCCATTCCTGGGTACCACCAGCTTCCCAATAGCATTAGCTCAATTTTCAAAACCTTCCCCAGGTAGTGCTTTTTTTTTTTTTTTTTTTTTCTTTTGGCTTTTGTCCATACTTATTTTTTTTTCTGTTGTTTTTTTCTTTAGTTTTTTGATGCTCTGTAGTTTGGTTGGAGTGTTTCTGGGAAGTATAAGAACAACCCATAATGTTTTCTAACTTGCAAAGTTGGTTAATGAGATTGTGCTACCTTTAGATTCTAAAAGGGAATTCTTTAATTTATTGGGTAAGGTTAAAGCTCAAATCAAGAAAATGTATATTTCTGTTGAAACTTCAGTTATGAGTCAGTTAAAAATTCAGTGGACCCTGGGTTGATAATCTGAAATGAAAACTCACTCTACAGATAATTAATTTATAGCTGTGTATTTACCAGTCTCCTTATCTATAAAGTGAGGATAGCAACAACTGCTTACCTCACAAGATAAATATAATAGCAAAGTAAATGCTGTAAGTATAGAAAAGGGAAGAGCCCATTTCTTTATTTGGAATAACAAAGTAAAATAGTTTTTGAAAACTCCTTACCTTTGATAAAAGTGGTTTCACATATATTATTAGGACATTAAACCCTTTTTTGTTATTCACAGTGTTTAATAATTTTGAGAATATAAAATATTTGATTTTTCTATCCCTTCATAGGTTATTATTACCCCTTAATAATCCAGGCTTTTTATTTTTAAAGATTTTTATCTATCATTTTAAGAGAGAGGGGAAAGAAAAGAGGCAGAGAGGGAGAAAGGCATCAATGTATGGTTGCTTTTCACCTCCCTCCAGCTAAGGACCTGGCTGGAGACCTGGCTTGCAACCTGGTTATGTGCCCTGACTGGGAATTGAACCAGTGACCTTCAGGTTTTCAGGCCTGTGCCTTATCCACTGTGCCACCAGCCAGGGCTAATAATCCAGATTTTCTAATTTGAAGATGAGGTTAGGTTTTTAATCAAGAATAGCACCAGTGATATGTTTAGGGTTGTTAAGATATAGAATGCTTACATTTCAATAATGACTAGAAGCAAAAAAACAGAAATTTACAATGTTTTAAGTAAAATTCTGTAAATTATATAAATGAGTGATTATTTTTTGTAAAGGTAAAATTACTAATGAGCTATATAAGAATGAAAACAACTCAAATATTTTCATGTTTATACTCTTAATTGTCAACTGTTATGAATAAAACACATGAGATTTTCTTTTTTCCAATTAAAAAATAATAATTATATCTAAGTTGTTAGTATTTTGTTTATCCAAAAAAAATCACGTATTTATTCAGAAGCATCAGTTATGCATTATTTTTAATTCTTATTTAATGATAGATTATAATTGCCTTGTTAGAATATTAATGTTTATCTTTGTGGCTCATTTTGTTGATAATAAACAGTGTTTCTCTCTCAAATATAGGGTTTCTGGCCATGGTTTGTGGGATATATATTGAGTGCCTTGTATCAATCAACTGTATTTGGAACATATTTCTCAGTTCCTAAAATGTCAATGTCATGTATTATTTCTCTAAATTTTGTCATTTATCATTGTTGACATCTGAAATTTGTTAAAAATAAATGCATTTGGATTAAATTTAGTTTCATGTTTTTGATTATAGTTCTATAAGATCAACTTCATTCCAGGCTACAAGGAATTTATAATAATAAATAATGTGCACATACAGTTATAAATTTGTATAGTCCTTGCCATTTTTAAGAAAATTGGGGCAAGTTAAAGATGCATATTATGATTCCTAGAGTAATCGCTAAAAAATCTATAATGGTATAACTAGAAAATTAATAGAGTGGAATAACAAATATATGTAATTAACCAAAAAAATCAGGAAATGGAAGACATGAAGCATAACAAGAAAAATAAAAGGAGACAAATGAAAAACCGATAATAAATGGAAAGACCTAAATAAACCATACTCATAATTATTTCAGAAAGAGATTTTTGAACTGGATTTTTAAAAAGAGTCCAAACTTTATGCTGTCTATAAGAGATGTACTTTAGATACATACAAATC
Source organism: Noctilio leporinus (assembly GCA_004026585.1). Taxonomy (NCBI): domain Eukaryota; kingdom Metazoa; phylum Chordata; class Mammalia; order Chiroptera; family Noctilionidae; genus Noctilio; species Noctilio leporinus. Next base: position 130,653 of record PVIW01001625.1, on the reverse strand, counting down.
AAATAATTAGAAGTAAAAGAATGAGAAAAGCTATATGGAGGTCTGTCCAGAAAGTATCCAGCCACACACTATGCAAGAGACATTTATTGAAGAAGTTACAAGCTATGAGAAACATTATACATAGGACAATGATGCCTCAGTCTTATTCAAAGTAGGCATCTTGGCATCTTACACAATTCTCCCAATTACCATCAGTTGTGCCGTTGTATTTTTCTGAACCTCATTGACAGTCTGAAATATCTTCCCTTTCAAAGTTGATATTAGTTTTGGGAAAAGGAAGAAGTCACAGAATGCCAAATCTGGGCTGTAGGGCAACTGTGTCATTTGGGTGATAGAATGTTTTGCTAAGAATCTGCATCAGATATGATGCATGCATGGGCACATTGTCATGATAAAGCTGCCAATCAATAGTAGCCCAAAGCTTCAGCCTTCTGAACCATCGGAAAATTTTAGTGGAGGAATGTCCATTTTCATGTAATTTGATGCAGATTTGTTGTTCTAATCTCTCAGTCACTTTAAATGCAACAGCCACACAGCATATGAGCTCACTCAACAGTGGCACCACCCCCACTGACTAGTACAATGCAGTCATCATTGTTCACACATGTGCATTCCAGTCCACTCTCCTTGGCTGCCAGGTTACATGGATGTCATGCAAACCATTCTCTGTATGCTAACAATGGCTGGACTTTTTCTGGACAGACCTAGTAAAATGCAAACAATAGTAAGCTTTTAAAAAAGTAGGATAACAATGTTAATATTAGAGAAAATCAACTTCAGGACAAGAATCATTACAGGAGAAAGGGTAGATGCAATTATAAATGTATATAATCCTTACAAAGAGCCTCAAAAATAATAAAGCCAAAATTACCAGAACTAAAAGTAAATATAAACAAATGCACAATTATTGCTGGAGATGATCTCTACTCATTCAGTAATTAAGAGGTTAAATAGAAAAAGAATCAATACTGTGCATTTATAAAAGATGTGAACGGTACTGTCAACTCCCTAACCTAGTCTGCATTTGAGAACACTGCACTCAACAACTGCAGAGTGACCATTTCTGTTAAGCTCCTATTAAAAATTCACCAAGACAAACCATGTGATGGTCTATAAAATGTATTAATAGATCCCAAAAGATTAAAATGTTACACTATTTTTTTCTGATGACAACAAAATTATCTTAGAAAACATATACTATGAAGTATTTTGAAAAGAATCAACTATGTAGGAATTAATTAACTCATTTTTAACCAACTTATGGTCAATTAGCAAATCTTTTTGAACTGCTTGATCATCAGCATTAGAAGGATGTAGCTATAACAGTGCATTAGAAGAAAATTTATGGCTTTTAAATATTGTAATATACAGAATGATAATCTAAAGTTGAAGATATGAACTTTTCATCTTTGGAAACTAAAATTCAAAGGACAAATTAATTTCAAGCAAAGGAAGAAAGGATCTAATAAAGAACAGAAATAAATGAAATAGAAAAAATGCAATATTAAGAAATCAATAAATATAAAGGTTTAAAGTGTTTTTGAAAAAAAATTTAAAATGCATATGTAAAATTGTAGCTACACTATTCAAGAAAGAGGGCGAATACAAAATACTGATATTATGAAGGAAGAAAAGAGCACATAATTTATAGTCATTAAAAACAAATATTTATTTTAAACACATTTATACCAATGAATTTGACAAGTAAAATGAAATGAACAATTTCAGGAAAACTACCAAAATTTACACAGAAAGGAATGGAAAACATCATGAACTCTTACATTATTTTCCTATTGCTGTTAACAAATTACCACAAACTTGGTGACTTAAAACAACAAATTTACTCTTATTTCTGGAGGTCAGAAGTTCAAAATGGGTCCACGTGTCTAAGATCAGCATGCCTTTCTTCCTGAGGAAACTCTTTCCTTGTTCTTTCAATCTTCTAGAAAGCACAAGAATTCCTTGGCTCACAGCTCCTTCATCTATTCAATGCCAGCAATGGTCAGTTGAGTCCCAATTTTATCAACTCTAATACTAGCATTTGTGACTACTTCACCTTCCTGTCAAGACTCATGTGAAGTGCAGTCTAAAGGCATACATCAGGATAACCTTCCTAACTTAAAGTTAGCTGATTAGTAAGTGCTATCTTAACTATCCTTTGAAATGTAAAGGAAAAAATTCACTGGTCCTAGGTATTTGAGTGTGGATATCTGAGCTCAGTATCTAATAAATTGAATTAAAAATTCAAAGACTTAGCTCAAAGTATTTTAAAACCAAATGTTTTCATGGGTAAATCTATTGAATGGTCACAAAACTAAACCTAATCTTACAAAAATTTAGAACAAAACGGTACTTTTCAACTAATGTATGAGGTCAATTCTCTTCTAATACCAAGATTAGAGCAAGGCATTACAAGAAAAGAGTACGAAACACCAATGTCTTTCATAAATGTAGGTATGTAAATTTTTACCAAATTCTTAGCCAACCCTATCTAACACTATATAAAAGGCATCATGACCAAATGGAGTTAATTCTAGAAATTCAAGCTTGTTTGAATATTGAATATTTTAAAAATCAAGCAAGGCTAATTACAAAACTATGAACCAGGCCAAATGTATATAAAGCTCAAAAAACTACATACATTTGATAATGTGGTGAATATATAGTAAACTGTAATCTATGTTCTGGCAAACATTTGTGCATTTTCTACACAAGTCATTAATTAATATTGACTGTCAGTCTATAGTTTAACTATTTATGGTATGTTCACTTACTCCTTCTTTGTTTCATGAGGCTCTATTCCATTTTCCTAAGCAAAATTTAAATTTCTGGCATGTTAATTAATCTGATACTCATGTTGGCTGGCTGGGATGATATTCATATATTTTTACTATAATACTGAGAGAGATTGAGGACTTGGAAGGTAAAAATAAATGGCATTTCACTGTGATCTCATATGACTGTTCTGGGGAATAACTGTTTAGACAAGTTTGTTACTTAGAACATTTATGAGTATCCTCCAATATTTGTATATCTATTTAATATTATTAATTTTGAAATATTTTCTTTAACTAAAAGATAGAATACTATGACAGTAAAGAGGCTGGTTACCAGAATTAGGCTGCTGATGCTCAAATACAGTTTCTCTTTTTACTATCTGTGTGACCAAAGGCAAATAACATTTCATTGCCTCAATTCCTCATCTTTAAAATGGGGAGAACAATACTATTTTATTCATGAAGTTATGAGGATTAACAAATTGATGCAAATAAAGCACTTAGAATACTGCTTAGATGCAGACAAATAATCAGCAAATAGCTTATACAGTGGTACCTCGGGACTCGTCAATTCGTTTGGGAATTCGGGATGAGTACTGAAAACGAAGAGTACTGAAAAATGAAGCCTTTTTTCTTGTGTGGCTGTGTCATGACTCATACAAGTTCTAGCAAGTGCTAGGAGTCCAGAGCAAGCTCTGAGTGCTGAATTTTTTTTTTTTTTTTTTTCCTCATCAAAATGTGACAAGCACAGAAGTTAATGAGTTCTGAAACCTAGTACTGAGGAACGACTATAATTAATTACTATACTCTGTACTGGGATTTTAAACAAGAGATATTCTCATGGTTTCAGAAGCATAAAAATCATACAATGCAAAAATTTGGACTTTATTTTATACATGAATTTTGTAGAAACTCACAAACATTTTCTATAGCTGTGACCAGCCAAGGTTCAGCTCCGACTATGCATTTGGGTGAGGGTGCTCTGGGTGGAGGTGATTCTGTCGATGCCCCTGTCCAACTGTCTTCATTTACTAGCTCATTTATTCTTACACAAGTTGCATAGGGTGTTGTTTCTCTGCTTTAAGACAGTGTCTGTTTATTAGAATTTTATTGCCCAGGCTGCAAATCTTCACAAAAGTCTTCTTAACAATCTCTGTTTCCTATGTAATTTTACTGGACACATTTCACTCCATGCTCTAGCGAAGGGAATTTATTTTTGTTTTATAATGACGTTTTCCTGTCCTGCTGTGTGTCTCACCCCTTCTCTTATGGCACAATTTCCTGTGCTTGAACTTGAAATAGTTTCTCTAACATGTATGCCCAGAGTACTTTCTGTGGATTCCCCTCCCACCATGACATTTACTCTGTTTCTGGTTAAAACATTCAACGAATACTTATCAAATAGCATTTTATGTCTGGCCATGTGCTTGGGGTGTTGGATATGCTGGTGAGCAAGAGGCAGTCCTTGCCTTTTCAGGTTAGCGAGGAGGGGAAGAAAACAGGTATAAAATAAATAAATGCATACATAAAAATGCCTACTTAAAGAAAAAAAAAAGACCATAGGAAACTATCATTGGAAACTCTAAGACAGATTTTTCTGTGGTTAATGTAGAAAGTTCTAAGAAAGTCTTTAGCTTGAGGTATCTCTGAGAGGGTCAATTTGTGATGTCAGAGACAATTTGATATGATTTTGAAGGTTTTGAAAAGGATACTGACCATAACTTAAGGAGATGACTTTGAGAGAAGGTTTAGAGTGAGGGGAGGAATCAGAACTTAGTCCTGAGGAATTCTGACACTAAAAGTTTGGATGGAGAAAGAAGGGTCGATAAAGGAGACTGAAATTTGAAAAAAAAAAAATTTGGTATGTTCACATCTGAGGAATATAGTGTTTCCCAAGTCATACAAGAAGCTTTCTTAGGAAGGAGTTAAGTATCAACTATTTTGTATCTACTAAGAATACTAGCTGAATGAAGAGAGAATGGGCATGGTATAGTACTTGAGAGTACATTGATGGCCTTGCAAGAAGTTTTAATGGAAGAGTGGAGATGGGTGCTGAATGAAAAAGAATAAAAGAAGAGAGTTGGAGGAGGGAAGTGAAAAATAGGTTTAGAGCAGTGAAGAAGAGAACCTTAACATCTTCTCTTCTTCCTTAGATATTAAACCCCTAAATTTGACAAATTCCACAGATACTGCAAATATAGATTGCATTCTCCTCCACCTTTTTCAGCCTTGTAACTAACATCTGGGCCTTGAATCTTATTTATTTAAAAGACTTTATTTTTTATTATTTTTGGAGAGAATGGAAAAGAGGGAGGCAGAGAGAGAGAGAAAAACATCAATGTATGGTTGCCTTTCATCTCCCTCCAGCTAAGGACCTGGCTGGAGACCTGGCTCGTAACCTGGTTATGTGCCCTGGCTGGGAATTGAACCAGTGACCTTTGGATTTGCAGGCCTTGAGTTTTAAAAGGACATGTTGGGCAGGCAAGATGTCATCATAAAAAAAGCACCTACTGATATCTTCCTCCTTTGTCTTGTCTTCCTTCCTGTCACCTGGAATGAAGCACAGTGGCTGTCCCTTCCACTGTTATTTTTTGGCCAACTGATGAGGGCTATACCCTGTTGATGTCACTGAAGTTACATTGAAGGACCTGCTTCCTAAAAAACATTTCACTATGCTGTAATACTAGTCCTGGACTATCAGCTTTTAGATTTCATTTCAAAAGACAGTAATAGATTCCACTTCTGGGAATTTATCTGAAGAAATCTGAAACCCTAATTCAAAAGAATATAAGAATATAAACAGCACTATGTTCACTGCATTATTATTTATAATTGGCAAGGTTTGGATAGAGTCCAAGGGTCTATTGTGAGACATTTACACAATGGAATACTACTCAGTGGTAGAAGAAGAAGAATAAGAGGAAGAGGAAGAAGAAGAAGAAGAAGAAGAAGAAGAAGAAGAAGAAGAAGAAGAAGAAGAAGAAGAAGAAGGAGAAGAAGAAGAAGAAGAAGGAGAAGAAGGAGAAGAAGGAGAAAATGATACCATTTAGGACAGCATGGTTGGACCTAGACAACATTATGTCAGAGAAAGATACATACCATATGATTTGACTCATATGTGGAATGAACAAACTGAAATAACAAGCAAAAATAGAGACAGACTCATGGATAGAAAGCAGGCTGACAGCTTTGGGGTGAGGGTGTTAGGGGGTGGAGGTATTGAGCAAAAAAGAAAAAATACTAATGGACATGGACAACAATGTAGTGGTAGGAGGGAGAGGGATATAAGGGGGATAAATGGTAATGAAAAAAATACAGTAAAAATAAATTTTAAAAAGATAGAAATAGGTCCTGGCTGGGTAATTCAGCTGATCAGAGGATTGTCTCAATATGCTAAGGGTATGGGTTTGATTCTGGTCAAAGCACGTACTAGAATCAATCAATGAATGCATAAATAAGTGGGACAACAAACTAATCTCTCTCTCTCTCTCCCCTCTAACTCCCCTTCCCTCTCATTCTCTAAAATCAATCAATCAATAATAATAAAAGATAGTAATGAATTTCTATCTAGTGAAACACTCTTATTTTGGGTTTTCTGTTCTAGAAATCCAAATTAAATTAAAACTGAGAGAAGATGCCTGGCTGTAAAGAGGAGCAAAGAAATTGTGCAATAAAAAATTAAATTGTTTCAATGTTGAGCAAAAGCACAAAGGAAGAATTAAGGAATGTATACCTTAAAAATACACAATTGATAGATAATGATAGATGAATAGATGGATGACAGATTGCTAGATAGGTAGGTAGATGGATAGGTAGATGAATAGATAAATGGATAAATAAAACCCAGGATCCAGAAAATGGATGAATAGAGTGTCTTAAGAGAGAATAGATACAATCTCTTAAGGGCAATAGAAGAAAGGGATATTATGGGTTCAGAAAGTAGCAGATTTATAAATTTGATTGTTGGAAAATGAGGAAGTGCTAATGAGCTATCTTTTATCTTTTAATGAAGGGGTTCAGCTGATTGGTGCAGAGGGAGGACATTTTGGTGAGTGTGAAGCAAGTTGTTACTATAATTCCACTCTTAAATACATGTACACTGGCAAGGCTTTCAAGTACTGGACAAAGAAGGAGAACACTCAATGATAATCACTGTTTTAACTCCCTAGTTTACAATTTTCCAGTGGGATTATCTTATTAAAAGATTCTCCATAGTTTGTAAAAATTATGTAGTTTTGATCAGGGAATTGCTCAATGTAGAGGAAGGTCTGAATTCCTCAAAGATCATTACTCCAAGAGACAAGAGACTTTTTCTCTCTTACACTTTCTGCTACCTTTACTTTCCAAACAATGTTAATGGGCCAATTGCTTTCTGGGATAGCAGGAATCCAAAGGAGACATTTGTCTGCTTTTGTTTACTTCTTACTTGTCATTATATACTCATAAAACCTAGGTTATATTTTGAATGATTACTAAAATACCAGTAGAATAATGTTTCTTCAGGTAAAACTAAGCATGTTTTTCAAATATAAAAATATGGAAAAATTAGAAAATAGGCTGTATTCAGAAATTAGGAAAGTATCTTGTTACCCCTTTATGTGATCTTTGATGAAGAAAAAATTGTAATAAATATTTGGGCTGCCTTTCAGTTGATAATGCTACATAATGGTAAGTGGTTCATTGGCTGAAACAGTGGTTTCTGTTTCCCTTGAACTGAGTCATTCCTTAGGCCTCAAACATATGCTCTGTGTATACTGGTTCTGAATTATTCTTGATAATGTCAGAACCACATGTAATTTTAAAAGTTTGACTCATAAAAGGGTGAGGAACAATGAAATAGGTTGATCATAATGTTATCTTTAAGCCAATAATAAATAAAAATTATGAACAGGTGCTTGAATTTTTAAAGCTAAGTTCAATTTACTCAGTAGGAATTGATTGCATTACCTTAGTACTTTTAATCACTGAAAATAAAAAATATTACATAGAGTAAGGAAAAATATTATAATAACTAGTCACCTAGGAAAGACTCTTTGGCACTTACCCTATTTTCAATGCCAGAATTTTAGAAGGAAAACTAAAATAATATGAGGATTTCCTATTTCAAAGACCTTACTCTGAAGTTTCAATCTAGCTGGATTTGTTTTTCCAGATAGCACTAGGGTGGTCTTCATTTGGATGGTTTTGAAATTAATTATATCAGTTTAATCAAAGATGATAAGTTCAGGATAATTAGGTTAGTCAATTCATCCTAATAAGGGACTCTTTAATGAGACAGCAAATAGTATTGGACTATGTAACATATAGATTTCCCTAAATAGTTGCCCTCATGAGGAGGCAAACATTGGCAAACATGATTTGTCTTTTATGGCAAAATTCTGTTTTTCTTAGAAAAAAAAATGTGTATTTAATTGTAGTGAGGAGTTTTGGCAAGGCAATGGGCCAAACTCTGTTTATGGTAATGTCTCTCTATCAACCCTTATACTATCCTCCTAACCTATTAGACTTGACAGCTTAGCCAGGTTTCCGATCTATTCACATACATTGAGCAATTTTTTTTAATACAAAACACTGCCTAGGTTCTTGGGGCTATGCAAAATTGGACAGCAATACTCCATAAAATGACAGATGCCTCATTAACAATAATTGTTCCAGAATGTCAAAGGAAGAATTGATTTTCTTGAGTGGAAATAGTCAGGGAAGTCTCTTCATTAACTCACTTAACAACCAATGTTGAGGACCCATTATACCTCAAGCACTGTACTAAATCTTGAGGTAGCAGAACAAGACAAAAATTCTCAGTTGATTTTTATTACAGAAATCTTGCAAATCAATAGGCCTGGCATACAATGGCCTGGCCCTATGTTAGGATTCAATATTGGTTGAATAAGCTAATGAATATCAGATAGCCAGTCATGTTGAAACGGATTCCACAGCTAAGATTTTTATTTAAGCCTAAGGGTATGGTTTGATATTTGGGTCTTCAAAAAGAAACACCTGACTTCTGTCAACTATGAGTAAATAGTCAGTGTCTGTCACTTAAATAGGACTAATTTTTGTGTCCTTTTTGCGTAATAAATAACAATAGAAATAGTCCATATGTATTTAACATTATGAACTTGGGTAAAGAAGGGACTTGAAAATAGATTGTGAACATATAAAATGTGATGACAATGTCCAGTGATAGCATAATTTCTGTGCTATGTTCTTGCAACTTATTATCTGGCACCAATCAATACCTGCCGTTTGTGTGTCACCTTTTCCCTACCTACTATCTGCACTTCAGTTACAGAGAACCATTTAAATCCTTCTATACACCCTGTTCTTGTCATACTGTGCTCTTTTCCATGTTATTACCTCTGTTTGGAGATTATATGAATTGGTAAAAATTATTATTGGAGACAAAGGCATCTATTACAGCTAAACAGATATACTAAAAAAGTTACAGATAAAACAAAATTATTGAAAAAGATAAAAGCACATTCAAAGCTACTCTTTTTCAAACATTCTTTGAAGTCCTCCAGAGATCTGGCCACCAACAAGCCATGCTTCTGCTCTATAAAGAGAGTTATACCATGGGAAGCACATTGTATCTGGTCTGACCTGGGCCTGTAACATGTGTTTCAAGCCCTGCTTCCATCCCCTGAGCAGTCCAGTGACAATGTGACACATAAGACATCAGACAGACAGAAACAAAATCTCTTCTAGAGCCCCAGCTCCCATGGGGTCTGAGAATTACAGTTCTCAGCTTCTCCATCATAGCATCTTTGTAAGCCTTTGGACTGCATGCTAGTGAGACAATTTAAAATATATGTTCTGATTTGAGTTTCATTCCTTGCTTCTTCAGATCCCAGCTTTGTATCCCCAGATTTCCTCACCTGCTTCTCCTTCATTCATTGTCCAGTCATTTACTGAACTACTAGTTACATGGCACATAATAGATTTCTGGCTCCACTGAGGAACTGTCATAACACAGTATCCTTTTTCTGTTACCATCTAGAATTTGAATGTTTCAGAGATTTAAAAGCAGATTATTGTAATCATCAGCTTAATTATTCACCTTCCATGGCACAGTAGAGTCAGACAGATTCATTCAGGAAAACAGATGTCACTTGTCATTTCAAGTTGAAAACATCAACCTAGTGACTTAGAAGCTTACACAACTAGTAAAAGACCAGGGCTATAAAAGCCAAGGAATATGTGGCTAGAGTTATAGAGTCACAGAAACAGGAAGTGCCAGAGTGGCAGGGGAGACCTCGAGTGTGACCTCGGCTGCCAGCAGCGCAGAACCAGGAAGCTGAGGGAAGCTAGTAGGTAAGTCTCTGCAAAGCACAGGAACCCCAGAGGACCTGCCCCCATAGTTCTTAGACACTTAACAGCTCTGGGACGGGAGTTCACGAGGCTTTGTCCAAGATTCCACATGTGTAGTATCTTTCCTCAACTACTGGAGAACAAGGAACTCTCTTCCATCTTCCAAATGTTGCTCAAGAACCAATTATTATTAGGATAATCAAAATAATACCGGAAAATAGTACTGGAAAATAAATTGCTGACTTTCCTCTTAGGATGAATGGATGAATGTAAGAAAAAATGGGTATCATTTTGAGTTGGTAACAAATGATACTGTACCTAACAATTCAAGAAAAAATCCATAGCTTTGTTTTCCTCATTTCTGCAACACTGATCCTTGGGTTGTAGTTGCTATTAATTACTTCCTTCTTCACTATCTATTTTCTGTTGACTTTTCTGGAAGCCCCTCAACTGGCTGTAGTAATTTACCTGACTAATTGATTCAAAACTTCTGAAAACTTCTGAAAATACATGAGTCTTATTCTTTCCATTGAAAGTTACTATTGCCCTGGCTGGTGTCACAAGTGGATAAGGCACTGGCCTGCAAACCCAAAGGTCACTGGTTCGACTCCCAGCCAGGGCAACATAACCAGGTTGCAAGCCAGGTCTCCAGCCAGATCCATAGCTGGAGGCAGGTGAAAGGCAACTATATATTGAATAAATAAATAAATAAATAAATAAATAAATAAATAAATAAAAAGTTACTATCATTCTCCATTAATATTTACCACTTGTGATCAAAGGATTAAATGGCATCTCAAAAAGTTCCCTCATACCCAGATATACTCTTTTGTTCCTTTATCAGCATCAGTCACCCTCAGTGGCCCATAGGTCCTAAGATGGTCAGGTGGAAGACTTAAGTTCAGAGTAATTGGAACCATTATTTTTCCTCTTGTGGAAATAGTCTTCCTTTGTGCAGTAAAGCTTCAAACATAATAAAATCCAAAGATGCAAAGACAGGTAACAAAACCTTTTGATTCCCAGGTGTCTGTTTTTAGAAAATCAGAGACAAGTTTTCTATGTCAATATTTTTAAGTTAATTATACCTTCAAATTATCTTTTGCCACATAAAGTAGCACTCAGAGATTCCAGGGTTATGTGCACATATTTGGAAGCCATTGTCCAGCCCACCACACCATGTTAGCACTAAGAGAGGGCAGTACCCAGCCTTGGTGAGAAGAAGTACATACTTTTGAGCACATATCTAGCTCTTGTCTTTGCTATCAATATAATTTTGTAAATGCATAGCACAAGTGTGGAGTGAGTGTATGGAGTGGCAGGAGTGAAGGAAGCATACATCAGCAGAATGAGTTTTCCTGACAACCATTTACACAGCGAAAGTCTATGGGGATGGCTTTTTGTGGGAAATTAAAAATAGGACACAAGATCCTCATACTTAGTGCTCAATACAGGGTGTCCATTTATATACATTTTCCCCAGAGCATCCTTTTATGAGCATTTCATCTTATTCTTGCCACTTCATTGATCCTGCAGACAAACATTATTCACTACCATGAATCAAAGTAGAAACTATCTGGCAATTTCTCTTCTCAAAGTGAGGGAATATTTAGTTATGCTGCTTAAAATTCTCCCACTGGTTTATCTTCAACAGTGGATGATTCTTAGGTTGAGTAGACCTTTTGAAGAGTAATAAATATCATTTGTATGTTTTATTAGATATTTTTTCTTTATTAGTCAAGTTATCATAAGGAACTCCCCAGGTTATATTAGATATGGATTAAAACTACAGCAATTTTTCCCATTTAAAAATGTTAAGAATCTTAGGAAATTAATAATGCAACTTATTTATACTTCAGTCTCTGATAGAAAATATAATATATATTATTTATACTTTAGTGATGGATTCAGTTGCTGTAGCCACATTTATAGTACATCGGACCAGACAGCACTCCATTCATGATGGGCAGCTTAGTCTTCATAATTGTTTAGTGTCTCATAAACATTCAGTCCTAACTGGACCAGTTGCTCTTTATGAAAGTTCTTGCTGTATAGTTATCCTCAGAAATAGTGTACCTGTGTCCCCTATTGTAGCTTGACAGAAATGTCCATAAATGCTGGAAATATTTTGACCATCAGTAAACCAAGCTGGATCATAAAGTTTAAATAAGACTCACTTGTATTGATCCTGAACCTGCTTCAATCTTCTTCTGATTCTCATACTGTAATTTGTCACTCAGAACAGCAAAATGTAGACTATTTGGTCACTGAACATACACTAAGAACATCAAGCATTGTGCTTCTTGCTTAGTTAAAGAGTTTTTCAAGTACAAAACTTTATATTTGATTTTGAAAACTATATCACTATGGTTTGTTCATTTATCTTTTTTTAGGTCTATTTGTTAACACACAGAACGTTTTGATGGCTGCCTGATAGGAGGAGATCGAGGAGATTAGGGGAAAAGGTAGAGGGATTTAGAAGTACAAATTGATAATTACAGAATAGTCTTGGGGCTGTAAAGTACAGCATAGGGAATATACTCACTAAGATTCTAATAACGATGTGGACCAATCAGGACTCATTAAGGGTGAACAGGGAGGTAGAAGTGGCAACTATATGTATAGGTTTATATTGTTCACTCGCACTTGAGGCATTCTGACTCTCTCCCTCCTCATTTCTATAGAAGAGATAAGTTGGCTTTCTCTCTTGTATCCCTACTATCTTTGTTACTCTTTTGCACCCTTCAAAATTATCTATACTTTAGTCAACTTAATCATTTTTCCCCTCATATAACAGTCTTACCATATCTATATCCCTATTTAAGACAGACTCAGTTGCAGCTGAGGATGTGATTAAAAGTGAGAGTTACCTTGGAGGATACGGGTATATAGCTAGGTTCATAGGCAGTCAAAAGGGGGATTAAAGGAGAAAGATATCTCCGAAGGTGTGGTTATTTTGCTTGGACTGGCAGTTCTGTTTTAGGAGCAGCTCAAAAACAGTGTATGAGACGGGATAGAAGGAGTGTCTCTCAATTAGCCAACTGGAAGGAAAGGAGCAACACATGCAACCAATCCAAAATACAACCAGACAGCCCAAGTTAATGCCATAAAGGCCACCCCAAGAGCAACAAGTAGAGGAAATCTAGGAGACTGCAACACCAAACTCCACAAATCTCCTAATGTACAAGGGTGCTCCATGAAGGCAGGGAAACAAAGCAGATTAATCCAAGACAAAAACAAGCAACAACAGACACCATAAATGGGGGGGGGGGAATCACCAAAAAAAGGAGGAATCCCCAGAACGATCAAGAAATGAAACAGAAGCAATCAAACTATCAGATATGGAATTCAAAACAATGATGATAGAGAAGCTCTAGTTCAGCCAGCTCAAAGAAAACTACAAACAACTCCGGGGAAACTACAAAGAACTCCAGGGAAGCTACAAGGAACTTACTGAGAGCTACACCAGCATCAAAAAGGACTTAGAAACCATCAGTAAGAGCCAGGAGGAAATGAAGGATATAATTTCTGAATTGAAGAATACAGTAGAAGGAATTAACAGTAGGCTAGAGGAAGCAAAGGCTTGGATCAGCGGGTTGGAAGACAACATAGAAAAATATTCCAAGACAGTGCAAGAGAATGAAAAAAGGCTGAACAAGAATGAAGAGGTTTTAAGAGAGCTGCAGGGCAACATGAAACACAATAATATCCATATCATAGGGATACCAGAAAGAGAAGAGAAGTAAGAAATGGAAAACCTGTTCAAAAAAGTAATGATAGAAAACTTCCCTAACATGATGAGTGAAAATGTTACTCAAGTTCAGGAAGCACAGAGGGCCCCAATGAAGATGAACCCAAACAGACCCACACCAAGACACGTTATAATTAAAATGGCAAATTCAGAGACAAAGAGAGAATCCTAAAAGCATCAAGAGAGAAACAGCAAATAACATATAAGGGGGCTCCAATAAGTCTATCAGATGATTATTCAACAGAAACAATACAAACCAGAAGTGAATGGCAAAAAATATTCCAAGTAATAGGAAGTAAAGGCTTGTAACCAAGAATACTCTACCCAGCAAGGCTCTCATTCAAAATGGAAGGAGAAATAAGGAGTTTCCCAGACAAAAGAAGACTTTTAAAAGAATACATCTCTACCAAACCAGCATTGCAAGAAATGCTAAAGGGTTTTCTTTAAAACAAACAAACAAACAAACAAAAAAAAAACAAAATGAAAATGAAAACAAAAATGATGAAACAGAGAGAGACAGAGAGGAACACAGGTACAAAATGGGAAAATAGCAATAAATAAGTATCAATCAATACTAACCTTAAATGTAAATGGATTAAATGTGCCAATCAAAAGACATAGGATAGCTGAATGGATAAGAAAACATGACCCACATCTATGCTGTCTTCAAGACACCCACCACAGAACAAAAGATGGACACAGATTGAAAGTGAAGGCAAATATATATCAGGCAATGGACATGAAAAAAGGCTGGAATAGCAGTACTTATTTCAGATAAAATTGGTTTTACAATGAAGGCCATAAAATTGATAAAGAAGGACATTTCGTAATACTTCAGGGAACAATCCATCAAGAAGAAATAACTCTGGTAAACATATATACACATAATGTAAGAGCTCTGAAATATATAAGGAAAATCTTGGAGGACTTCAAGAAGGATATAGACAGCAACACACTAATAGTAAGGGATTTTAATACCCCATTATCAACTATAGACAGATCTTCCAAACAAAAAATTACTAAGGATGTTGTGGCATTGAGCAACACTCTAGAGGAAATGGACCTAACTGATATATACAGAACCTTTCACCCCAAAGAAGCAAAATACACATTCTTTTCAAATACACATGGAACATTCTCTAAGATAGACCACATGGTAGGTCACAAGACAAGCCTCCACAAATACAGGAAAGTTGAAATCATACCAAGCATCTTCTGAGATCACAATGACTTGAAACTAGAAACCAATCTCAGGGGAAAAAAAAAAAACAAAAACACTCTAACTCATGGAGACTGAACAACATTCTCTTAAGTAATGAATGAGTTAATGAGGAGATCAAAGATGAAATCAAAAGGTTTCTGGAAATAGATGACAATAAATACACAACAGCCCAAAACTTATGGGACACAGCAAAGGCAGTCCTCAGAGGAAAATACATACCAATACAGGCCTACCTGAAAAGGTCAGAAGAAGCTTACACAAACAATCTAACCATAAAGCTGCAAGAACTAGAGGAACGACAATAAACAAGGCCCAGAGCAAGTAGAAGGAAGGAAATCATCAAGATCAGAACAGAACTAAATACCTTAGAGACTCAAGCTACAATTAGAAGAATTAACAAGTCCAATAGCTGATTCTTTGGGGAAAAAAAAAAAAAAAAATGACAAGCTTTTATCCAGACTCATCAAGAAAAAGAGAGGACCGAAATAAACAGAATCAG
Organism: Noctilio leporinus; assembly: GCA_004026585.1. Lineage (NCBI taxonomy): Eukaryota > Metazoa > Chordata > Mammalia > Chiroptera > Noctilionidae > Noctilio > Noctilio leporinus. Next base: position 115,096 of record PVIW01001625.1, on the reverse strand, counting down.
AAATGACCGAGGAGAAATCACAACTGATGTTTCAGAAATACAAAGGATTGTAAGAAATTACTACAAACAACCATATGATAAGAAATATGACAACCTGGGTGAAATAAACACATTTCTGGGAATGTATAATCTACCAAAACTGAATCCAGAAGAAACAGAAGTCCTGCATAGGCCAATAACAACTAGTGAAATTGAAGAAGTAATCCAAAATCTCCCAAATTACAAGAGCCCCAGAGCAGATGGATACACAGGTGAATTCTACAAAACATTTAAAGAAGAACTAACTCCTACCCTTCTCAACTTATTCCAAAAAATCCAACAAGAGGGAAAACTCCCAAACTCTTTCTATGAGGCCAATATTATTCTAATCCCAAAACCAGGTCAAGACACAATTAAGAAAGAAAACTAGAGGTCAATATCTTTGATGAACATAAATGCTAAGATTCTCAACAAAATATTGGCCATTCGGATCCAGCAATACATTAAAAAGATCATACACCATGATCAAATGGGTTTTATCCCAGGGATGCAAGGATGGTACAACATTCCCAAATCAATAAATGTAATACACCACATCAACAAAATGAAAGACAAATACCTTATGATCATATCAATAGAGGCGGAAAAAGCATTTGACAAAGTACAGCAACCATTTATGATAAAAACACTCAACAAAATGGGAATAGAGGGAGCATACCTCAACATCATAAAGGCCATATATCAGAAACCTGAGGCCAACATCATACTCAACAGGCAAAAACTAAAAGCTTTCCCCCTAAGATCAGGAATGAGACGAGGCTGTTCACTTTCTCCACTTCTGTCCAACATCATCTTAGAAGTTCTAACCATTGCCATCAGAGGAGAAAAAGGAATCAAAGGTATCCAAATTGGAAAGTAGGAAGTCAAACTGTCATTATTTGCAGATGATATGATAGTGTACTTACAAAGCCCGATAAGCTTACTTACTTGACCTAATAAGCAAATTTAGCAAAATAGCTGGATATAAAGTTAATATCCAGAAATCAAAAGCATTTTTGTATACCAATAATGAAACATCAAAAATAGAAGCAAGAAAACAAATCCCATTTACCATAGCAACAAGAAAAATAAAGTACCCAGGAATAAACTTAGCTAAGGAGGTAAAAGACCTGTACTCAGAAAACTACAGAATGTTGAAGAAAGAAATCAAGGAAGATACAAATAAATGGAAGCATATACCATGTTCATGGATGGGAATAATTAACATCATTAAAATGTCCATACTACCCAAAGCAATCTATAGATTCAATGCAATCCCAATTAAAATACCAACAACAGACTTCACAGAAATAGAAAAAATACTTCAGAAATTTATATGGAGCCAAAAAATGCCCATGAATAGCCTCAGTAATTTTGAAAAAGAAGAACTAGGCAGAAGGAATCACAATACCGAACATCAAAATATACTACAAGGCTACTGTCATCAAAACAGCATGGTACTGGCATAAGACTAGATGTATAGATCAATGGAACAGAAATAAACCCAGGACTCTGTGGTCAATTAATATTTGACAAAGGGGGAAGGAACACCAAATGGAGTAAAAACAGTCTCTTCAACAAGTGGTGTTGAGAGAACTGGACAGCAACATGCGAAAAGATAAAACTAGACCACCAACTTACACCATACACCAGAATAAACTCAAGATGGATAAAGGACTTAAACATAAGCAGTGCCATCATAAAGGTCCTGGAGAAGAAATATAGGCAATAAAATTTTAGATATCCTACGCAGAAATATGTTTACTGACACTTCACCAAGGGCAAAGGAAATAATAGAACAAATCAACAAATGGGAGTATATCAAATTGAAAATTTTCTGTTCAGCTAAAGAAAACACCAGAAAAATTAAAAGGGAATGAACTGTATGGGGAAACATATTTGTCAATGACACCTTAGATAAGGGTTTGCTACCCAAAATATATAAAGAACTAATGAAGCCCTGGCTGGTAGCACAGTGGGTAAGGCGCCGGCCTGCGAACTCAAAAGTCGCAGGTTCGATTCCCCAGCCAGGGCACATAACCAGGTTGCAAACCAGGTCTCCAGTCAAGTCTGTGGCTGGAGGCAGGTGAAATGCAACCATACATTGATGTCTCTCTCCCTCTCTGCCTCTCTCTCTTCCCCTCTTTCTGAAAATAATGAAATAAAATCTTAAAAAAAAAAAGAAGAACTAATGAGACTCAACACCAGGGAGACAGATAACCCAATTAAAAAATGGGCAAAGGACCCCAGTGAGACAACTCACTGAGGAAGACATACAAAGGGCCCAAAGTCATATGAAAAAATGCTCAACATCACTAGCCATCAGAGTGATGCAAATTAAAACCACAATAAGATACCACCTCATACCCGTCAGAATGGCAGTCATCAACAAATCAACAAACAATAAGTGTTGGCAAGGATGTGGGGCAAAGGGAACCTTGGTGCACTGTTGATGGGGATGTAGACTGGTGCAGCCACTATGGAAAACAGTATGGAGTTTCCTTAAACATCTAAAAGTGGAACTGCCTATTGATCCAGCAATTCCACTACTAGGACTATACCCAAAGAACCCTGAAACACCAATTCAGGAGAACCTATGCACCCCTATGTTCATAGCAGCACTAGTTACAGTAGCCAAATGCTGGAAACAGCCTAAGTGCCCAACAGTGGATGATTGAATCAAACAACTTTGGTACATTTACACAGTGGAATACTACACAGCAGAAAGAAAGAGGGAACTCCTACCCTTCACAACAACATGGATGGAATTGGAAAGTATTATGCTTAGTAAAATAAGACAGTCAATGAAAGACAAATACCATATGATCTCACCCATTACAGGACAATACTGAATAAAACAAACAACAAGCAAAACACAACCAGATACATGAATACAGTGAATAGACCTTCAAGTGGGCAGGGGGAAGAGGAGTGAGGGAAGGGGGAGGAAGAGGCAAAGAAGGGGAGGAGTTTAGCCAAGAAACTAGTTTGGAAGAACCATTGACATGGACAACAAGTGGCATTGACTTTGTGGGGGAGTGGTTGGGTGAGGAAGGGGACAGAGGGAAGTAAAAAGTGGATGAATGTAATATGACAACAATTAAATTAAATTTTAAAAAAAGGACAAAAATATCAATTCCCAGTCAGAACACACCTGGGTTGCAAGCCAGGTCTGCAGACAGTTCTTCAGCTAGAAACATGCAAAAGGCAAATGTACATTGATGTTTCTATCTCTCTCTCTCTCCCTCCCTCCTTTCCCTTCTCTCTAAAAAGAATGAATAAAATCTCTTTAAAAATACAAAAATGAATTATTTTTTTTCCTATAAAAATTGATTTACACGATGAGTTGATAGTCTGTGTTCAGTTGTAAGACTGATATTTTGCCAATCCCTGAGCTAGCACAAGGGTCCTAAACATGTAAATAAGCTGAACATGTTATAGGAACCCAAATAAAAATAGCATGATTATATAAGTTAGGTAAAAAGTGTTAGGAAATAAAGAGGGGGTTGCAAAAGTGGCAGAGTCATATAGAGAAGAATAAAAATAAAGATATTATTAGATCATAGTTAAGTTATAATCAATTGTGAATTTGACTACAAATTCTTGCTGAGCACATATTCATAGTTCATTCCGTATATTCAATGGGCCCTTCCAATCTGATTTGGGCTTGCAGCTTTTATGCACCATGGCTAGTTGTCATGCCTGCTTCAGGAAGGGTTTCCTTCACAAAAGTTTGAGTGCACTCTGGCTGCTTAACAAAGAATAGATCATAAAGCAACATGAAAGGACACAGAATGATTGCTAAGGTTATTCCAGTAGAAAAAAAAGATAATGGTAACTTAAACTAAGGTGATGTTAAAGTGATTATGAATATTTGGAATAACTTTTAGGGGGTAGATTCAACAGAATTTGTAAGGCTCATTATAGGGAGTGAGAAAATAAGAAGAATATAGGATCATGTACTAATGTTCTTATCAACATGGTAGAATGGTAGTGTTGGATGGTGAATACAGGAAAGTCTGAGGACCAAATACCTTTGAAATCAAGAACAAGAAAGAAACATGTGTCAAGAATAAAAACCTAGGATCACAGACATGCAAAGGGGGTGGAGGGAAAGAGATGGATCTAAGAGATGGAGAAGATATGCCAGAAGTGCCAACAGCAAATCACAACATTGTGCTGTGCTAAAACACTTTTAACAGTATTAAGGGCAGCATTAACTGACAAAGAAACCCTTTCACATCTGATAGTTTCATGGTCCAAATTTTAGTGGAGAAATGGGCTCATGTCCTAGACAGATGCACTGAAGTTGGCTTGCAAGAACTGATTGTTAATTTTGAGAATTTAGCAAGCAATTATTAAAATTTAAAATTATTTTTTTAAGTTCACAATGAAATGTATTTTATTAAAAACAAAAATAATAAATATTCAAAATGAAAAAGGCAATTAGTTCTGGTTCGTTTAATATTAATGATCAATATGATACCTACTTTGAGTTCTAGTTTCATGGATAATTTAGTCTTTTCTCTTAAAGCTCTTATGGGCTTTATCCATTAAGTATTACTTGAATTTCCTAAATTTAGTCTAGTACCTAGATTTGTTGAGAAAATAATATTAATATATTATAAATGGAACAATAAAGAGAAAATGGGTGCTAAGGTGTAAAATGAGTGACCCCTTCATTAGTCTTAAAATTTATGATCATTGTGGGGTTTCACTTCTATTTTAGATCATATTTATCTATCTCATGACCCCTCCTGTATCTTAACTGAGTGCATCTTTGGGGAATGAAAGTGTTCTTTAAAAAAAAAAAAGTTGTGTAATAAAAAAAGTATTGCTTGTGGAATTGAGAAAGATAGGGCTTGAATCCTGGCTCCACCATTAACCAAGTCTAAGACAGTTCCAGGATTTTCTTTCATAGCACTTAAACATTAATTTAAGTTACTTAATATATTTAATGTTACTATCTTTATTCCCTACTAGAATATAAGGTCTGTGAGACTGGAGTCATCTATCCTTTTTAATCAAAAACCAAGCTTATAACTAACCTTGGCACATGGTAGGCACTCAGTAACTTAGATTTCAAGTGAATTAATTAGTTAGCCCATGTTCAACATGGTCTGTGGCACCATAAATAATAGTTAATATCACAATCATTTTTATTATGGTCTTATTTTAAGATAGGATCTCCGAATTCCTCAGCAGTCCTCTGCTTTAACTAGAATGCCAAAGGAAAATGTCTCAAAGAGGCTTCTCTTATCTCTACTAATAAAATATTGTCCCTGATGGAACTGTCTTCCCCTATAACAGGACCAATTAGTCTAGCTAAATGTTTGAAAGGTTCCCTCAGCTGCCTTGGATGTTTGGGCCTTGATTTCTATTTTCCTGGAGTTTGCTTTGGAGTCTTTTGTGTAACTTCAGGACAAATTTCCACTCATTTACTCCATTTCTCCTTCCTTCCCTTCCTGTCTTCCTACATGTTTTCCCTTCATTTTTTTCCATCCTTATTTCCTGCCCATCTGCCTTTCTGCCTTTACTCAGCTCCCAACTAAGCACTGATCCAAGTGTTAGGGGTTTAACAGCAAACAAGGCAGAAAAAATATTTTCTGCTCTAATGGAACTTTCGTTCAAGGATGGAGGACAAGCAATAAATATATGAGCAAATAAACAGTAATCCATAAAGCCTGATGAGTGAAGCCATTTGAGGCACAGTAGGGAGGAAGTACAAATGCCCTGAAAAAGCCCTATGCTTGCCATATTTATGATGGACAAAGGTGTCAGCTTAGGAAGTGGGGAAGTTGTTAGGGCAGTGGGGACATTGTTAGAAATGACATTTTTAAAGTAGCCAGCACTCCAACCATACACAGCTTCTATGTTTTTCCCTAATTATATAGTGAAAGGATAAAGGGTTTTGGAAAAAAAAAAGATGGCCTAATATGATTTACATTTTGACAAAGTTTCTCTGCTTGCTTTGTAAACCTCAGGCTGTAAAGAGTCGGAATATGGAAGCAGGGAAACCAGGCAAGAGGCTATACTAATAGTCTAGATTATGATGGTTTGTAATGTGAAATAATCATTAAGATAGTGATCCATGAGATACATATTCAATGTAAAGCTAATTGTGTGCTTGTTATTTAGTTATGGGGTATTAGAAAGGGACAAGTCAAGTATGGTTTCCCATATTGTTATAGAGCAGCATGGTAAATGGTAATCTATTTACTTAGAGGGACAAGAGTAATTTTAGATAAAGAAATCAAGAGTTCAGTATGAACATATTAAGTTTCAGATATATTATAGATTTACAGTTCTGTGTGAACTACAGATAAGAAGGATTAGAATGATGCAGCTATAAATTTAAGAGTCATCTATATAGGGATGATGGTGTTAAAATCCATGAGACTGACTAAAGTCACAAAGGCTCCAAGAATAGTGGGGAAAAGGCCAGAATATTGATTTGGGAGTACTCCTCAATGGATAAGAAAATGATACTGAATAAAAGTGTCTAAGGCAAGAAGCAACTGAACCTGGAGAAAAACCAAGAGTAGTTTTCTTTCTCACTATATTCTATGTAACCATGCTGTCTGTATCCCTCTTTCTCACCACACAATTACTATATCTAATTGACCTTATGCAAGAGTCCATGTTCAGTACCAAAATGAGCTGTTGACAGAGGCCCAATCATTTGACAACTTGATCTGACACAGCTTCTTGTCACACTTCGTATTTGAACGTTAGATATAATATTAGACAACTGGATATATTACCTGTTACCTTTTCTGTAAGTTGAGAATCATATTTATTTATTTTTGTAACAGATCCTGTGTTAGACCAATGAGATGATGCATTTCAAAGCTCTTGGACATTATAAAGTATTCTATTAAAGCCAAAATTCATAGCTATTATTTGTAATAGAAGTCTATGGTAGTGAGGAAAGACAAAGAAAAGGAAATGATAAAGTCTGGCTCATTTCCTTTTTGATTTAGAATGAATCACCAAGTGTATTTAGTTTCCGTGCCCCCCCTTTATTTTTTAACATGAGTTTTCAACTTCGCTACTCATAAGTTTAAGCCTTATAAAGTGTTTCCTGCTGAAATGCCATGCTGACTGGAATTCAGCAGCAAATAAATATTGCTGTCCTCACTAATTTGAAACAGTATGAGTTTTAAACCTCTGGCTGTGGGAGATTTATTAAGATTACAGTTTTCATCACCATCCCTTTAGTCCATCAAGATAGGTCAAACCTGTATAATTTCTTAAAAACTACAGCAATTTCTGTTCTTTTCAGACTATGCCCTTTGAGACAGCAATATTGTTAGAAGCACAAGTGTGAAATAAATGAAACACATATCTATCTCTGTGTAAATATTTTAACCTGAGCCCTGTTTTGGATGGAATAAAATTGTTGACTATTTCATTTAATTATAACTTTATAAACATAGTATTTCTTGGTAAAAAAAAAGTTCTTTCTACACATCAAATTATTTTTATGCTTTCTTTTTAAGTAGTTATTTTATACAAGGTTAAGTTAAAATTAAAATGAAGAACCCTGCCATTCACTCTTGGTGTATATGAGTAAGACACTCTTTTTAACTCTTATACTTGCCTAAGTATAATTTTAATGAATTGCCTAATTACTAAAATTATTGATTTAGAGTAATTGGCTTCTAGTAAGTGATTAAACAGTCAATAACATGACTCATCTTGCTGTGAGATTACTAATACTCCTGCAAAGTGTATTTCAGAGAAATGCTTTAATATCTATGATGGGTAATATATAGAAATATTTTGAGAAAAATTCTAAAGTATTGCAAGAAATGTTATTCATGCAACAACAGTCAGCATTTGAAACCATCGGCCTCATTGGATGGATTTAAATGAACACTTAAGTGAATGTTAGTACCTTGCCTAATAGCCCAATTATGGTCATGAAATTTTGAGAACAAATTGAATTATTATATAACAAACCCAATTTTAAAGGCATTGATTGAGTCATTTTTTCTAAAATCCTGAAGTAAATACTTTTATAAGTCAGAAAATACCTTTGAAGTAATGATTAATTAAACCAATAATCCTTGACATGTATAAGTTCTCAGTCAATATTTATTCAGTGAGTAAATATTATCTATTATGTAATTTTATATTTTCAGATTAGACTTATTTCAGTGATATATGCATATTTATGCATGGGAGGGAGTACTTTTCAAGAAAATTACTTTATGTACTTTGGGAAAGGTTAATACTTTATTTGTACTAATAAGACTTGAGAGAAACATATTTATTTATCAAGTTTAATTTTTACCCATGTGTTGTTTCCCTCTGAAAAAATAATTTTTATTATAATACTGGAGATAGCTTAGGAGGGTAGAAAAAGCACTGATCTATTTTGTCACTTATGATTCTAAACAAATCACTTCAATTTTTTTAAAAGGTTTTATTTATTATTTTTAGAAAGGGGGGCAGGGAGCGAGGCAGAAAGAGAGAGACATCAATTTATGGTTGACTTTCACCTGACTCCAGCCACACACCTGGCTGGAGACCTGGCTTGCAACCTGGTTATGTGCCCTGGCTGGGAATTGAACCAGCAACTTTTGGGTTCACAGGCTGGTGCCTGTCCACTGTGCCACAATTCAGGGCTATCACTTCAATTTTTAATAAATTCTTTTCTGCCTCCTGATAATGATTAAAATGGATCAAAATCCATGTGATCAAACCCACCCACTTATTACACTTTTGCTTACTTCCATAAACTGCTCCATAAATTCAAGATAGGACTATCATAACATAGTTTTTTCTAAGTAATTGCCAAAGCAGTTTTATACCTTATAAGCAGAAGAATTTGTTTTTTCATCTGGTCTGTACTTCCTTAGACTGTTCAAGAACTACAGGTGTTTACTTGGCTGGAGGTACTTCTGAAGCCAGGCAGACAGAACAGCAGAGTTGACACATCTCCACTGATTCTCACTGTCACAGAGAATCAATGCCTTATTTCATGGACCAAAGGGTGATGCCAGATCTAGAGTACCATTCACTCACTGTGGAATGCACAGAACACACATAGCTCTGAATCAATCTCTCTCTCTCTCTCTCTCTCTCTCTCTCTCTCATATTCTCTTCACATTCCCATGCTTCCTTAACTATCACAGGTGTCAGCACTATTTTTCTTCACCGTGGCCCCTTAAGCCATTGTACTCGCCTGGGTTATTAGCTCAGTTTTCTTCTTTATTCACCATTCACCATATTTGCTTCAGGATACTCTCACTGAGCCTTGGTTAGTTTTATCCTGCTTTATTCCAACTGTCTCCTGGAAAGCAACAGCTGGTGCCTTTGATCTTAAGAGTTCCTGAGCAGGAACTCCTGGACCAGTCCTGCTGTCTCTAAGGTAGGGACCTCAGGCAAACTTAGTAAAAGTTTCCACAACCAAATTGTGTCTGTACTATTACTAGTGAATATTATCAGCACTAGAATATTTATTTTAAGAGACCCTTAGCCTGCACCATGTTCAAGGAAAATGTGGCTCTTAAGTAATCTGCCAGTAGGTATTTCATTAGAATTATTTTCCTACACAAGCCTGATGAGGAATTCTGTGAATTCTAAAATGTGAAATTTACTAAGATAATTAAACTTCTCTTCATATACATATTCCCAAGCAGCATGGTTCCATTGAGAAATGAGTCTTTTAGTCAATAGTCCTAATAATCTGTAAATGTGAAGATAGAATCTATGCAAATACAGATAATGGTTGCTTAGTGACCATTAAAGAGATGAGTGTACACCTAATTTTTTTCCTTTTTTTATTGTTGTTCTATTACAGTTATCCCATTTTTCCCTTGTTGTTTCTCCCTACACACCTTATTTTATTCATACTCTTATTTTTAATGTTTAAGTATATTATATTTTAATTCAATAAAATTTGTATTTCAATTTCAAATAAATTATTTACAATAATTATCTGAGTATACTGAGTTTACTGACTTTTAAATCCCCAAAAGTAGTATATTATTTTCATAGAACATTAAAGCATTTTGGATCCAAACAAATCAGAACTATCAGCATGTTAATAAATGGGCTTTACAACAAACAATTGAGAGCTATTTTTTGTTTTTTGCTTTCAGTAGGGGTAATACTTCAATAAAAAGTAGAATTTTAATATTATATTTGAAATATATAAAGTACAGATGGTTGAAAATTGTATTTTGAGAATAACAGAATAAATAGAATACTAGATATTCCCTACTTTACATATGACTTGAGCTTCATTCACCATATTGGAATGTCTTTCAGAGTTTTATACTTATTCTACTTTTCTTGTCCACAACCTGGTTTTTCATTTATATTGGTTTAATTATTATTTTTAAAAAGAATGTGTTCATTATTCTAGCTTACCTTTTTCTGAACTCATTTGATCATGGAGCACTTTTCTGTTGCTATTGGGGTTCTTTAAGAGCTTTACTTCCTAACTCATAGTTTAAGAAAATGGCCTTCAACTACACCACAGAAACCATAATGTGTAGAACTCTTTCTAAGGAAGGCATTTTGCTGCTTCTATTACAACGAGACAAAATCAGATAGGAATAAGCAGCTAATAATTCATTCACTTAATATTTTGTTGGCATGTGAACAAATCAATTTACGTGACACTGAAAATGCTAGTCATATACTTAATCTCATCTCTAATTTTTGTGTTATTTTAACTGGCCAAACTATTAATCAATTATTGGGAAACTGATTGTATCAGAGGAAAATTTGTACATGTATCTCATTTTTAATGCTCTCATAAACATATATCCTCAGTACAATTATCAAAAATATATTCCCATATCTTCTTAGTATTTACCTTTAATATACATTATGAATTAGTATTCTTTACTATGGCTTATCTTGCCTAATATTTAAAGGAATTGACAGTTTTTAAAAATAAATAAAAAGTAAATGTGTAAAATAATTCTAGTTCTTAATCATGTTTTCTTAATTAATCATGTTTTCTTCCTTATAACCATATATATATTTGTAAGATTTTAAAGGTTTCCTTAAGGTATAGTCATGATTATGTTTTGGTTTCGTATTAAAAGTTATTCTCTTCCAAACTCATGAAGTCTCAGGATCAAATAAGCTTTATAACACTTGTATCACTTAACTGGTTATGTCTTGAGGTGGCTCCTGGTTAGCCCTGAACTAGATTTACTTCATACTGGGATCATCTGTTCTTTTTTCTAATTTGAGATTTCCAACCTTCTTTCACCTTCCCACATTTCAATAATAAAAAATCACCATTTTAAAATATTTGGATAAATATTTGATGTATTTTTCTTTACTTTTGTCAGAATTAATTGTATACTATGTTGTAAATTCTTTCTAGTCCATATTTGACTGAAACAATTAGAGAAATTAATACTTGTTAAAAAAGCAACCATGATAGTGATTTTATTCAAAAATTACCCCAGAGCTGTTCTTAATATTTTGAAATAATATTGATGTAAATATGGCACCCAAAGTAACTTATCTAACATTAAACAGCTAAAAAAAGATAGTGCCCAGCCTAGAACCCCTGTTTCTCTACCACAAAATCTTATTTCATAAATAAAATTATAAGGCTGGCTGAGCTTGGTACTAACCCATGTACATGACACGTGCTGTAATTTTATGTCTCCCTGACCCTTAATGAAAGACAAAAACATAGAGATATTCTCAGTTTAATATGCATCTGAATTATTACCTAGTTTTGATCTATGCTTTTTTAATCACTTTGGTTAATGATAATAGACACAAGTAACTTACTTGTATTTTCACTCAACGTGTATTGATGGATTGCTTACTATGGGCCAGAAGGTATTCTATATTTGTAATATATGGTGAAAAATAAGACAAAAATGGCCCTTGATTTTATTTTAAAGAGAATGGAGACAAACCATAAACCTGTGGAAACAGTTCTATAGGAAGGAATAGCAGGTGCAAAGCCCTAAGTCAGGAGCCATGTTGGCTGCATAAATGAAATGAAGAAAGCCAACATCTTGGACTATAGTGAGAAAAACAAAAGTAATAAGCTATACGATTAAAAAAACACTCCAGATCTTACAGGATCTGGCACACTATATTAAAAGGTTATTTTGTGTATAATGGATACCCTGAATGCTTTTAAGCAGAAACATGATATAATAGAATTTATATTTTATGACTATTAATATGGGTATCAGGTAGAAAGCTGATTCTAGGAACTATGGAATAAACAGTAGTTTCAACCAAGTGTGTCATTTGTCTTATTTCTTGGAATTGAGTGGGGCCCTCACCAGTTCACTGGCGGACTTATTCAGCAAAACTCCTGAGAGCAACTCTCCAGTCCTCCAGTTCTCACACAATGACAATGGAGAATTTAGATGTTCTTTCTGTAAGATGGTGGAGGCTTAGTCACCCTGGGTCTCCAACTGACACATGCAGCAGAGGCCCTTGAAATTCTATGGGAGGCATGTAACATGAGCATGAAATGAATCAGTTGAGTTAAACCACTGCAATGTTGGGTGGTTTGTAAACAGTAGAATAAACATACATGAGTAATAGAAAGAGCAATGTGCAAAGAGGCAAACAAGATAAATATTGTAATAGTGTGCATAAGACACAATATTATTTTGAATTACTGGTTGCAGTTTACTGAGGTTGGATTGAAATGGATTTGAATTACATTTTGCAGGTAAAGCAGACAAACCTAGTGGGTGGATTGGGTTTTCTGAGTGTCTTCTATGTGAAATTAGCTTATTTTATAAATTGTCTCTTGGAATCTGAAACCCATTCCCCACATTGTTCTCCTTTGCCACCTCTGTTGCAACAGTTGAAGGGCTGGACACTACATTCTGGATTCTCTTGTCAGCAGGCTTCCAGAAAATGCAATGCTCTCATTAAATGTTTGATAGGAAGAGAGAGAGGGAGAATTGGTTTGGCTTCAGCATGGTGGTATGATGGCTTTGGAAGATGCCAGACAGGATATTTTGCCAGTACGTTTCATGTGTCAAATGAGAATCAACCTTTTTGGTGCTGAATGCCTTGTTTGGAATAACCAGGGATCTTTTCAGTTCATGCTTTCTGAAGGGCTAGCAGCTGTTTACCTAATCTTGACTTCCCCAGCTCTAATTCTTTGTATTAAATATCTTCTTGATAGAAATACCTAGAGTTATTTTTGTTTTCCACACAAACTATTCATTATCTGGAATAATACAGCGTATCTTCTCCCTTTTTAACAAATCATCTCAAGCATCAGAGGAAACAGCCTCACAAACCTAAGGGCATTGTTTAAGATCATTTTATTATAATTGGTGTAACAAACCCATAAACCCAGTTCATAACTTGTGATTCGTAACTTCCGCTCTATTTTAGCATGCCTCTCTAAATGTTAATCTTCTTCTATATAAAATGGAATTTTAAACAATTCCCTTATAAATTTAACACCTAAGATTGACACACTTGCAATGTATGTATTCTTAGTCAGCAGTGAAATTTCTCCTTATACAGAAAATGACACCTATTGCATCTCAGCACAGTTTTTCTTTAGTGTCTTTCCCATCTGATTGTCATTTAGCATAAAGCCACCAAATCAGATTTCATAATTTGAAACTTCATGAATTTGCTGGTTTAGCTTACAGGTAAATGATACTCTGCAGAACTGCTGTTATGAATTCAGTAATATCACTGTGGGAAATGAGAAAATAGACATTTTTGAAGAATTGGGGTAAAAAGCTTTAAAGAACTGATTTTTGAGTCAAATGCTTTTTATCACAGAGAGAGGAACATTAAGGAAATGCCTAAAGTAAGCAAAAATGATACAGCTGTAGTTTTTTTTTTTTTTTTTTTTTTTTTAATTTTATGTTTGCAAAGATATTTTACTTAAATGTCCTAGGAGCACATTTTTTAACTTATCAAAATAATCTAACCCTACTCTTTCTTCTTTATATTCAAGAATGTATTTTCATTTAAGATGAGCTTCGGGTATAAATAGAATGAGCAACTGCTCGCTTCAAAATAGTCAATGAGGATGGTAAAGAGAAGCAGACACACATGCACATAGGCACCATGAGTAAACTGAACATATGAGGATATATATGAGCTTGTATAGACTAAAATGCACCATGTCTTAGGTTTGGGGTAGGAAATATGTTTGCATGCCATTCTTCCAAATGAACTATGAGATATAAAAAATCAAGAGATATTGCTTAAATATAGTTCTCATATCTGTAGCATATATAGTGTTTTAGCTTTCTCAGGCTACCATGACACATTATCACCAACTGGGTGGCTTAAACAGCAATCTATTTTCTCCAGCGCTGAAGGCTGACTATATAAGATCAAGGTGCCAAAAACCCACTTTCTCCATATGTCCCACATGGCCTTTCTCTCTACATACTGCATACCTTTGTTGTCTCTTCCTCTTCTTATAAGAACACCAGTTCTACTGAATTAGAACTCCGTTTTTATGACTTTATTTAACCTTCATTAACTTTTTAAAGGCTTCATCTCCAAATGTTGTCTCCTTGGGAGTTACGGCTTCAGCATATGAACTTGAGGGGACACTAGTCCCAACATGCACCTAGGGAAAACTCAATAAATGTATGTAGAAATAAATTTGAGACTAATAAATTACAGATGGAAATTATGATTTATGTAACCATATCAATTTAAGTATTTCCCTAAAATATGGGCAGAAAAATATCTTTAATTACAAAGTCAGAGGAGTCAGAAAGAAAATGTCATTTTTATGCTTTAATAGTAACTTAGTCAATATTTTTTCTTATATTTTTATTCAATGAATTTGTGAATGAGACCAGTATTTAATTTTATCTTCTGTTGGGTGCATTCTCACTGTTCATTTAAAATATAATTAAATTTTAAAAATCAAGTGCAATAGACTTGGCATTCAATGCCCCTGATAGCTGGGGAAAAGAGGTGTTTCTAAGCTTAAAAAAGAAACAAAGAAAGAATAAAAGTATAGATCAGTCTATGTAAAACTTAAAATGTTCTATCAATCATTGGCAATGTTAAAAACTGAACAACATACTGAGAAAAAGCAGTTGATAACAAATATAATACTTGAAATTTAAAAAATTAATCAGTAACCAAACAGAAAAAAAATATTCTTTCTTACTAATAATTAAGAAGATAAAATTCATACTATTACTCACCTAAAATAGTAATTGAAAATGCAGGCAGCTTCTCAGTAAAATAATATGTTTTCATATGTTGCTAGAAGGGTTATAAAAAAACAAACAAACTATGATTTTGAAAAGTAGGATGACCATATATATTGGGACCTTAATGTTTTATCTCTACTGATCTGGTTTTGTTAACTCTGAGAAGAAATTACAAGTTAAAATACTGTATAGTAGATGGAATAAAATAACCTGAAAAGATATCATGTCCAAATTCCCGTAACTTGTGAATGTTATAGCATACTGAAAATCCCTTTTAGATGTGGTTAAGAAACCTAAGGCTGGAATCCAGGTCTCCAGCCAGGTCTGTAGCTGGGGGCAGGTGAAAGGCAACCATATATCGATGTTTCTCTCCCTTTCTTGCTCCCTCCCTGACCTTTTCTCCAAAAACAATGAGTAAAATCTTTTTAAAAAATTAAAAAATAAAAGATTTGGAAAGTTAAAAGAAAAAAGGAAGAAAACTCTGATTGGGATATAATCCTAGAATATAGGCCCTACACATTTCTACAAGTGTGGTTATAAGAGAGGTCAAGGGGATATTCAAGACACACACACACACACACAGAGGAAGATGATGTGGAACTGGAGCAGAGACTTGAAGGTGTTTTTTTTTTTAAGATTTTATTTATTATTTTTAGAGAGAGGAGAGGGGAGAGAGGCAGAGAAGGAGAGAGACATCAATGTATGGTGGTTGCCTTTCACCTGCCTCCAGCTACGGACCTGGCTGGAGACCTGGCTTGCAACCTGGTTATGTGGCCTGATTGGGAATTGAACCTGCGACCTTTGGGTTTGCAGGCTGACATCTTATCCATTGTGTCACCAGCCAGGAAAGGTGTTGTTTTTGAAGACTACAAACTACAGTAATGTGGCAATAAGCCAAGGAATGCTCACCACAGGAGCTGGAAGAGATGAGGTGCTGGCTGTCTGATGGGGCCTCTGGAGAGAACACTGCCCTGCCTGCCTTTTGGCTTCAGGCCAGTGATATTGATTTTGAATGTTTGACCCCCAAAGCTGTGAGAGCACAATTTTTTTGTTTGTTTGTTTTATTCAGCAAGTTTGTGGTACATTTTTACAGTACATGCAGAAAAGAGTACATGCAGATTAAAACCTATTTATTATAGCATCATTAAAAAAATCAAGCAGTTAAAAATTCCAAAATTATGGAAATAGTTGAATTAGTTATGGCACTTTTAAGTGGATACATAGGGAAGAGATGGAGCAAGATCAGCTTCTAGAGGGAGCATTGATCCCCCATAACCTGGGAGTCTCATCCTGCAGCCTTAGTGGGGAGTTGGTCTACAGGCTCTCTACTTTTCCTACAGGTGAAGAACCATATACATTGCACCCCTGCAATATAGACAGAGCAGAGGGGTTGCTCAGGTGTCATATAACACATACACACTTAAGCAGAACAAAAGAGTACACATCAAGCCCAGTCTAGGGGAACATGCTATCAAACAAGATGCTATGCACACAGCACAGGCTGTGAGGACTTCTCACCATTCTGGAAGAAGATGTTTCCTCTGCTTTCCTCAGCATTAGGTATTGATATGCACACTGATATATTTAGGCAGAAAGGTACTGACATCTGCAATGTGCTTTGAAATGATTTCAGCATATGGTAGACATGAACAGATAAACAGTAAGGCATCTGGTTGAATTTGAGTAATAGGTATATAGATGCTCAATGTAAAGTTTTTATAAGTTTTCTCTATGTTTGCAATTTGTTATAATTAAATGTTGAATGAGTAAAGTGGGAAAAATAATAGTTTTACAGAATGTTTAGATATGTTAAAATTATACACATACAACACAACATCACATGTTATGCTATGATTTCAAAGAATGAATGTGAACTAAATCAGAGCAGGTGCTTTTTGAGGCATAGGAGCAATAGAGGGGACTGGAGATAATAATAAAAAGAAATGTAAATTTCTTTACAAAGATTCATGACCAAGGTCAAAGAACTGAGTGCGATAGGATCAAGTATTTGCACCTGAGGTCCAAAATAACAAATATTATTTTGAAGGCCAGTGAGGGATAATGCTTTGTAAGGGAATCATCCGTTCTATATTTTGTAACCAGTTATAAGTAAGGAAGGATGGTTGGTGTTAGTTGGGCTTAAAATGACTAACTGCATTTTGACACTAACTCCATATTCCAAGAAGTGGCTCCCTCCATAATGGTCCATTTTTGTTTTTCCATGAAAACATTTAAATCACTATGTAAGCTCCATATTAAATAGTACTACAAAAAAAATATGGTTCCTCTGATAAAGTCAGAACACCAATATTTAGTGATGGATTCGCTGTGTGACTTTTGTGCCATCACTTGAACACCTGGTTCTTAATGTAAATGTCCTCATGTGTAGAATGGAGGGATTGGATTGAATACTTTCTCAAATTCATTTTACCATCTGCATTGTTTTCCAAGGAGACATCATTTTTGGGGGAGTAAGTGCAAATGTTTTTAAGTCAGGCTGTTTTTATTCCAGTTCTTCAGCATGCTCATGTTGTAACTATGAACAAATTACTCAATTTCCCACAGCCTGTTTCCTCATCGGTGAAATGCAACAAAAGCCATTCAGGTTAGGATAGTTGTAAGGATGAAATAATTATCTGGTAAAGCACTAAGTAGTAGATTTGTCTTCAACAAGTGTTTCCGCTTATAAAAATTTCAATCATAGTTTTTCTCTGTGAATAGTTTTCCCAGATCATCAAAAACTCATATTAGCCTTTTAACTTACATCTGATTTGAACACGCCTTAGAGAAATCAATAAACATTTGGTATCAGCAGTTCATTAGATATCATTTTTCTCCTGCTTAATCTAAGTGGGACCTTTATGCTTTTTGATTCACCTGACAGATGCTGAACTCCCAAAGAGAAGCTGTTCAACTTCCAGCCAACTGAAGTCCTTTTTATTTCCAACTGCAAATGTATCAACCAAACAAGCATTTGTTTAGCAACGAGCTTAAAGCATTTGTTAGTAGGCACCATGGCCAGAGTCCTGAAACAATCTTTCTGCCAAAACTAACTCATTGTGTCCCAAACTCTTACCTCAATTCTCCCACACATTCTTCTCTCTTAATTTTTTTGAACATTTTTCTTCATTCAGTTTTAAAATGCAAGAACCATTTTCTCCATGGTGAGTTGTACGTATGCTTTTTTATCCTGGTGTCGGGAGAGTGCTGACTTGAAACTGACAACTAGACACTGGAGGCCAAGACTGTTTTTTCTTATATTATTTTGCATTCTATTTTTAAGGAGCTAAGTAGACCTTAGTCTATCACTTATCCTCAGTGGCTTTAACAATCTCTGTCCCCATCTTTGAACAGCAGAGCTATTGTGATCATGCTCTGCAAACAGAGGCTTTGTTTCTCAACTGACAGTTTCGTGCAAAAGGTAAGGGACATGTTTATATTCATCCTTCCTTGTCCTTGCAGCATTCTAAGGAACCATTGATAAAGGCACTGGCACTCTGTGATGTGATATAATTTACTGTGAAACCACTATCCATTTTTGACACGCTCTGCTTGCTAATTTGCAAGTCTGCTTACAGACTGTCCAACTGTGGGGTCAGGCAATTATTTTGAAGGCCATTGTGAATTCTCTGATGTGGTTTTTCTCTTTGTGACTTGATTAAGAAGGTGGCCCAAGGCCATATACACATCCTCTTAACAATGAACAATTAGGTAGAGGGGGTTTGAGTATTAATGATGTGATTTTAAGAACCTAAGACAGCCTTTCTGTTTTTTTTCCCCTTTATGCCATAAAGTAACTTTCTAAATGTTGATATGCCAAATTAATGGAGAAGTCAGAAAAAAGTGTTTTAGTCTGTGGTTAGACATTTGTATTGAAAAGAAACAGCCTGTGAGCTTAGGAAGACCATTAAGCTAAGCCAGTACTTGTATTAGATGGGAGAGTGTCATCACCTCCCGACCACAGTCACCAATGCCAAGTCACATCCTTTCTTTAGAATGTGACTTCATTTGGAAATAAGTTTACTACAGATAAAATTAGTTAAAATGAGACTATACTGGAATAAGATGAGCCCTTAATCCAATATGACTGGTGTCTTTTTAGGAAGAGAAGGGCCACAAGGGCACATAGAATAAATTTGGTGTGACAACAGAGTCCAGATTGAAGTGATGAATTTGTAAGCCAAAGAATGCCATGTATTATTGGCAACAAAAGAAGCTAAGGAAAATGGCTTCCCAAAGCTCTCAGTGAGGACAGAGCCAAACTAACACCTTGATTGGGACTTCTAATCTCCAGAAATCTGAGACAGTAACTATTTGTTGTTTTAAGGTACCCTAATTTATTATGACAACTCTGGTACACAAATAGAGTTCTATCGTATACTGGAACTCTAATACCACCAAACACCAAACCCTAGAGTGAAGACTAGAGAAAAGGATGGGCATGGTTAAAAATGGACCCTTATCTGATTACTTATTAATTTACCAGAACCTTTAGGAACCTGAAAGATTCCAAATGTAAATCCTCAGAATGAGATCTCTGCTTTCCTCTCCCTTTCATTTCAACCATCTGTGCTTCTTTCCAATTCTTATTTGGATTACACAGCCTTCATCCATTCACAGTTAAGGTCATTACATGTCATAACTTAAAACTACATTATTTCTATCTCTGTGATTCTTTGAGCTACCAAATATAATTATTCCTGTGCTTGCATTGCTTAGTAAAACCCTTCAAATATAAGAACGTTCTTTGTCCAGTCATTGATTATAAATGTGAAAAGAAACTAACTAAAATTATTGTGTACATGACATTTTGAAGAAGATATTCTTAGCAGTCAGTTTAATGTAACCTAAAAAATAAAGCTCTATCTGCTTAGTCTTTAAAATATGCAAGTATGTACAACAGATAAGCTCACCTCTATCCTGAGCTGTGTCTCATCACTGATTTCCTACAACCATGCATGATCCTCAGCCAGATAGTATTGAATTCAGGGATAATGTGCTTTTTTTGGTGGTCAGTCATGGATACAGTCAGATGAGGTGAGCATCAGAGATGAGATTAAACCAAAGAATAGAGTTCTAGTGTTTCATTATTGCACAATTGCAAGTATATGTCTCATAAGACACACAGATTGTATTGTATTTGCTAACACATTCTAGCAATCCTTTAAAGAAAAAAAAAAAAAAAAACAGCACATTTTTACTTATGTCAAAACTTGCTTTATTCTTTCCATCATACTTTAGTTTTATTATTTAGGTTATTGTGTTTGTTTTTCCTTTTTTTTTTCCTATTTATTTCAGTTGATTTTCTTTTATTTTACTTATAGCTTCTTTTTCTGATAATTCATTGAAAACATACTTCCTTTCCATTATATGAAAGCAAGATGCTATCTTTTCCCTTCAATCAAAATATTTTACTGTTTTTCCTGATGTTGTCTCCCATGTCATTAAAATAGAACCTTTAATATATTTACTATCCCCATCTTCCCATCCTCAGCCTGTAGGTCTTGAAATGATTTGAATCAAATGAAACTGCTACCTGAGCTTTTTTAAAAACAATAAGAATTGCATATAGTTCAACATGTACAAATGTAATGGTTCCATCAAGGTTTCCAATGATAGAGACTGTGCTCATCATCCTCTCCTATAGTGAGTTTTTTTACTCTTACTCATAATTTGTAGAATTAGAATCTGTTCTAAATCTTTTCTTCAGGTTGGATATGTGGGTCATACATTGCATGAATCTTTGTATATATTGTTTTGCCATTTTGTACTCTGACAAACACATGATACCTTGGCCTGGCATGAGATTCCTAGGAAATGGGTTTTTAAATTATTGTTGTTGTTCTTCTTTGCTCAAACTTTCTCTAGAGGTTTTAAGTTTTCATTGTTTTGCTTTATTTTTATGTATTGAACTGTGGAAATTTTTACAAAGGTCTGTACAGAGATTTGGTTTTTATTATAACTGTGTTGAAGTGGAAAAATATTCAAAAATACATATTTTATTTTCAGTCTAGATTTTTTTCATACTTGTTTAGTTCAAACAATCTTTATTTTTTCAATTTCTATCTCTGTTAATTTATTGTAGGCCCTTTTCATCTGTCTTATCATTTGCCTTTCACTTCATGATTTCTATCTTCTGTTGAATCTTGGTTTGTTTTAAGCTTTTTCTTATATTTATATTCAGCATACAAATATAAATCCAAATGACTGCCTTCCATTCAATTTATCCATTTAATTCTTTAGTTTAAAAATAACATGATTTTTTACCTTAAAAAAACATTTGAAGCTATAACAGAACCACTTTAGATTGTTTTCATTTTTATATTCTCTTTCTTGTTACTGCTGTTTGAGTTTTCATTTGTCTCCTTCAACAGCTTATTTCTTTATTCGTTTATCATTTCACCAAGAGCAAGTTCTTCTTTAGTTTTGCAGGATTATCATCTCTCTGGCTGCCACATTTCCTCCACCATGTAAAAGCTCTCTTCTCTCGTTCTTGTGGCTGTCCCACAGTTTCTATAACTCCGAAGAGAGAGGAGTCTGAGATGAACAACAGACAGCCTTGAGTTCCCCAGTCTCTCCTGAGATACTAGGAATGTCTTGTTTTTTCCTCAACTTGAAGCAATAATGTTCTCAACATTATTCTACCAGACAATTTTACCCACAGCTCTGAGGACAGGGGGTGACAATGGATCATTTCTCTGCAGGATAGTTTTTCTTTTCCTATGAGGGTTCATGAAAGGGAAGATGTCAAATTCCTTCTTATCCTACTTCAAGGTTCTCTTGCAATGGCCTTCAAGCTCTCTTCCTATTCATAGGGGTACAGTCCTGGTATGAACATTAACCATTCCTATGTTCTTGCTCACAATCCCCAAGCCCTACGTGCCCACTATTCCTAGCGTTTACATGGCTCAGAAAAGAAAACTGATGTTTGAATGGGTGTTTTAGAAGAAGGCAAGTACTTATCTTTTAGAATTCATGCTTATTTTCTATGATAAATATGTCTGACACTTAAACTACTCTCATTTGCCACTTCCAGTAACTTTTCTTAAATAATTTTAAGAACAATAAATTTAAATAATAAATAAATTTAAAGAATAATAAGACAAATTATTAGTGTAAATAGATTTATTGCCTTGTGCTAGATGGTTGGTTTTCTGAGGGCAGGGGCAATCTCATTCTCATTCTGTATTAATCATAGGAAAGTGATAATTATCATTGCAATTCAAATGTGTAATAAATACTCTTTAATTTACTAAAATCATATTTTTTTCCAGAAAAGTTAAGAAGTGCTTTAAAAGAGGAAGTTACTTATGTATTTTTGAACCTTTTACAGTGAATATGCTTAACTTTATAAGATAGAAAAGTAAAATTTTAAAGAAAGTCTTTCAAGTTAAATTCACTGGATTCTTCTTCTTCTTCTTCTTCTTCTTCTTCTTCTTCTTCTTCTTCTTCTTCTTCTTCTCCTTCTTCTTCTTCAAAGATTTTATTTATTATTTCCAGAGATGGTGGTAAGGAGAGAGGCAGATAGGGAGAGAAACATCAAGGTATGCTTGGCTTTCACCTGCCTCCAGCTAGGGACTGGGCTGGAGACCTGGTTTGCAACCGGTTATGTACCCTGGCTGGGACTTGAACTACCAACCTTTGGGTTTGCAGACTGGCATTGGATTCTTAAATACTGAACTTTCAAGTCTTTGAGTTATGCTGAAAATGTGTAGAATGAAGGAAGGAAAGAGGAAGGAAGAAGAAAGGGAAGGAGGGAGAAAGGAAGAAAGGAAGAAAGAAAGGAAGGAAGGAAGGAGTAAAAGGAGGAGGGAGGGAAAAAGAGAGAAATAAAAATGCCACAGGGAAAGTTATATGACTTGATTTGGTTTATGATATAACCACAAACAAGAAATTTAGTTTCGTAATATTTGCATGGCCCAGTTACAAAAGTATATTTAAATGAGATGTCTTGTAATTTATTTGGACAGTTGCTGAAAATCATGATTTTATTTGTCCTTATGGAAATATTAGTCAAATATGCATTTATATTGCTTCCACAAAATGAGACAACGGTACCCTGAAGCAACTCTAATAGGTGTCTCAAGTAATTAGTAACCATCTCTAATTGACTGCCTGTTAATTTACGATAGTTTTATTATGCAGTAACTGCATTTATGTTATACACAATGTAAACAGGTTTAACATTACCTACCTTAGTAACATGCTATCAGTTTGAAGAGACCAAGCCCAATATTTAAAAAACAAATCTAAAAAAAAAGAATTTGAGCAAGATTGGGAGTCTTTGTTGTTTTTAAGTTATAATTTAGGCATTTTGCTGATGCTTAAAAAATAAGGCTTTGAATGGAAGGAAGTGATATCTTTCAATTAATGGATCTGTCAGAGTCTGTAGGCACTCTGTGGTAGGGATCTTGGATAAAGGTAGTAATTTGTCTCTTTATGATAAAGTAGTGGAGACAAGTGAACACATTTTCTTTTCGCCTGTTGATCCTGAATGGTTGGCTATACTTCCTCAACATGAATAGACTATATTCACGAGATTCTGAGGTTTGGTTTTAAGCAGTGCCTAGAAGGCTTTATTCCTATCCATGTTAGATCTTATCCATGACCCCATCTGGAGAAAAT
Source organism: Noctilio leporinus (assembly GCA_004026585.1). NCBI lineage: Eukaryota > Metazoa > Chordata > Mammalia > Chiroptera > Noctilionidae > Noctilio > Noctilio leporinus. Next base: position 91,283 of record PVIW01001625.1, on the reverse strand, counting down.
CATGCCAAGATAGAAGTACCGTAAAATGTTTATTTTTCCCATGCTTATAAGAGGGAAAATACCGCAGTGATTCTGAATTCTACTAATGTGTCTATGACATTTAGTCTGATCTCTCAAAATGGACAAGGTGTAAGAACAATGAGAATGTAAAGCTTTGTTTTATTTCAGTTATCCTGGGGATATATATTTGGCTGAAGATTACATTTTACTAACTTTAAAAATCCTTTTGGCATTATATCATTTTTCTGTTTGCATTTTTACTAATGTTTAAAATACTAAGATTTTTGTGTTATTAAGGTCATCTTTATGCTTTAATTTTAAAATTTTGCTAAGAAATTCCAAGGGCCCTAGTTCTTTATACTTAATTGCAGATTTGTGAGCATTTTCCATTAGTACAGCTGTTAGTAAGCTTTGAGTTTATATACATATTTGTAGTGTGGTGTTACCTATGTCTATGTTTGTGTGGGTGTGGGTTGAAAGAAACAGACAAATCATGGTGAGCATTGGAGGAAGTCATCCAAAGGATGTGACCTTGGTTGGCCTTCAAGTTAAACTTGGGCAATAAGAGACTCCTCTCCCACTTCTCTGTCCTTGGATTATGTGTTCTGCCTACAGTTCTCACAGAAGGAGCCCTTTTTAAGAATGCAGCCTTAAGAGAACAATGTGTTGTTAAGACTATGTGGACTGGACACATACCTGAGCCCAGGTAAGGTTTATCTATAAACTCTAAGGTTCCAGTGCTGGGTGGGGAGATCTACTTGTTTTGGAGCACATAAACAGGACTTATGTATAAGTCCCCTTGCTTATTACATTTGCCACCTACCCATTCTGATATGGTCTGCCTCCTTTTATGGCCTTTCCTTGCCCACCATGTAAGGGAGCCAATTTGCAAACCAAACTTGATATAGTTAAATGTAGTGCATATTTTGAAAGTTATCAGAAATCATTCCTCTCATGTGATCAATTAGCAATTGCAATGACCATTTTACATATAAAGTGAACCATCAAAATTATCTAATGCTGTAAGAATTTTGAATTTAATTGTAAAGTAATAAAATAATCCAGTACACAGTTATTTAAAACAAAACACTTGATTTTTTAAATTTTCCTTTTACATGTTCTCTTGAGATCTAGCTACCCAATATTTAGTTTAGTAACAAATACGTTTGAAAACCTTGACCCAGAATAAGAATCTATGGAAATAATGGAGGTTTTGCAAAATCCTAAGCAAAGTTAGCTGTGACATTTTCTGACAAGTAAAAGTACAATGATTACTTCTCTACAATAAAGTGGGTAGTAAACTGTTTTCAAACTCTCAAAATATAAGAGAAAATATATATATAATTATATATATATATATATATATATATATATATATATTAAAAGGATTTTTTATTAAACAACTTGTTTTTTTCTTAGGTTTTGCCAGAGATGTGCAAATGTAACTATGATTACATCAGTTAGCAATGTTCTCTTCAAAGCCTTGATTATTTGCTGTGTAGCACTTTTGATGATAAAAATAAATAAATAATACAGAATTTTTGATAGACAACAATCTCTCTATATATGGGGCCTATAGAAGGAAAACAGACAAAGCTAATTTTTAACACATAACCTAGGCTGAGTCTGTACAGAATTTCTAATATGCAATGAGATAATCAAAGTTACTAATAATGGTTTGGTTTTAGAATAAAAATAGAAATAACAAACAAGTTGGAATAAATTAAAATGGAATACAGTAAAATAAAACAAAACAGGCTTTATTTCTATTTCCTGTTAATCCTTGAGTTGTTCTTTATCCTGAACAAGTTGCCACAGGGACCTTTAAACTCTGGAATGTAAAAAAAGATATAAGCATAGAATTGGTGCCTATGGAGACCTGCAAAGGAGAAAGAGCACCCATGTTTTTCCTAGAGGTTTCCATGTAATTACAACTGCTTTCATTCTTTCCACAGGAATCTTATAAACATTCAGATGGTTTCATAAAGATCTAGAAAAAGAGAAGTATAAATCTCTCAGAGATTATATCCTGTTCCTTTATGCTTTTTCAGAAGCATCCTCCCTCATCTTTATTAATGCATTTTAAGGCCTACAAAAATTCTAACATCCCTATGAAGTATTGTGTTCATTTCTCTCTAGCTGTAATCTTGCCTCTTATCTTAAAGGCTATACAAATATTTTTAAAGGTTTTATCTTTTACTCCTTTTTTCTTTGTTTTTATTGTTATGTTTATGCTTGATGTCCTACTCCAATTTAATTAGAGCTTACAAATTTAAATGGCATTAAATGATAGGTTAAAAATGTATGAGCATCCAGTAGGCAAGAAGGACTGTGAAAACTTAAAAGGGTAGGCTCAACCTAAATCAAAGTGTATTAAAAATGCTGTCCCAGGCCAACAAAGCTATGCCAACTCTTGGTAATATCCTATAAGCTAGTAAAATGGATTACAAGACTATCTGTTAATATCCTAATGCATTGCTGAACTTTATATTAAATATAAAGTCACACATTAGAATACTAAGCAAATAATATACTAATTCCCCAAACTAGCAAAATATTAATTGTTGTCACAGATATTTCTCTATCTCTTCATTCTACCACATTACTTTTGTCTTTTATTTTATTAGCCTGGGTCCATTTCTTTCTTTTATTTTTTCACCCTGGATCCATTTATATTTTATTCTTACTTTATTTTTATTGGTGACATTATTATAAATGCCCCTATTCCCACCCTTTTCCTCCTCTGTCCAATCCCTGCCTCCCTTCCTTCTGGCCATCACCACACTGTTGTCTGTGTGTCTGGGTTATGCATATACACATTCATAGGATTTTTATTTGAAGTTGACTGATTTTTTGAAGATGGTGATAAGGGAGAATATCAAGATGTAGTAAAATGTGTTTTCATATGTAGTTTCTGCTATAGAGAAGGCATTTCATAAATAAATATTAATTGCCTGAACAAATGAAGACATGGAATTCAGGTAGTAAGACTATCAGGAAGTAGAGCTGTCATCAATATTATTTTTATGAACTTCTTTTTATGCACAACCTTGTGCTCGATGTTAATATGTTAATATAGGAATAAAAATGAGTAACAGAGGTATAACAGCATCTCCAGCATGGAAATATCAGAAGGAGAAGAGAGTGTATAAGGAACCAAGAACCTATCTGAAATAATAATGGTGGAAAACTTCCCTAATCTGATAAAGGAAAAAGATGCACAAGTCAAGGAAGCACAGAGAATTCCTAACAAGATGGACCTAAAGAGGCCTATACCAAGATAAATCATAATTAAAATGTATTATTGCAAAGGTTCAAAAACTCATCAAAACTATAAAATGTATTTGACTTTTTAAAGACTCGTATTTATTACATCATGCCTGATTCATCAGAAGGAAGAAAAAATCATTTCTATTCTCTTGTTACAGAGGTTGTAGATATTTTTACATATGTAACTTCACTTAAGCCTCACTAGGATCTTGGGGGTTGGGAAAAATGAACCATTTTTAGTTGAGAAACTGAGACTTAGAAATGCTAATGACTCCCCCATAATCAGGAAATATTATTAGGGGCTGAAATTCAAAACTTCAACTTATTTCCTTGATACTAGGAAACTATGCTAAAAATATACTTGTGTATCCCTGTCTGGATGAACAATTCTTAGAAGTTCAGATTCAGGGCAATTCTTAAAAAGTGGAAAGATTTAGTATAAAGCTACACGGGTTTATGTTCATTGATAGGGTTTGTTCTCCCATAAAAATCATTAAAGGCAGAAGAAATAGAGGCTTGGAATGTAAAACATAAAGTAGACAGCTCCTTGGTTCAGAGCACTCAGAAACTGAGTGGCAAGTAGCCAACTTAACATCTTCTGTGAATAGGATGAGATTCAGAAGACTGCTCACAACCTGTGTGGATATTACACCAGGGAGCATTCTAATATCAGGCCTTCTTTTAATATCCTATCCACTGAGATTTTAGAATTAACTGAAGGAAGGTTAGAACATTTTTTTGTTTGTTTTGTTTTTAACAGAGGAAAAACTATTTTTCTTGTATAGCTCAAGATTCAGAAGTATAAAGATAAATAGAAATATAAAAACAAGTGAAAAAGCTGATGTTTAAAATCTCAATTAACACACAGATAAGAAAAGTAAAGAATAACATTGCTAAAATTTTTGCCAAAGGATATTTATGAAGTTTCTGTCACATTGGTCTCCTGCTACATAATTACCTGAAGAAAACAAGTTTTGAGTAGCAGGTAAAACCAATAAGATGTCTGTGGTAGGAATCAAATATATTACTTCAAGATAAACAATAGCTTCTCAAATATATTTTTATTTTTAGGGAATAGTTTTATTATTATTTTTAAAGATTTTATTTATTATTTTAGAGAGAGGGGAAGGAAGAGAGGCAGAGAGGGAGAGAAACATCAATGTATGGTTGCCTTTCATCTGCCTCCAGGTACAGAGCTGGCTGGAGACCTGGCTTGCAACCTGATTATGTGCCCTCGCTGGGAATCGAACCAGAGACCTTTGGGTTCGCAGGGCGGCACCTTATCCACTATGCCACCAGCCAGGGCTGGGAATAGTTTTATTAGAGGATAAATCAAATTAAAGCAGGTTTACTAGGAGACATTTTTAAAACTTAATTTCTGTTCACATTATTATAATTGTTTCTTTTTCTTTTTAAGATTTATTATTTCCAGAGAGAGGGGAAGGGAGAGAGGCAGAAGGGGAGAAAAACATCAATGCATGGTTGCCCTACACCAGCCTCCAGTCATGGACCCAGACGGAGACCTGGTTTGCAACCTGGTCATGTACCCTGACTGGGAATTGAACTAGCAACCCTTGGGTTCATAGGCTGGCTCCCATCCACTAAGCCAGTAGCCAGGGCTACAGTTGTTTTTAATAATTAAGATCACTGAGTATATACTGAATTTATTCAGTATAATTTATTCTCTTCTCAAGTCAGAAAACAGCCTAGGAAAAATAGGAAGAATAAGGAAAAAAAAAAAAATATATATATATATAAAGTTACAAATACAAAACAGCATTAACTTGATGTCTTTTTCATATTTTAGTTTATTGACTGCTTAAAACAATTTTGATAATAAAATAAAAGCAACTATTCTATATGTTGACAGTTGTATACTCATTAAAGTACTAGAATATTTTCATTAAAATAATATAACCTTTAGAGTGTATTATTTATTTCAGTTTACTCTTACTAATCATGTTGGAAAACACACTGAAAGCCTTAAAAAGATATTAATTAAATTAAATTAAATACACAATAATTTATTAAATACACTATAATTTATTCACTCTTAGAGTAATAGAACAGACATGTTGATGTTGTTTAGTTTGTAAGTGAATTCATTCACCAACACAACTATTTGCTCTGGAAACTATTTTCCTTAACAAAAGTACTCAAGTTAATTATTCAAATGAATTGCACTAAAAGACACAGTATTTGTAACTAGTATTTTTAAACTATGTGTTTTTATAAAGTAACAAGCAGGTATTTTTAGATCTACTGTCCTCAAAAAACTTTATTATTGTTAAAATGGCATATTGTTTATATTTAATGACTAAAAACATCAGCTTTAACTTCTAAATAACACACAATGTTAATATTACTAAATACACAATTCTTTGCTCCACCAGTGCAATGGAGTTTCCTCAAATCCTAATTTATTTATTTTTCTTGCTTTTCTGTACCTTCATCTTCTTCTTTCTTTTCTTTCCTTCTTTCTTCAATTACTGATGCCAATGAGGGGCTCATACAAAATTAGATTTTAGAAAATCAAAGATAAAAATGAATATTCTGCTTTTGCAGAGTACGATATATACAAAGTAATAACTACAATAGGATCCCATTAGTGCTATAAAAATATTTAGTGCAAAGTGAGATCTAGAGAGGAACAACCGTTCCTATGATAGGGGCATGGTAGAAAGACCCTTCCCAAGAAATGGTGTTTAGTAGGAACCTGGCAGTTTCAGTAGATACTTTTTTTTAAGCTGAAAGAAGAGGTCTTCTAGACAGAAGACAAAAATACCATTTGGAATTAAAAAAAAAAATTAAAAATCATAATTTATTTTGTAAATGGTAATTGATTAACTATAATTTTAGAGCATTGTATTTTTTCCCAGGATGGTACATATCATGATCTCTTCAAGACACACACATTTAAAAACAAAAGTATATGTTTCCCATTCCAAAATTTATAAAGCACTTATACAACTCAACACATACACACATGCTTGCACACATGCACACATACACACACAAACACACAGGCAATCCAATTAAAACATGGGCAAAGAAACTAAATAGAACCTCTTCAAAGAGGACATACAGATAGCCAATAGACATATGAAAAGATGCTCAACATGATTAATCATTGGAGAAATGCAAATTAAAACCACAATGCGATAGTATCTCACACCTTTTAGAATGGCCATCATCGATAAATTAACAAACAACAAGTGCTGGTGAGGATGTGGAGAAATACCCTCATGCACTGTGGGTGGAAATGCAGACTTGTGCAGCCATTGTGGAAAGCAGTATGGAGATATCTAAAAAATTAAAAATGGAACTGACTTATGACCCAGCAATTTCACTTCTGGAAATATACTGAGGAAACTCAAAACACTAATTTGAAAGAACATAAGCACCTCTATGTTCATTGCAGTGTTATTTACAATCACCAAGACATGGAAGGAGCCCAAGTGTCCATCAGTAGATGATTGGATTAAACAACTATGGAACATTCACCAAAGGGAATACTACTTGGCCATAAAAAGAAGAAAATATTATACTTTGGGACAGCATGGATGGAGCTGGAGAACATTATGCTAAGATAAACCAGTCGTAGAAGTACCACATTATTTTAGTTATACGTGGAATCTGATGAACAACCTGAGCTAAGAAGCAAAATAGAGACAGACTCCTAGCTAGACCAGGATGACAGATCTGGGGGTAGAAGGGTGGGCAGGTTAAGGAGTGGAAAAATCAAGCAAAAGGAGAAAAAGGACTCACGGTCATGGACAACAGTGTGGTGATTGCTGGTGGAAAGGGGTATAAGGGGGTATAATAAAGAAAAATAAAAACAAAATAAAACCTGGGGAGTGTCTTACCAAGTTTGGGTTGTTAAACAAATGACCATAGGCTGAGCTCTCAAACAACAGAAACATGTTTCTCAGAGTTCTGAGAGCTGGGAGCTGTGCGGTCAAGGTACCTGTGGTCCGAGCCTCTTTCATCTTCTTGCTGTGTCTTCACATGGCAGAGAGGATCATTTCACTGGGGTCTCATATGAAGGCCACGTATCCCATCTTGTGGGCTCCACCCTTGGAATCTAATTGCCTTAAAAAATCATTACACTAGCAATTAGTGCTTCAATGCATGAATTCCAGAGAAACACAAGTCTTAAGGCTACAACAGGAAACTACTCACAGACTTCTATGCACTAATGTGTAGATTACATTCCATGTGAATAAACTCTTATTTTATAGGGTTTTAAATGATTATTTGTTTAGCACAAGAATGATATAAATATTTAAATTAGGCAAAAATGTTATGTTTTAAATCTTTTATCTCCTACCCCACTCAACATCAAAAATGAATTGTTTACCTTCTGGAGCAGAAGTTGGTAAACTAAGGATGTTTGCACCAAACCTGGATAGCTGTTTATTTTGTCAATAACAGTTTATTGGAGTATAGTCATGCCCATTTATGTATGTAAGTATGTATGTATGTACATATGTATATATGTATGCTTGTATTATCCATGGCTATTTTTGTGTAACAACACCAGAGTTGATTTGTAGAGACAGAGATTATCTGGCCCATAAAGTCTAAAATATTTACTATTTGTTTCTTCATGAAAAAAGCTTGTCAATTACTTCTATAAATAATCTGAAGTAATAATTCCACATCAAATTTTCTGGTTTGCCTCATTTTCCTCCGTTGGGATGTCAAACAGTAAGAAATAAAAAAGATAGATATATGATAACATATTTGTTTGTAAGTAACATACACATAGGTCCCTCTATATATTCATAGGCATGTAAATACCCACATAATTACACATGCACACACACAAACACATCAAAAACTAAATACTTTTAATGTTTTAATCATCATTCACAGTTTCCTTTTTGATGTAAAAACGTATTTAAATTAGTTTCAATTAATTTGTAAAAATAAAATGTAATGTAATTCATCTTCCTATTTTGTTTCCTGTGCTGACTTATTTTTTATTACATTATTGTCACTTCTCTCTCACATTGGCTCACTCTGTTCCTTAATATAACATTACACTTGTGACTTAGTATTTGGTGAGAGAAAATCTTGCTTCTCGTAGGTGTTATCTGACACTGCTATCTACACATCACTCACCTCTAGCCCAGGCCCACTCCATCTGATATCATTCAACAAATGATAGCATTTGTTGTGACTAAGCATTTATGGAACATATAATATTGATTTGATCTTAACAATTATTGATACTTAAGAAGCAGGTTTAAAAAGTCCTTCCTTCCTTCCATTCTTCCTTCATTCCTTATGTTCTTCTGTCTTTTAAAAATTTAATTTTCATGGATTGAATGTAGTAGTTGTTGTACTAAAAATATTCCTGCCTATATCAGGTTGAAAGGAAAAAGAAATATATGGCATATGTTTTCTGAGTAACCCCACACTTGCTATCCAGGACACTGTTTCTACAGAATTAACGTTCACTGAGGCTAAGTCAAGTTTAAGGGATTTTGAATTGCTGCCATTTATTATAATGTTAAATGGAGAAGCAGTTTAGGGAGAGGTCTGTCCTGGCATCTTTAGGGAAGAAAGCAAGTTGAGAGATGAACATGGAGGGACCCAAGCTTGAACAATGTATAGGGTAGATTCCTGTTTTTTGATATGTTGTTTATTAAATCATATGCAAGAGAAAGAATACCTCTTTTGGAAAAGTAAATATATATTTAATATGAAGCACTTGTACATATTAAGTAGAGGATTAAGAAGTTCATCCTATAAGAACCCTACATACAGTTCAATTTCATTTTTAGAAATGAGAAATGACTACTTAGTGCTTTTTAAGTTGATTTTTAAAGTCTAGATGGCTGTTGGATCATACAGCTAAGGGGATGCCTTTAATCTGTATGTAGAAAGTCTTAGATATGGGGGAAGGTGAGAACCATAAGAAATGGCAATGGTTCTTGGTTCTTTCTGCTCAACAAGGATCAGTGCATAGAGGTGGAGACCCAGCAGGACTTCTCCAGCCACTATCTTCTGAGGCTTCCCAGCCAAGTTCTTCAGTTGTGTCCTCTGTAGGCCCCCTGGTATGAGAAGCAAAGACAGGGGCCCTTTCAGGATGCATGTTTTTACATTTGATACTAATGTCAAATTTAACATCGGAAGATCAATCAGACCCTACTATTTTGGATAAGTTTAGGAAGTCATCAGTGCTGTAATTTAAATAAAATAAAAAGGAATTGTGAAAAGCTTTTAGAGTATTCTGGAACAGACTTGACACTGAAACTGTGTACCACTCCAAGAAGACTGTTTAATTAAATGCTTAAATAGGCTAAATATGAATCTCAGAAAATAATGACAATGTTTTGATCATTTACTTCAGATTTAAATCCTCTGTGACATCAGTTGGTATTGTTGGCCCATATGTAGTAAAAGAAACAGAAAACGAGGCCACCTTATTAAGAATCATCACTAATTAGAAAGGCTCTTCCTCTTATTATGTTTGCTTTGTTTTGTGTTTGATCTTTGAACTTCTTCCGAAGTTGCTATAAACACTTCAAAGGACACATAGTCATGTTTAAATCTGCAGTGTAGTCCTGGTTGGAAATGTAGCTCTTCCCTTGAGGGTAGAGTGACATACTGAACTCTGTTTATCTTCTTTACGATAAATTTAATTACCAGCACTGATAAGCTTTTGCAAAGCAGTCCAGCCCAGTTATTAAAATGTTGTGTATTTTGGACCATCTTTAATTCAGCTCTCCAAATTTGTAGTATGTTCCCATCTAGAAACATGAATGCAAAGATTAATTCTCTGACAATGTTTTGTTTCATGTCATCTAACAAACTATGTTTATGTTTAGTTTGTAACTTACAAAGAGAAGCTCTTTTTCATTATTTTCACTTGCATTATCACTATATCCTCAAATTTAGTTATATAATTGAAACAAGTACATGGATTTTCAAGATTATCTTAAAAAGCATAGTGTGTGTTATATTTATTTCTGTAGGTATCTTACATAATAAATTAGACTTTTTTACCTTTTAGTTACATCTTCTAGTCATTGGGTGAGAAGCTGCCCTGCCCTTGGAATTGCCCATCAAGGAAAGATTTAAACAGGTTTGAAATGTTTAATGAAGGAATCAGGCTTTGGTACTGGGAATGTGATGATGGTATATATGTGCATCTTGGGAAGCTAGAGAGAATGAATTCTCCCTCATAAGAGAACATTTTTGACTCTTGACAGAAAGAATTCGTAAATTTATTTAGTAGCAATTCCAAATAGTGCTTTGGCATTTCATTTTATCATATACGTTGCTGTGGTATGTTGTTTCTCTCTGGACACCTTGACAGGTAAGTGGAATATTCTTTCTCCCTCTCTAATAGTGGGTATCCATAGGATCATTTTCTGTAACATGCTCTGGTCCTGACAGCATCAGCATTGTTTCCTACTGTTTTGAAAGTTCTATGGGCAAAGAGGTTGCTTATTATTTGCTTAACTCCCTGGGAACTGTGCACTTAAACCATAAAAATCCTTCTCTTCTACACAGATCCTCTTATTACTACCTTTGCCAAAGGCCAAGAAGGATTTCTCATAGTGCTACATCATGCATTTAAATATGAACTGACATAGATATATAATACAGTTTAGTTGAAGTGGTTGATGTTTTCTGAATGACAACTCTTGACCTGGGAAGCTCTGAAATAATGAAAGGGGGATAAATTTGCATGATTTGTGCCATAAGCAATATTTATAATGTAAGAGGGCTTTAAAGATTAATACGTTCCCAGAGCAACACATGAAAGAGACAGGAAAGGTTATTCGATGATCATCCAAATGTGCGACTTATTTGCAATGCTTTCATCTAGAAGATTTTCTGAATCCCCCATTACTTTAGTGTACAAAGAGGACACTGATATCTTCCCAATTTCAAAATATTTTCTGCAAGTTTAATTCTCTTATCAAGGAGAAGAAGCACAATACTGCTTGAGGAAATAGTTGCTTGATATGCTCTCATTAGGTAAATGGCCTGCAATACTTTGTAGGTTCTTATATCATTAACTCAGCTTGAGAGTCAAATAGCTCAAAGTTGTTTTCACTAAATGGTTACATTATTGTTTTATTTAAGTATAAATTGGCAGAAGAAAAAATTGAAATGTACAGCTCCAAAGGAAGTGCATAATTACAAAGTTTGAGTATTGAATTCTGAGGTTAATGCTCTTAAAGATAATCCTCAGAATAATTTCTTCAAAATTACTTATCATACCCTCAACCTTTTGTCTAAAAATATGAAAAGTTTTCAAAATGGCTTCACACTCCTTACTTATTTTTCCCCTTTTAAAAGTCAAATGATTCTAGATGCAGCACTAAAATGAAAAGGCTTGTGGTAAAAAGTGTTAAAGAGAAATTTGAAGATTAAATATGTTTTGATATAGACATGCACTGGGATTTTAATTCCTTTGGCAAATGATGCGGTGGTAATATAGTTGTGACTGCATACTTTCAAAAAATAAAACTAAAACAAATTGAAAAGCAAAGAATTCTGCCAGTCAAACATTAGATTTACTTCACAGTGCTGAATTGCTTTCCCTGAAGGTACAGAATACAATGTTTATTCCAGCAATGTTGACATAGATTGAACAGCCAATAACAAGATTGGCTCCAGCATCGTCGATGCATGCCACCCAAGTTCACACTCTTGCTTTGATTTCCCATTGAAACACTTTTTGCATAGTTTTCATTCTCTTTTGGACAGACTGGATCTCAGTCAGAAAAGAATTGTAGATACTATGTCTTACTTTAAAATATCCCTTTGAGGGAGGAATAAAGAAGTTAGTTAATTCTTCCTTATCTTATGTCTCATGAAGCATGATCTAATATTACTTCCATTTTACAAATTAGGGGATTATTTAGGAAATTCAGCCAACGTAACACAAGAGAAAAGCACAACTAGAATAGAGATATCCTAGTTTCCAAATGATCTTTTACATATTCAACAATAATTTTTTTCTCTGAGATCAGCTGCATAACGTTGAAGAGAAATTTAGGAAACAAATATTTCTGTTTACCTGTTAGAGGCTAACAAAATATATTAAAATGGCAATTGATTAAGGATAATCACTGGGATCTGTTCTATAGCTATTAGGAACAATATTATTTATATATATGACGTGAAGATATTTTCAATAATTTACAGTTATTGCAGCAGATGAAATGCATCAAGATGAAATTGTTTCCCAAGCATATGGTCTGGATTTGCTATCAAAGACTATTTCCCCAGATAGCCCCTGTTCCATCTAGTCACTTTGAAGGCTTAGTATTCTTACTGTTACTATGAAGTGTAATTTTAATTGAGCACCACAGACTCACTGCGAAGATCTCTCAGACTTATTAACGCAAAGTTAATAAGCAATTCATACTCTCTGCTTTGTTTCCCTCATACCTAATGGCATAAACTGTAGTTGCTTAAATCTCAAGCAATGGAGTCTCAATTCCAGTTCTAAACCTTAATTTTGTATCTGTATATTGCTCATGCAGCTGCCTTCTTGAAACGTAAACATGTACATCTTTGTAAAACAAAGATAATATCATGCTTGTATTATAGAATAATGTTAGGATTTGTATAATATAATGCACAGGAAACTCTCTGGTACATAATTAGTGGTCTAAATCAGTCCAACTCTGCAGTAAGTATTCACTCTGTAGTGAGGAAAGGTGTCTGGACTCTTAATTCTATGTTAATATGCATTATTAAATATAATAATGCATAATACATAAAATGTATCTTGAATCTAGTAGACCTTCAGAGAATACATTTTTGGAAGAGTTGGCCATGTATATAAAGTCAGATGGCCTTCCTTCCAAGCCATGGTTCTTACTCTCAGTAAGACAAGTCGTTTGATCACTAGGGCCCTGCATTCCCCTCATTTGTAAGACATGGTACCACTTAAAATCATGTGACTCATACAGGATAATGCAGATGAAAGTGCATTGTATTTTAAGTACATGCCAAGTTAAGAAGTGAAAACTCTAATATGAAAATAAGAATGAGAGCTGGCTCTTATAATGATGTCTCAATGCATGAACATATAACATTTAGCTGCATTTGTGTACTTAAAAATGTGATTTGGAAAATGCACTCGAATACAGTAATTTGCAAATGAATGTGACCTGCTTATAAATAAAAGCTAGAGTTAGTAGTATTCAATGTCTCCTAGAATCTGTTATTACGTGTTACACAGACAGAAGCATATATGTGAAGAAAATAATGGAAAAATGATCAAGTGCATCAACGCCATGTTGTCAACACCATGGATCCCCATTAGGAACAAGGAGGTCAGCTTGAAGAAGAACTGAAGTGAGACAAGAATAATATTCATTATTTCTTTTCACTCCCATGCTGACCTTTCCCCCTCCTGGAAGAATCGTTTTGAAATTCAACCTCCCTTCTAGGACCTTCATAAACATTGACAAGGTTTGTTTCCTTTTCTTTCAGAGGCTGGAGTGAGAAATGTTGAAATACCACATTAAAGACCTTGCTTTTAGGGCTTCCAGCTGAGACTAGAGGCTGAAGTGCTAAGAATTCTCACAAAAGAACTAGATGTCAAGTTATTTCCAGACAAGCCCTGTAGCCCTGGGGACAGGGGTAAACTTAAGGTGAGCATCCGGAGGCCAAAGTTGTCTCACACGAAATATATTAATGGAAAGTTTCAAATGTTTTCTTAATGCAGGTTCTTCTTCTTCTTTCTTTTTTCTAAACAACTTCTCCTCAAGAGCCTGGTGGGGAATTAAGTGTTGCCTACCTTAATAGGTTTCAATGTCCTGCTTCAGTGATACTCTTTTGGAACCTATTAAAACGGACTCACAAATGCCCAGCAGGAAAGCACCACCAAATAAATAACTCCTTGAAATTTCCCTTTCTAGATTGTCAAAAAGAAAAATAGAAAGTGTTATTGATTAGTTTCCTTTGTTGTGGCTTTGTTCTTGTAAGTAATGTTCTCTATGAACAAATTATGAAGATTACCAATATATCCAAGTAAGTGGCCATAAGGCATAAAGAAATAAGATCAAAATAAACGTAGGAGCCCTGGCTGGTGGTGCAGCAGATAGGTGCCGGCCTCCTAACTGAAAGGTTCTCTGGTTCGATTCCCCAGCCAGGCACATAACCAGGTTGCAAGCCAGGTTTCCAGCCAGGTCCGTAGCTGGAGGCAGGTGGAAGGCAACCATACATTGATGTCTCTCTCCCTCTCTGCCTCTCTCCCTTCCCCTTTCTCTGGAAATAATAAATAAAATTTAAGAAACAGTAAATAAAATAACCCTTGCTTTTCTAAATAAATAAATAAATAATAAAAATAAAGGTAGGATTATTGAAATAATAGAGTAGGTAAAAGTAGTCACTAGTTTGAATAGTAACATATTATAAGTCTTTCAATATAATTTGATATCTTTTTTTTTTTTAATAGCCAGTCGCTGACTGCTCATTTCAATTGATTGACATATAAAAAATTTTTTTTTTTTTATGGAAGAACCAGAAGGTTTATTGGAGGAACCACACCATACAACATGGAGAATTCAGCAATTTCTTTGCCCTCTCATATCCTGTTTTCTCCCCTATGACTGTAGGAGCACTATTTATAATTCATTAAATGATATTGTTGGTCCCCACTTTGATAGAATAATAGTTATAAATACAACATTAACATGTAGGTTTTCATGGTCCCAGTACTTCTATAATTTCATCAGTGCCCACTGCACTTGGGCCTTAGTTTTTAATTTTTGAATTTCAAAGCCTGAACATAAAGGAACTGGGAATGACTCTTATGCATAGATGAGGGCTGGGGGGAAAGACTGATGAGTGAGGACTGGGAGGAGCTACAGAGATGAGACAGGAACATAATTTTAAAGTACTGTGATATGGCAAACATGAGCACATGGTTTCTTTCATAGTCAAACCCCTGCTGGGATGCCTGTATCCTTGTTTTATGAATATCTTATCGTTCCCTAATGTAATGCTACACCATTATCTACTGACTATATGGTAACTTCATCATGTGGGAGGCTCTGGGGAAACATAGGTCTTTCTTTTGCCATGTATATCAAACAGAAGTTATACACAAAAACAATATTTTATTAATTAGTATTCCTTTTTTTAGTTGTAAAAACACAGAGATAAAGCCCTGGCTGGTGGCACAGCAAATACGGCCCTGGCCTGTGAACTCAAAGGTCACTGGTTCGATTCCCAGCGAGGACACATAATGAGGTTGTAAGCCAGGTCTCCAGCCAGATCCGTAGCTGGAGGCAGGTGAAAGGCAACCATACATTGATGACTCTCTCCCTCTCTGCCTCTCTCCCTTCCCCTCTCTCTAAAAATAATAAATAATTTTTTTAAACAAACAAACAAACAAAACCCCACAGAGATGATAGGGAAACATATAGGCAATAATTTCCCTATCTATAGCCATTCTATAATATCTAATTAAATCTTATCTTTTGAAATATTGCTGCATCTATTTTACTTAAAAGCTGAGTCCTGATTTTGCTCCTCTGTCATCAAATCAGAGTATTACCATGTTTCAAGCCATGTCTTCTGTTACTTTGGACAAAAAACATGAGTAAAAAGGCAGAGAATAGTGTCACTGTCTCCATGATGGTAAAACACGTCTTCATTTTGAACTTTCTTCACACTCTTTCCAGCATGGTTGGTAACCAAGTGAGCTTTGGGAAACAGACCTGCAAGGCAAGGAGAAGCATGCCATTGAAGGAACTGATGCAGGCAGAAAGAAAATGTATTTTTCTTATGACTTCATCCTTAACCCCAAGCTCTTGCACCCACCCCATGTTCACCCCATTGGTTGAAATACTATTTCTCCTAGGGTTTCCTACTTATTTTATTTAACAAGATATCAGTGTGGTTGGGCTGATCAATAGCCTTGCTTTGCCAAAGAGTCAGGGATTTCTTGAGATGTGAGGCTCTCAGTGCTAAAACCAGGAATACCTCCAGTAACCTGGGATTGTTAGTTACCCTAAATGAACAGTCTAGAAATCATTTGACTCCAAATTTCCTCAGGTCTCAGACTTAGAACTCTGTGGTGCCAAAAGAGGATCTGATGGTCAGATTTTGCTTTATTTCTTCTGACTGCACTATTTAACTCCACCTTACCCATTCACAAAGCTGCATTCAGCTGCTCCAGGTTTGACTTGGAAAGGGGACGGAAAGGCTGAAGAGACTGGTACAGATGATATCCATCACAGTTACTTCTGAGAACATTCCCACCTTTCCTTGTGTCCTTGAAATCAATTTTATCAGATGCAAAGGAAATATCTCTCTCATAAATTCTTTCTAACACTTCCCTACCATAAGTCCAAGCTTTGGAAAGAACTTGCTTCATTTGTCTTACAATAACTCGTTTTCATGATTAGGAAACTCAGTGCAAATTGTGTTTGTATTAGCCAGAAGTTAAGCTGTCTTAATATGAGCCTTCTTTAAACCTCCAAACATCAGGTGGCATATTGAGATATATTGTTGAAACTGCTGAAATTAACCCCTTACAAGTTTTAATGAATAATTTGAAAAATCTTGTATTTGTTGGGGAAAAGGAAGAAGAGAAGGATGATTGATGGGGAAAATTCTATTACCAAACAAGGGATAATCCTGGGCAATTGTTGTACTGCCTTTTATTGGCTGAGAAAGAAATGTCAATAACTAATAAATAAAAATAAGCCTATCCTTCTGAATCCATTATAGATTACATGTAGTATATGTCATTTTTCTGAATAGCAGACAAGACAGGAAACATACCAACCACAAAAAGAAGCATATTTTTAATTATTATGCAAGGCATCCATGCATCACTCTCAGCACAAAAGATTCCAGGAAGGGAAAAAAATCAAGCCTTAGATTTCTAAATGTTTCCATAGTCTTACCTTCACATTTTTCACTTCTGAATGATTTTAAGATTTTAGATTTTTATCTTGGTTGCTTAAATCACTCTGCCTTCACAATTCACAATACTTACAAGAATAGTATGTTTTCATACTTGGATGTGAATTACTTTGAAAAATCAGGAAATCTCCTACAAAGAGTGAGTGAAGCTAAGATAAATGTTTACTTTTATCCATGCAATAGAAAAAGAAAACAAGGTGATACCTCAACTTATTCTATTGGCTGTATTTATACCTAAACTAATTTCACCTAATTTTTGGCAAACTTCTATATTTTAAACCATTAGAAAATATTTTTAGTTACTGTACTAATTTTTTAAATTACATATTTTAAAAATGAACGAACTTAGGAAACAGGTGTTTATACACTCTTAATTTGCCAAAATTTACTATTTACCATTCAATTCTTTCATTCAGTGTGGAAGTGTTTATTTTTGGTCAACAAAACAGGACCACACTATCACCTATGAAATAAGCCTAAAATAACTGTGTTGATACTTTATATTTTTCTACACTAAAGCAGTCTTAAGCTTATCTAAAAATACCTAAAATAATGTTTGAACATTTACTGACCAAAATATTATAACATATTAGTAGGCCTATAAAATAGTTCTAACTTAATTTCAGAAATAAAAATATCCATAATAACATATGACCATTTAAAAAATAAGTAAGAAAATTCATTATTTTATAGTATATCATAATGTAATTACTATGCTATAAAATGCGTAATTATGTTATACATTATAATATGTATTTATATTGTTTATATTGATTTTCTCAACATTTAAAAGTAAGCAGACTAGTTACTCTTAATTCTTATTTTGATAACTTAAAAAGTGTCTTAGCCCTATATTAATTTTAGTTTCCAAAATATCACAATGGTATGTTTCTACTAATAATTTTAATATGATTTTATTATTTTAATATTTCTTGTAAAACTGGCTGCAAATGCTTTAAAGTTGCCACTTACTGGTTTGTAAATATGTACAAATATACACACAAGTAAATAAAGAAATATATCATTGATTGATTCTTTTCCATAAATCATAACATTTTTAATTTGGGGAATACCCTATATGTGTGAATATACCTACTAAGCTCAGAGCAAATTTTGTTAAGTGAAGAATATTCTTCATTCTAAATTTTTCTTGAAATAAAATCATTTCAGCCCAAATATTTTTAGTTACTTTTTGCTTCCACATAAAGATTGTTTATTCACAATTATTTTCACAAAACAAAACTATTCAAATATGTTATCAATGCTTGTTCTGAAAAATTTACCAACTACACATACTGCAATATCAAAGTCCACAATTTCATTCTAAAGACAGGCAAAAGAATGAAAAAATAGGTGTATGTAGTATGAAATAGTTTTAATTATTCAGTATTAGATTCATCACAAAAAATATGGTAGCTTGATTATTCTAATTTGTACATATAATATATTTGTAAATATGAAAAACTGTAATTTTAGTTATTAGAACATCACAACTTCTCTCAAAACACTGCTAAAAGTTATGTCTGCATCATATCCAATTCTTTTGCTCCTAAACTTTGTTTTATACATTTTATTATCCAACTAAATAATTTTGTAATTTGAATCCTGGCTGGTGGCAGAGTGGATAAGGTGCTGACCTGCAAACCCAAAGGTCGTTGGTTCAATTCCCCAGTCAGTGCACATAACTAGGTTGCAAGCCTGGTCTCCAGCCAGGTCCATAGTTGGCTGAAAGGCAACCATACATTGATGTTTCTCTCTCCCTCTCTATCTCTCTCCCTTCCCCTCTCTTTAAAAATAATAAAATCTTTAAAAAAGAATTGTTTTAAAATCACAATAATAATAATAATTTTATAATTTTTAAACTGAATCTGAATTTAATATTCAAATAATTTTCTATTGAACTTTTAACCTAAATTACAACAGTATTCACAATAATGTTAGATGTTTTGTTTTTAACAAAATATACTTTAAAAAACTTAATCTTATTAATAAGATCCAAAAATGTAGCTGCTTTAAAATTTTACTAATTTTCTTTTTTTTTTTTTTTAATGAATTAATTATGTTTTAGAGAGGGGAAGGGAGAGAGGCTGAGAGGGAGAGAGACATCAATGTATGGTTGACTTTCACCTGCCTCCAGCTACAGACCTGGCTGGAGACATGGTTTGCAACCTGGTTATGTGCCTTGGCTGGGAATTGAACCAGTGATCTTTGGGTTTGCAGGATGGCACCTTATCCACTGAGCCAACCAGCCAGGGCTAAAAATTAACTAATTTTCTATTGAAATGATCTCATATAGTAACATATAACTGCTATATCCAACTGTTTACAAAGTTCTCCTTCTGATGATCTAATACATTAGCAAATAGTGCTTTAGTTTCTGATTTATTCATAGGAAAACATTTTTTAAATTAATTTATTGTTGGTGTATTACATTTCTACCATTTCCCTCCACTGCTCTCCCCTGCCCCATCCTCCCCATCCTCTCCCTGACAGTCAATCCCACATGTTTTCCATGTCCATGGGTCATTTATACTAGTTCCTTGACTAAACTCTTCCCCTTCTTTGCCTCTTTCTCCCCCACCCCACTCCTATCTTCACACTGAAAGTCTGTTTTTTTGCTTCCATGTGTCTGGTTCTATTTTGCTTATTTATTTGTTTTATTCCTGTATTAAGTGAGTATAGGCAAACTTGAAGTAGAAAATACAAAATTAAGTTAGAAGAATAGTCACTTAATCTAAATAAAATGCCAAGCTTCACAGGATTGTATGTAAATGTGCTTCCTCTAGCCATAGATGTTAAATAATTGTGCTTATCATAGTCTTCTTTAAATAATTTGCTGCATAAAAATTTTTCTGAAAATTTGATTTAAAATGGCTCACTGTTTGAGGGTCAGAAATCCAAGAAAAGATGAACTGGGTGGTGGTTCTGTCTCAGGGTCTCTCTCAATCAAGCTGTTGGCCATGATTTTAAGACTCACTTAGGGCTGGAGAATTTACCACCCAGCTCACTTCCCAGGTAACTGGCAATTGGCATCAATATTCCTCCATGTAAGCCTCTTAAAAGCAGCTGCTTTTTCTCCAGGGCAGAGAGAGAGACAGAGACAGGGAGGGACACCATGAGAGAAGGTGCCCAAGATGAAAATCACAGCTCTTAGTTGATGTTGAATATGAGACCCGCCATCCCATCTGATATTTGTTATACTGACCAAGGACCCTTGTGTAGAGATCCACTAGGGTACCACTGGGGGCTGGGCCAGCTTGTAGAAACAGATACTAACTCTGGAATGTTCTGGATTCCAAGTGAAAGTAGTAGTACCACAGCCCTCATTTGTTGTACTACAGTACCAGACTTTCCCTCAAGCATGGGGAAGGTTGACTGACATTGACACAAAGAAATACACTCATCGGTCACTTTCCAGGCAAACAGAATTTTAGTGCCTCATTTTCTCAAATATTCATTTTTTTTTGTTCCCTTGAATCATAAGGTTTTTAAAAAATAAAATCTGTTATACATAATGAAAGAAATGGCTATAGAATGATGTTATGTAAGAATTGGCAAGAAAAAATAAAAAGCGTTGTAGCAATGGTATTCAGACAGCTCTTAAAGCTGAATGGCTAAGTCTGTAAATACACATATCCCACAGAAACCAAACCTGTAATTGCTGTTTTTTGCCACTGACCCATCAAGTGGTAACCA
Source organism: Noctilio leporinus (assembly GCA_004026585.1). Lineage (NCBI taxonomy): Eukaryota > Metazoa > Chordata > Mammalia > Chiroptera > Noctilionidae > Noctilio > Noctilio leporinus. Next base: position 70,397 of record PVIW01001625.1, on the reverse strand, counting down.
GGCAAACTTGTGTATATTGCATATTTCACCATAGAAAATGGTGTAACTCATTGAACAACTGGCCAGCTAAGATGAAGGCCTGATTTCATAGCCCCTTCTCTCCTAAGAGATCAGAAGAGTTAACTCTTCTTCACTTCTATTGGTGTTTGTTACACATTCTGTCCTTAAATAGCAGTTTTACTGCTTTGCATAGAGAAAGAGCAGAAAAAAGTGATATGGGTATCATTAGTCAACATTTAAATTTAAACACCTGTTTAAGTGAGAACTCTATTTAGTGCAGTCAATTCTCACAAATTAATTAATGGAGACCATGTGAGAAACTGGGAGCACCACCAAACCTTCCTTACTTGATAATCATGTAATACGAATATTTTATTTTAAAAATAATAAAACTTCAGAGCAAATAATAAATTGAATGGTAGTATCTGAGGCCAATAGAAATAAACCAAAATTGTCCTGGCAAACTTAGTGTACCATCACTGGTTACCTTAATAACCTTGTATTTAGGCTAAGAAGTGAAGAGGAATGTAGGGTATTATACATATCATAGGGTAGTATTTCCAAGATTTTCATGCTGATGAAAAATCTGTCGCCGGTGTTTTTCCTGGTGAATGCATTATCACAAATTTAAAGTTATGGGAAGGCTGGCAAGGACTTTGGGCTGTCAAAACTCTATTTTTAATACTAATTTCTTTTAAAAACACAAAGAACTCATTCCTGTTATAACATGTTTGCTTCAGGAATATTCTTTTATACTATTGTATTAGAGGAGACTGTTAATAAGGTTGTAAATAATGGATAAGTAGACAGATGGTAAACAATTTGAACAAACATCAAGTAATAATTGGCTCGTTGGCAGATGTTAATTACATACCTATTTCTAACACTTTAAAAGAGTATTAATGAGCCTGGAGTCATTTTGAGTCATTTCCAAGAGCATCTTGGTGCTACTCCAAAGAGGAATTAAGATTCAGGGTTCCTGGTGGATGTGCTCCCAAGTCAGGAGAATGGAAATAACCCCTCTCTGGTCTTACACCTTGTTCAGTCCAAAAAGCACTGTTTCTTCACTTTGATGGCTCATGAGATTTAAAAGTTGGCTTTTTAAAAAGTACCGTTATGAAAAATTATAAGCACAGAGATAACCTAAGTGCCTGCTACTCAATTTTAACAAATGTAGAAATGTGCTGCCTATGTCCATCTTTTGTCATGGAATTGGTGAGTTGGGAGCTTTTCCAATATAGGTAGATATTAAAAATAAAATGCTAGTATATATCCTACCAATATAGTTTCACTTGGTATTCCTAGCATATTTTATTTTCTACCATTTTTAGTACAGTATATATTACTTTGGATTTACCTGACATTAGAAAAATTAAACATAACTACATATAACTAAGAAACTATAGGGTTTTTATTTTTATGTCCTGGCTCATCAGGTCATTCACATAATTTTATCAGCATATTTATCATTTTTGTTATGTATATAGAGGTTCCCTATGTGTGTTGCACAGTAATTGCCTCACCCTTAAGTATTTTAAATGTATTTTCAAAGTCTGTGGCTTGTTTTTTAATGTGATTCATGCATATTGTGTTTAATTGTATAAATCATTTCCTCTACTTTGAGGTCATAAAGATATTCTCTTATTACCTTCTACAAATTTTTAATTTTTACTTTTCACATTAATATTTTTAATTTGTTACTTAATCTTTCTAGGAGTAAAAATTGACATTCTGACAATAGTTTCCCGTACATCATATTTTGTTTATTGAAATAATATTGACATATAATACCATGCAATTTTAAGGTATGTAACATGATTTAGTGTATGTATATATTATAAAACAGTTAACACAGTAAGACTAGTCAACACATCTGTCACCTCACACAGTTAACTGTGTGTGTGTGTGTGTGTGTGTGTGTGATGAGAACAGTTGAGATCTACTCCGCTAGCAATGTTTAAGGATACAACACAATGATGAACTATAGTCACCATGCTGTACATTAGATGCCCCATGTCTCCAGGGTCACAGCAGTGCTCAGTTAGAATCAGGTTATGTGATTGTGGCTGGGTTTGCAATGGGGTCTGAAGTTGGTGAGCTTCTTACCAGAGGTGTGAGCAGGTATGGGTCCTGTCTGGTCCCTGAGTGGATGAGACTGCCTTCTAGATTTTGTTCAGTAGGGTGACACTACGCCAAGGCCTGCCTCTAGGTCCACAGTAAGGGATTTTGTTGACCTGTTCTCAAGTACATGGATAGGAGAAAACTTGCCAGGTCACTGGGTGGATCCCAGAATGAACAGAGCTGGACTTGGGTCATAGCAGACAGGGGCTGGAACTGAGTCCCAGCACCCCTTTCAAAGTCCACAGCCAAGACTGAGGTCAACAGTCTTGACCTCAACTCCCTGATATTGGAGTCAGGGATGGACAATTGGAGGGGCTAGAACCCAATACTATGCTCCTTCAGGATCTCTGTTGATACAGATCAGACCTTCTCTTGTCTGAACCCTGTGTCCATCAGGAATGCTCATGAACTGTGGTTGTGAGGGGTTAAAGCCCAGGTACAGGGTCATTTCAGTTTTGTGGGCTTATGTCCAGGGGCTCCTAGACCATCATCAGAGGGACAACAACAGTTCACAGGCCACTTCAGGGTTGAAAGCCAAGAATGAGGTCTATGTGCCTGTTAACCAAGGCAAGGGTAGGTGTGAGACCCCCAATGTCCCTTTGTATTTAGTTCTGGTAACAGGACAAAGGTTAAACAGGGCTACAGCCAAACTCTACCTGGATTAGAATTATCCACCTGATCCCAAAGCTCTCACAATGCAGCTGGCAAACTACTGTTGCTAAAGGGTAATAAAAATGGAGGACCTCTTATCCTGCCATCTTGCTAATATCACTATTCATACATCACATTGATTCATCTCTCCTTTCTTAGTAATTTGTGTATATATCAATGTATATACACATATACATATATATAGCAATTTGTGTATATGTGTATATAGTATGCAGTGTATATTATATATAATGCATTAATACATTTATATAATTATATAATGCATTATATATAATATATATATATAATTATATATAATACATTAATTTGTATACTATACTAGTATATTATCACCTAATTATACTGATATATGCCTGATTTTATTTCTGGATTCTCTATTTTCTTTGTTTTATGTTTTTAGTAGAGTATATCCTGAATAAAGCCATGCTATTTTAAATATCATACATCAGCCCTGGCTGGTATGGCCTGTGAACCAAAGGGTCACTGGTTTGATTCCAAGTCAGGTCACATTACCTCAGTTGCAGGCCAGGTCTCTAGCAAGGGGCATGCAAGAAGAAATCACACACTAATGGTTGCTTCTCTCATTCTTTCTCCCCATTTCTCTTCTCTCTAAAATTAAATAAATAAAATATTTTATAAAAAATAAATGTCATATATCATTATAAACCTTGAAATCTGGTAGATTAAGTATCATATTCTCATTCTTTCAAGTAGTTTTTAGTTGTCTCAACCCTTTATTTCTCAACTATATTATTAGTAATATTTTGTCTGTAGATGCTCATGGATGTTTAATGTTAATAATATCTTCTATAAATATTAGCAAAACTTTCTTCTCATTCAATCCTAATATTGCTTACTTTTTCCCTTTATTATGTAAATTGGCTAGAATTCCAAGTATGATGTTCATGAAGTAAAATATAGCTTTTTCCTGAAGTAATGTAAATACTTTTAATATTTTACCAGTAATATGACATTTGTCATGTTGCTTTGGTAGATATTTCTATTATGCGAAAATATTCTCTTTGTCAAAGCTTAAAAATATAAATAGCTATTGATTAGTATTGAATATTTTTCTGCATTGACAGTCATTATTTTCCAACTTTTTAGTGTTTTGTTACCAGTACTGAATCTTGTTTATTATTACTTAGCATTTTAGGATTTTATATTGTGCTTGTGAAACATTGATGTCAAGAAACGCTAACCTCACAGAGATTAGAAGAGACATCTCTCATTTGTCTGGAAGAATTTGAGTAAAAATTAATTTAGCTAATCTTTAAAAGTTGTTCTTATAAATCTTAGCTGCGTTATTAGCCCTCAGATGCACTCAACCAGACATATATATATATATATATATATAGAGAGAGAGAGAGAGAGAGAGAGAGAGAGAGAGAGAGAGAGCAAAGTTTTTCTGGGTTGTTCACCTACTGTTTCCTATAATAGCATCACACAGGTCAACTGCACCTCTTGTGCATTGCTGGTGCTAGTACAATTTGGTATAACTACTTTTGAAAATATTTGGCATTATCCACTAAAGCTGAAAATGTGCATATCCTAACCCTTACCAATTCCACACCTAGGTACACAGTGATGTTTAAATATGTATTTATATTTACCAAAGATAAATGCACACATGATCATTGCAGCACTCTTCATAATAGTCATAAACTAGAAACCACTCAAATATTCATCAACAATTTATGGTATATCCATAGTGGGAATACTCTGCAGTAATGAGAATGAACAAGCTATACTCATAAATATGCATAAATGTCGCAAGCATAATGTTCTGCTAAAGAAGCCAATCAGAAAAGCATACATTCTGTTGTGTTAAAAAAAATAGTTGAAACAAATCTATGATAGAAGCAAAGATAATGGTTATACACAGAGCTAGGTAATATCCTGGAGTTGGCACAAAAGGTCTCTAGAGTTTTGCAATGTTGTTTTTTTCTCCTTTAGTGCTGGTTTTATGGTGCACGTTCAATGTAAGGACATTCTTTGAGCCAAACATTTCTGATCTGTTCATTTTTGATAGGTATATTATGTAGTAATTAAAATTAAATTAAAACATAGAACTTAGAGGGTGTATACTTGTACATCATTGTGATATCTTGGTACTAGAAGAAGAGAATCTTCTTTGCATAAAAAAATCTTGACTAAAATATGAGCTTTTTTTTTTTTTTAATTAGTCATGCTATTGTTGCTGTTGTTGCTTACATAGTGTTTTCTTGCTAGAACTCACTAGCAAAATATCAGGAATATATGCTTTACAGTGGGTAAAGAGCTATGTTGTTTAGAATTTGAATGGTTTCTGGTAGACAGCCCTACATATTGTGGAAATTTAGTGGCTGAGTGAGCATAACATGTCTAACATATTTTAATGATGAATTCTGATTCATTTTTCATAGACCCTATTGCAATTTTTACTCATGGAATGCTCATAAGATTCATTGGCACTTGGACGAACTCTGTAACGCTCTCCTTGAAAACCCCATTAAGAGCATTGGAAGGACACAGGGAGCGAGGTGACATTTTGGAGCGGCTTTCTCCTTCTCTGCAGGGGGTTACAGAGTCAGGGCTCCAGGAGTAGAATATGGTTTGGATTAGGAAACCGACAGGCTGGAAGGAGAATCCAAATCTGAAATTTTCAAATGACAGTTTAGCTATGGAGTGCCAAATTGTATCCTTCTCATGCTGTGCTACTGAAAGCCAAGAAAAACTGAAACCCAACAAAGGAACTTTTCATGCTATCTGTAGTGATCCAAATCGGAAAATCTATTCAGGCCGGCGGGCATTATACCCAGAACTGCCTGCTACACCCGGGAACCCGCTGGACTCTCCCGGCCTCACTCCTCCGCGGGTTCGATCATGGCTGTGCTTCACCACTGGGGGCCTGAAGAAGGGGAGCTAGGAGAAGAAGGTGCTACTTTGATTTACCATATTTATCGGATCATAATATTTTCATTAGTGATGTGTGTGTAAGTCAAGTGTTAACACTTGAAAACATCTGAACCACATTATGGGATAATGTGCAGGCTCCGCCTTGACTCCGACTCTGATATTGCCAACATATCCAGATTATTCTGTTCAAAAAATCAATAAGGTGCCTGAACAACTCCAAACATCTGGATATTTGTAAACAGAGGTAGGCACAACCTCATGGTTTGGCATCGTGTACAATCGGTGACACTGATGGATTAATCCTGATCGCTATGCCGCGGGAACGTTGACCAAGAAACTGCAACATAATAATTTCATCGGAATGACTTTTTTATTGCGCTTTATATATACTTTAGAATACTTTTACATGTACTATTCTATTTGTGCTATGTAAAAACATTTTCAAGTAAACAGGAGTTATTTATTCGCTTGTTTGTTTTAGGAAGAGACAGTTAAAATGCATTAAAGTGGCCCCGCCAAGGTCATATAGATGGTTACATACAGATGAACCCATTTTAATTAAAATCTCTTCAATTCTCTTTCCTGCAACTCTGACACCATGGAATTAAGCATAAGACATAAAGGTTGTGAAATGCATTTATCTATTATGATTAAAAAATACAGTAACAATGGGTCTGGCTGGTGGCTCAGTGGAAAGGCGCCAGCCTGTGAACCTAAAAGTCACTGATTGGATTCCCAGCCAGGGGCACATAACCAGGCTGCAAGCCAGGTCTCCAGCCAGATCCATAGATGGTGAAAGGCAACCATGCATTGATGTTTCTCTACCTTTCTTCCTCTTTCCCTTCCCTTCTCTTTAAAAATAATAAAATCTTAAAAAAAAAAATACAATAACATTTTGGTATGTTCTTGCTTTCTTGGGCTGTTCCTGAAATGAACAGAATAAGGAATGTTTCATAAACACAACTGAATAACTTGTTTGTGGAATAGATAACTATTTCTGTAGACTTTTGAGCAGGAGGAAGCCTGTTAGTTACTTCTTGAGAAATGGGGAGACAAGTCCTAAGAAGTTTTGTACCTGACCTGAAGCCACATACAGGGTAAAATCCTAGCAGGTACTATAATACTAGTTTGGTGACTAGAGCCAGATATTTTTTCAGGACACCGCACATTAACCTCTTTAGCTGAAAACAAATAAAAAATTCTACGTAAATATAGTGAGAGGCTCTTTAGAAAATATTACTGACAATATTATGCTCACATTTCCTCACAATCATTACAAACAATTTTGGTAACATTTTGGAAAAGTTTTGATATTTTCTCTGTTTCAGTGTACTCGGTCAGCAGCCTTGCAATGTAACAGTATCTTGTCCTTTCAGATATAAGGCAGGACCAGAAAAGCAGTCTCTCCTAAAAATAGCATTTAAAAAAATAATTTGGTGATAAAATGTATTTACTTTTCTTTGTGAATCCACCTGAATTACTTCAGTCTCAATTATATACCACAAGGCTTATTTATAAATTTTGTGCCTTTTCAATGTATATAAACATTTTCATTTAAAATGAAATACCTCTGTAAGATACAAATTTGATTTTAGTTAAGAAATAAAAATTGAACATACTTAAGCCTCAGGGACAAGGCAGTTTAAAAAGCAAAATTATAACAATGAAAAGTGTTCCTAATTTCAAAGTAAAACTATATTTTACAGTACTTTATCAAAACTCTAGTTGATGTAGATCAATGCTGATTATTCAGTACATATTTTATTACTGTATATATATGTTTATAAAATCTTTATATTCCTCTACTCAGTGTAATTAGTTACTCTGATATTTATGTGAGCAATATCAATTGAATACTAGTAACTGCATAATCTATAAAACACTATGACATGTTTTCAGGGCCATAAAATTAATTGATGTAAAATAAAATTATTTGTGCGGCTTTGCATGTATTTGTTAATCTATGTGCAGTCAAGTAACTTCAGTTTTTTCTCACCTTTTTCCAATATGCATTGGTTTATTTTTCCTTAGGAAAATTGGCAACACCCTGAATCTTGCTTGATTAACCACAATAAACAAAAAATTTTTAGAAAGTATCCATAGAGTAGCTCAGTGGGAGAAATATCACTAAGTTATTAGAAGGTATGTTTGCTTTTAGGTCTTAAAATTTAACTTCATGATTTAGCTAATTATTTTGAAAATGGAAAATCATAATATTTGCTAAATTTTTCATAGTTATATATGCCTGTGCATATATACAATACATTTATATTAAAGTTTTACAATTCACAAAAGCCATTGTTATTGATATATAGGTGCATATAATTAAGTTAATGCTAGTTTTGCATTTTCTATGCATGATAGAACTAACGTATGTCTCTAATTCTCACCGACAATTTTAATTTATGGCTATAGATTTTCATTTATTTCAATTTAATATGTTTCTCTTTCTCGATTATGATCTTAATTTCAATGTTTTTTAACTGGCACTTATTTACTAATTTCTCCCATTGCTTTATGAGACACTTATGAATTTATTCATTTCACTATTTTAAATAAGCTTTTTACATTGATGGTAAGTAACTAAGAAGGCCAGCTGTTTCTGCCACAAAATATTATATATCACAACATGATATAATTTAAAACATTGCATTTGCTATTATTCTGATAAAATATAATGTCATGGAATTGCTCAGTGACTTGTACTTATTGCTTAATGTTACCCTATATGTATGATAGTACCTAGTAGCTAATTATTAATAAATCTATAGATGTTTACATTTTTATTAACTGCAACAGGGAACCATTATTTAGGTCTGTGGATCATTCCTACATGGGTTAACCTTTCTATTGGTGAGCTTATTTTTTATCAAAGCAAACTGGTACAATATTATTCTGTCCATCTACTTAAACACCAGCTAACTTCCATCATATGTTGTATTAATACAACATATTAATTGTATGCTTAGACAAGTAATGGAATTTCTGAATATCATATATCAAAACTTGTTGCTTCTATTAGCCTTTGTTAGGAATACAAAGTTGACTAATTTGATGCAGACCAAATTTTGTATCTTGGAGCAAAGGAAAAAGAAAAAGGACAATCAAAAGGTGATGGAATTGCCAATGTATGTGTGAATATTTAATATTATTTGCTCACAAGTTACTTGTCAGCTCTTTTAACTGCCTTTATTCCCTCTGCATTTGTAAGAAACCAAGTTAGTGTGTTAAAATTAGTAACACTAAAGCTAAAAATGCCTGTTGTTTTTCATCTATATGTATTTATTTACCCTTGGGATTTAATTGGACTCTTGGAATTCCCACAACCTCCTGTAAAGTGCAGAGGAAGACTCAGTAAACACTGAACCAATTATCAGGTAAGGGTTGGATCAAATATGATAAAATATGGATTACACTGATGGTTTCTATAGCAGAGCAATAGAATGGCCAATTTGGCCATTTTGAATACAATAAAAATTAGTTAGGTAGAATTTAGAGTTCACCAATTGAAAATAAACATTCCTAGTGATTCATTTATCTGGATTCTACCATACTATTGCATAATACTTAAAAGGTAGGGAAAGGTATTAGCATACAATACTGACCTATACCCCACTCCAGAGATTTGCCATATTGCAGGGTGTAATTTGTTTCAGATCATTTTTGTTTTAACATATAAACATTGTTTAATACTCCTGTTTATCTTCCAATCTTGTCTACTCCTCCCAAAAGGTAACCATTTATGTTCAATTTAGTGTCTTTATGATTCATGGTTTTAGCGGCGGTATCTCATCAGCATGTTTTTGCTGCCTTTAATTCAAATTCACCCCGATACTGTTTTAATCAAAGTGGAGAAGCATCTTTTGCTTAAGAGTGTGTTCCCAACTTGGAAATCCCAGCTGGCAACGCGTTTGTTGCAGGGGCTGTACACCCATCACAAGAAACATTTCCCAGACAACCTAAGATGTCATTCAAAGGCAAGGCCCCTAGCTTCATGTTAAAGATGAAGGAGCAGGAAGATACTAAGATCATCTCTTCTAATTGACACCAAAGCTGCAATTTCATATAGAACTATCTCTGAGAACAACCTGAAGATGTGCAGAACAGACTTTTCTACAACCAGAGATGTAAAAGCAAACTCTCTTTTGAAACAGCTGGAGGGGCAGAAACTTAGTCTAGTCAAGCAAGAACCATCCTACCTCCCAATCTCCATGGGGTGACTCACAAATGAGAGGGATGTTACACCTGCAGAGGGCACCCCAAAGAGCAAAGAGAAAGGAGCTCAAGGCCCAGCATGGGGGACCTGCATCAGGAAAAGGAGCACTTGTAACATTTGCTTAAAGAAAAGCAGTGTGCTTACTTCTAGGAGAGCTAAAGAGCTGTAGGAAACACAGGTGGCACTCTTTCTGAACCCCGCACAGAGGCAGCATTTTGAAAAGCATCTAAGCCATAGTGAAGGTGATACACTGACTAATTTTGGGGTGTATGGGAGGGACAGAGTTTTGGTGGAAGTTTCTTCTGAGTTAGGGGTGCTGGCAGGCACCATTCTCCCCACCCACTTCTTTACTTGCCTTCTGCCTAACTGGTCTGATGCTGGCAGATGCCAATTCTGACACTCTCTGTTAACCTTGCTAACACTGCTCACCCCACTTACGCTTTTCCCTGAGGATTTACCCAGGCTAGCACCCTCCAAAGTAGCTTCTGCCATGCCACACTTGGGCAGCTCATTGGGCATCAGCATACAGCAGTGTGTCTACAACAGTGTGGCTGAGCCTCGTAGCAGCCACACCAAAGGCTTACCCTGCACCCAGTGAGCCCACAACAGCTGTGGCCCTGCCACAACAGGAGGCCACACTAGTCCACCAGGGAGCACCTCTGAAGCTCCTGGTTCTGGTGACAGGAATGATTTCACTACTGGGCCCCATAGGACCCCTTCTAAGGACACTTCTTTTTCAAGACCAGGGGATATATAGCTTACCTACTTAATACATGGAAAAAAATAGTCAAATAAAATACAAAAATGGCAGGAAAATAACTAAATTAAACTTAGATCAGTTGTCCAATAAAGAGTTCAAATTAATAAGTCATATAGATCCTTATCAAATTCTATAGACAAGTAAATAAACTTCAATGAAAAGATTTAAAAATTTCAAAAGAACCTATTAGAATGGAAGAATATAATAACTGAAATGAAAAATACACTAGAGGAAGTCAGTAGCAGGCCAGATGACAAAGAACTGGTCAATAATCAACAAGACGGGATAGTGGAAATCACTCAATTGGAAGATTAAAGAGAGAGAGAGAGAGAGAAAAAAAAAAAAAAAAAAAAAAAAAAAAAAAAAAAAAAAAAAAAAAAAAAAAAAAAAAAAAAAGAATTAAAAAGAATGAAGACACCATAAGGGAACCTTTGGAACAATATCAAGCATACAAATATTTGAATCATAGGAGATCCAGAAGGAGAAGAAAAAGAAAAAAACAAACAAACAAACAAAAAACAGAAACCTATTTGAAAAAATAATTGCTAAACACTTTCCTAAACTGGTGAAGGAAATACACATCCAAGTCCAGGAAGCACAGAGAGTCCCAAACAAAATGAACCCAAAGAGACACAAACTAAGATATACCACAATTAAATTGCTAAACATTAAAGATAAAAGAAGTTTCTTAAAAGCAGCAAGAGAGAAACAACTAGTTATATACAAGGAAATACCCATAGGAATATCAGCTGAGTTTTCTATAGAAAACTTGCAGGCTAGAAAGGACAGGTACAATATATTCAACACAATGAAATGGAAAAACTTACAAATAAGAATAGTCTATTCAGTAAGATTATTATGCAGAATTAAAGGGGAGATCAAGATTTTTCCAGAGATGCAAAAGCTAAAGGAGTTCATCACCACTAAACTGGCATTATAAGAAATGTTAAAGGGAATTCTTTAAGTGGAAAAGAAAAGGCCAAATCTAGAAATAAGGAAATATATAAAAGAAAAGAATCATATGAGAAAAGATAAATATATAATAAATTTATAGACCATCACTTATAAACCTAGTATGAAAACAATCAAAATGGCAATAAGTGCATATCTATCAATAATTACTTTAAATGTAAATTGATGAAGTGCTTCATTCAAAAAACATAGGGTAACTGAATGGATGAAAAGCAAGGCCCTTGCCTGTGCTGCATATATGAGGCTCTAGATTAAAAGATATACAGAAACTGAAAGTAAAGAGTTGGACAACAATATTCAATGAAAATTGAAACAAAAAGTAGCTGAGATAGCAATAGTTCTATCAGATAAAATAGAATTAAAATAAAGGCATTAACACGAGATAAAGAAGGACTGAGCAAATCCACCTCTTGGTGCTATCTAAAGAAAATGAATTAATAATTTGAAAATATACATTCACCCCTATGTTCACTGCAACATTATGTACAATAGCCAAGATATGGAAGCAACCTTGGTGTTGATCAATAGATATATAACGAAATGGATATGTGCATGTGTGTGTACACACACACACACACACACACACACACACACACACACAGAGGAATATTACTCAGCCATGAAAAAGAATAAAATCTTGCCTTTTGAAACAAAATGGATAGTCCTAGAGGGTATTATATTAATACTATGTAATTTTACTTAAGTGTGGAATATAAAATATGACACTGATGAGCAACAAAACAAATAAAACTCATAGGTACAGAAAAACTGATAGTTACCAAAGGGTTGGGTGGTAGGGGTATGGACAAAATCATGAAGGGGATTAAGAGGTATAAATTTATAATTATAACATAAATAAGTCACAGGGATATGAAGGAAGCTTCTAATTATATTCATCTGTAAGTTTTACCTTATTGTTCACCTTTGCCCTAGTTGAGTTATTCTACCTACGGCCCAACAGAGGCCTTTGTGCAGGTCTATGTCTCCAAATTTTCTGTAATTTAGTGTCAGGGATATTCACTTGGAACTTGCTATTTTCTTTCCTCAAATGCATGTGTAAGATAAGATAGTATAATATTACTTATATATAAGGAATATTATAATCCTTAATTTATCTATTCTAAGAGTTCTATTCTGGAAAGAGGTTCAGGAAAAGAATGTGTATGTTTGAATCTAGGTTTCATGCATTAAACTTCCATGTATAACTGGAAGCATATATATAAATCAGGACTCCCATTGAAGGGACAATATATGGAACCCACTGTGTGGAATCTGCTCAATAATAGATGATGCTTCCCATCTGATTTTCCTGTCTCCAATTTTCCCTCACTCACTTCTCACTTGCAGCCAGGATTCTCTTCAAAACAGAAAGGTTATCTTGTCAAATCCCAACTTAAAAACTCTTCATAGTTCTCCAGCTCACTAACATAGTTCTATCCTAAAATAGAAGCTTAAATGCCTGCTATGGGTGTTCCACCTTCCTTTGTTCACTCTAAATGTAACTCAGAACTTTAAATTTTGAATTAATCATAATCCTCCACGTGAATTGTGCTTGCTCTCTGCCTTTAGATGTATTCTTCCTCTTATCTGGAATTCCCCTGTTCTACTTTCTTTGTCAAGCCACTCCATTCTAATCATGTAATGCAATGTGCGTAAGAATCATGTCTGATATCATGTTTTTTGCAAAGGCTTCTTGGAAGTTTCTGCAGCTAGGGTTAATCCCTTCCCATTTACACTTTCAACATACTAACTTTAAGAAAAAGGTTTACAGTAATGTTTGTCAGATGTACTTTTCAACCCCAATATTCTGAGCTCCAAAGTCAGCTTATTTAACAAAAGACTATTTTAAGACATCAAGGTAGGATGATTATATCTAATTTGTCTCTGCAGAGTAGACAGATAGGTGCTCAATAGTAGATAGGTGCTCAATGTACATATGAAATCTTGATTGTTCCATGTTCATTAAACAAATATTTATGGAACACATACCATCTGCTCTTTCATGTCCCTCTTGATGAGAATATAAATTTGAGCTACTCCCACCTCCCCGAAGAAGAATCAAGGGGTTTGTATCTTCCCTCCAATTATGCCTGTTCTTCAGGCCTCTGAAACATAAGTTAAGTCTATGACCAGAGGTCACAGTAAAACTAAGTAACCTCTCCTAAAATTGAACTAATGACAAACACCATGTTAACACAGTATTCTAAACCAATACAGTCATAATATATTTATGTATAATATGTAAATACATGTGAATTAGGAAATGAGAAGCTAACTTATCTTCTGAACTCAAGGTTGAATGGATAACATTTTGAGGGTAACTGAGCCTTGGAAAGCTGGATTCAGCCAGTGAAGATTGAACGTTGCTCCAACTATTACCTTTAACCTCACACTGTAATTTATTCTTGCCCTTTCCAGGGTTTCTGAATACCACACAAACATTATATTTATGACAGCAAAGGCTACATCTAACCTTCTCCAAACACTTGTACCATAGATCCCTTCACTCCCAGGAAAAAAATAACTGTTCAAGTCATGTTCCCTTGGACAGACTACAAAGACCTGATCACAGCTCCCTTGTTGTTTTTCTTTTTCTTTTTTTTTTGAAAACTATAACTTTAAATTACTTTTGAATTATGTGAGAGGAGACAGTGTGTATTTTCTGCTTTCAAAGCAATTTAAGGTGGAGTTCTCTGGCACAAGGCAATCCAAAAATAGCTGAAGCTGGAGAGTTGAAACTCCCCCTTGTCTGGTATATGTTGAATAGAGTTATTAGCAATCAGAGCTGTTTTCAAATGCTTGGTGCAAAATTGCAGAAATGTTTAGGTTTATAAATACTTTGCAGGCAGTCCCTGAAAGTTTCAGATCAAGGGTACCATTTGTTCAGTTAAAATTTTAAAGAGTAATGAGCCATTGGGTGCCATTTTAATAATTTAAGTACTTTTCTTTCTTTCTTTCTTTCTTTCTTTCTTTCTTTCTTTCTTTCTTTCTTTCTTTCTTTCTTTCTTAAAATGGACAGAAATTAAATGTATAAGTATGAAATAAGTATATCTTGATAATTCATGTGAAGTGTTATTCTGTTAACTTACTTACAAATCATTAATATGTACCACTTGGTGTGGGAGAACAATGCAAGTAAAACAAAAATCAGGAACTTTGGATTCAGGAAGCATGTGGTGTCCTCAACATTTTTCTAATTATCGTGAGCCAATTACTTATGTTTACTTATCATAAAAACATGTATGTTAATCACCATACCTAAATTGATGGTAGTGGTTTTTCTTCATATAGAATATTTTTCCACCCCTAAATTAATTTACAGCTTTTTGGAATATTCAGTATCTTCCATGTTAGAAACGAGATTTATAGGGAATATTAAAAATATTTTGAGAAGATTTTTAAAGTTGCCATGTGTTTCATGAAGTAACAAATTAGCAATAAGGCTTTGAATTTATATGCTATATAGAGAAATGATTCACTGCAAAATTCCATGCACAGAATTCTTGCCAAAGTCCAAAACCCGAAGCATATTAGTGTAACTCACGTGGGTAGCCCTGTACACATCTTTAAGATGCAATAAGTTCTTAAGGGGCAGGACAAAATTACTCTATGCAAATGTCAAAGTGGCTGTATCAAGACAGATGGCAGAAGAATGAAAAATAGCACTTAAAGTTCAGGTCATGTTAAAGAAAGGGAACATGATGGTATGTCACTCTGGGAAAAGCTGAAGGTATATGCATAAGAAAAATGACAGCTAATTAGAATTAAAAGCACACATATATACCTAGATGAAGGCAGCTAGACAGATATTAGGTAAATGAATGCTATATATGTACATGGGTGAAAAGAAATGAATTACATGGATCTCCTGTCAGAGAAGCTTCCGGAACATTCTGTCAGCCTGGAAGACAAAGCTTAGGCTTTTCCTCCGGTAACATACCTCAAATAGATTATATAAGAAAACACAATCTATTTAAACTTCCTTTATGCACAATGTTGGTCAAAAATCCTAAAGGATGTTAATTTTTTTAAAGATTTTATTTATTATATTTTAGAGAAGGGCAGGGAGGGAGGAAGAAAGGGAAAGAAACATCAATGTGTGGTTGCCTTTCACCTGCCTCCAGCTACAGACCTGGCTGGAGACCTGGCTTGCAACCTGGTTATGTGCCCTGGCTGGGAATCAAACCAGCAACCTTTGGGTTTGCAGGTCAGCGCCATTCAACTGAGACACCAGCCAGGGTGCTGAGCCACCAGCCAGGGTTAAATCTTTTTTTTAATTAGGAAAAATATTAATTGCAAACATTTTTGATGTCATGATTTCAATGTAGAAACTCAAAATATTAAAAAAATTTAAAACATATAATACATAGTGCTACTATTCAGACTTTCATGTCATAGTTTAAAAGACCTAAAACTTGTTAGGACTTCAACCCCTGTGTCACTGATTTCCTTGAGAATCACTTTGGATTGTACATAGCAGACACATGGCTGGATACGGAGCAGACCCTCTCTAATTCTCGGACCAGGTACACCATCTTCTCCAGTAGCACTTGCTCTCTTTTTGGCCATATACCTGGGTTCTTGACAATGAGACTAATGGGCACCACTTCCCAAACCAGATCAAAAGACATATCCTTGCCTAATGTTCCTTTCCCTGTCTCTTCTGCTCATTGTAGATGAATATAGTAAACCTGAAAATAACACTTTGACTATAACTCAAGAATAGATAGAAGGCCCTGGCTGGTGGTACAGTGGATCAGGCACCAGCCTGCGAATCCAAGGTAGCTGGTTTGATTCCCAGCCAGGGCACATAACCAGGTTGCAAGCCAGGTCTCCAGCCAGGTCTGTAGCTGGAGGCAGTGAAAAGAGGCAACAATACACTGATGTTTCTCTCCCTCTCTGCCTCTCTTCCTTTCCCTCTCCATACGAATAATAAAAGTAAAATCTTAAAAAAAAAAAAAAAAAAAAAAAAAAAAAAAAAAAAAAAAAAAAAAAAAAAAAAAAAAAAAAAAAAAAACAATAGATAGAAATGGTCCAGAAAACTTCTGAGGGGAAACATTGAATTCCTAAATCACTTCTTGAAATAAAGCTGTCCACTAACTATAGACGTTCATGCCTGGACTTTCATGTTCTCTACAGAGAATATAAATTAAAGCTACCTGTATGTAAAATAATATTTTGCCACTGTGAAGGCATTATATAGTTGTAGTTTCTATTGCAGGTGTTATAAGTATTTTTATTAAGAATCTGCGTACTTCTATGTTGAAATACCTGCCCAAAAATAATTTAGAAACTTTCATAATCTGAGACCATATTCTTAAATGTTTTCTAGTCTGTCACTTGTCTTTATTAGAGTCAACTACTGTTCTGGTTAATACATGAATTATCCATATTTTAGAAATGTAGACATATAGTACATACTGTTTTGGTTTGGCTTCATAAGTAGTAGTATGTTAGTAAAAATCATTTACTTTGTCAGTGTAGTAACACTGCATTACTTTTTTACTAAGTTATATTCCATTTGATAAGTATGACAACATCATACTCATTTTTGTGTTTATGAACATTTGAGTTATTATCAGTTTGGGTCCATTATAAACAAAGCTGTTTATGAGCATTCTTGTGCAAATCTTTCTGTGAATCTATGTTTCATTTCTCCTGGGTAAATAGTTGAAGTGGAATTTCTAAATCATAGAAAAGGCATATATATAATTTTTTTGGTAAAAACTACCAAAAATTTCAAATTTTTGCATAATATTCACAGTGATGTATGAAAGCTTTATTTGTTCCATATCTTCATCAAAACTTTTAAAAATTTATTTACTCTAGTGGTGGAAAATGGTATCTCTATTGTTTTAGTTGCATTTTTTCTGATGATTAATGATGCTGAGCACCTTTTTAAAATATATTTTATTGATTATGCTGTTATAGTTGTCCCAATTTCCCCCACTTTGTCCTCTCTTCACAGTACTTCATCCTCCTAGCAATCACCACCCCCACCCCCAGTTCAAGTCCATAGATCATGCATGTAAATTATTTGGCTTCTCCATTTACTTTACTATTCTTAACATCCCATGTCTATTTTGTTTCTACCAATTATGCTTCTTAGGCCCTGCACCTTTTCCTATATTCTCCCCCTTCCCCCTCCCAGCTGGTAACCCTCCAAACGATCTCCAGACCTATGATTCTGTTTTTGTTCTGGTTGTTTGCTTAGTTTGTTTTGCTTTTTTAGATTCAGTTGTCATTTTAATGTTCATAGTTTTGAACTTTTAAATTTATTTATTTATTTTTGGTGAAAAGGAAAGGTATTTTGTTTTTTTGAATGTTGTACAAATTTATATTAAAAGTGCAATTGTGCTGTTAAACCCCTCTTCCTTTAAAAACACCCAAAATATATAGTCCTGCCTAATTAGGCTAGCTTTAAAATAGCCAAGCAAGTAGTACCATTTTTCAGAAACACAATAGTTCACAGCTTAGCATTCCACTTATAAATTCAAAGTTCCCGGCAGTTGCTGTACTCAATTAGAGGAGGGTCTTGATCACAGTCCATAACTCTCATACCATGTGTAATTCCCTATCTCTGTGAAAGCTGCATGTCTCCCTTTCCCTCACCCTTCACCCCCCGCCCCCTTTCCCAAAAAACGTGAGTTCTTTCTGGGTTTCTCAGTCCATAAGTCTGTCTGCAGGTCCTCCAGGAGAGAGAAAGAGACAGATTGACAGATGCCACCCTGTTTTAAATTCCCTTCTATGTAATATGTACAATAAAGAGTTCTGACCACTGACAGAATTTTGCACCATGCTGTAAGCCTTTTCATCACTACCCTCTGGGTAAGGAAATGGGGAGGTGGGGTGAGGCTCAATGGGCTAGCCTTTGTCCTCTTCTTTCCTTTTTTAAATCAGTCTCTTGAGCATTTTATGTAACAATGGCTTGATGATGATTAACTCCTTTAGCTTTACCTTCTCTGGGAAGCACTTTATCTGCTCTTCCATTCTAAATGATAGCTTTGATGGATAATCTAGGTTGTAGGTCCTTGTTTTTCATCATTTAACATACTTCTTGAAAAAAATAAATAAATAAATAAAGCCCTGGCTGGTGGCACAGTGGATAAGGCACTGGCCTGAGAGCCCAAAGGTTCGCTGGTTGGATTCCCAGCCAGGACACATAACCAGTTTGCAAGCCAGGTCTCCAACCAGGTTCAGAGCTGGAGGCAGGTGAAAGGGAACCATACATTGATATCTCTCTCCATCTCTGACTCTCTTCTTTCTCCTCTCTCTGAAAATAATAAATAAAATCTTTAAAAAATAAATAAAAATAAAATACTTCTTGCCAGTCCCTTTTTGCCTATAAATTTTCTTTTGAGAAATCCGCTGACAGTATTATGAGAACTCCTTTGAAGATAACTCTCTGCTTTTCTCTTGCTGCTTTTAAGAGTTTCTCTTTATCTTTAACATGTGGCATTTTAATTATGATGTGTCTTGGTGTGGTCCTCTTTGGTTCCAACTTATTTGAGACTTTCTGTGCTTCCTGGACTTGCATATCTATTTCTTTTGCCAATTAGGTAAGTATTTTTTTTCTTTTTTCTTTTTTTTCAAATAAATTTTCAATTTATTTCTCTTCCTTTTCTCCTTCTGGCTTCCTTATGAGTCAAACGCTAGTATATTTAAAGTTATCCCAGAACTTCCTAAGCCTTTCCTCATTTTTTTCAATTCTTATTTCTTCTTTTTGTTTTAGGTTTAATGTTTATTTCCTCCTGTTGTTCCAAATCATTGGTCTGAATCCTGGCTTTCTTTCTTTCACTGTTGATTCTCTGTATATTTTTCTTTATTTCGCTTTGTGTAAACTTCATTTCTTCCTTTACCTTTTCGCCATATTATGTAAGTTCTTTGAGTATTTTTATCACTAGCGTTTTGATCTCTGCATCTGATAATTTTGCTATTTTTGTTTCATTTAGTTCTTTTTCTGGGATTTTATTCTGTTCTTTCATTTAGGCCATATTTCTTTGCCTCCTCCATTTGGCAGCCTCCTTGTGTTTGTTTCTATGTATTAGGTACAAATGCTTTTACTCTCTGTCTTAGTAGCATGGCCTTTTTAGCAAAGCACCTGTAAATTGTGTGAGGTTGAGCTGTAGATATTTGCCAGGGTGGGGCCAACCACCAGCTTCACTGTTTTGTGGCTCTATTTGTGGTGGGGGTCCCAGAGAGAAAATGCTGCCACCTGGCTTTTGGTGATTTGCCTGGCACTTACCATATTTCTAGTCACTTCACCCACTTTCTACATGTGATTGGCACCCTTCTAGTTGCTGCCCTGGATTTGCATACATTCAAAGACCATCCAAGGCCCTTTATGTGTTGAAAACCCAGCAGTTTACCCAACATTTTAAAGTACTTACAAAACTCAACACCTAGAAGAAAACACAAACAACCCAATTAAAAATGGGCAAAGGACATAAATAGACAACACTTTTCAAAAGAGGACATACAGATGGCCAACAGACTTATGAAAATATGATCATTTCACTAACCATCAGAGAAATGCAGATTAAAAGCACAATGAGATATCACTTCACACCTGCCAACAAACAGCAAGTGCTGGCAAGGATGTGGAGAAAGGGGAATCCTTTTGCACTCTTCGTGAGAATGCAGGCTGGTGCAGCCACTGTGGAAAGCAGTATGGAGATACCTTAAAAAATTAAAAATGAAACTGTCTCTTATGCCCCAGCAATTCCACTTCTGGGAAATTTTCCAAAGAGACTCAAAACACTAATTCAAAGGAATATAAGCACCCCTATGTTCATCACAGTGTTCTTTACAGTTACCAAGATATAGAAATAGCCCAAATGTCCATTAGTAGATGAGTGGATAAAAAAAACTATAAGACATTCACACAATGGCATACCACTCAGCCATAAAGGAGAAGGAGAAGGAGAAGGAGAAGGAGAAGGAGAAAGGGAAGGAGGAGGAGGAGGAGGAGGAAGAGGAAGAGGAAGAGGACGAGAAGGAGAAGAAGAAAAAGAAGAAGAAGAAGAAGAAGAAGAAGAAGAAGAAGAAGAAGAAGAAGAAGAAGAAGAAGAAGAAGAAGAAGAAGAAGAAGATAGAAGAAACTTTTGTGATAGTATGCATGGACCTGGAGAACATTATGCTAATTGAAATAAGCCAGCCTGAGAAAGATAAATACTGTATGAATTTAGTCATATGTGGAATCTAGTGAACAAACCCTACTAACAAGCAAAACAGTGACAGAATCATAGGCAGAGGGCAGGATGATAGGTCTGGGCAGGGAGCTGTTAGTTATTGGAGGGATTGAGCATAAAGGTATAAGGACTCATTGACATGGACAACAGAGTGGTGAGTGTTGGGTGGAGGGGATAGAAGGGGGATAAATGATACTGAAAAAATTACAATAAAAAGTAAAGTAATACTAGAAAAGGAAAAAACTGATAATAAAATATTTTGATATAAAAGTAATATTAATACAATACCTTAACATCTCATCTACCATCAGTAGCATTCATATGATTAATGTTTTTTTTAAAGTTACTATCTATTTATGAAATTGATTTGGCAGTATATTTACTAAACAATATTTTGCTAACTCTTTAGATTTAAGAAGTATGTACATATTGTTGAAAGTTGTAAAAGGTATGATTTTTAGAATGCCATTTAACTTAATTCAATCAAACTTCCTCACACTCTTGAACAGTTAAGAATTTACTTACAAAATAGCCAGAATTAAATTACCTTTAAAAAATAAATATACAAAATGATGTACTGCTATTTACATATTATCATTGAATACCAACTACCTGTTCTCATCAAATTAGTGGTTTTTTTCCCCCTTAATATAACCAATAAGGATAATTTTTGATGGCTTTAATAAAAAATAATACAAAAATATCATAAAATTCAAGGCACCCTGACTCATGAAGTCATTATAGATACACAATAAAATAGACATTTTGCTAAGATTACTTAAAAAAGAAGATAAAGTTACCATGATTGTTGCATCTTTGATAGCTGAAAATCAGTATAAATTACATATTTTATATTCACATACAAATGCATTAGATACATTCTGATCATTTCCCACATTCTTGTAAATTTCCCTAATGCAAACTGTTTATGTTCCTCTATAAATAAATATTTCCCAGGTAGCTAGGTTTTCTACTTTCACACACAATTAACTATAATATTTTACATACCATAAATTTGCACCGAAATCAATTTTTATTTATAAAGCTCTAATCACATTCAGAGTTAATTGGAAAGTTCAACTTTCCTCTGTGCTCTGGCTGATGGGGCTCAGTGGATTGAGCATCTCCCACAAACCTAAAGGTTGCAGGTTTGATTCCTGGTCAAGGCACATGCCTCTGTTACAGACCAGGTCTTCTGTTGGGGGTGTGTGGGAAGTAACCAATCCAAATTTCCCTTGCACATCAATGTTTTTCTCCCTCTTTTTCCCTCCCTTCCTCTCTCTCTAATAAATAAAAATAATAAAAAAGAAAATTTCCTCTAAAGTTCATATAAAAGTCAGTAAGAAGATAACAATAATTAATTAAAAAATAGAACACAACAGGAGGATCATAATAAATCATTTTATCCAGAGCTGTTTATTATAAATATATTTTTGAATCATAAGTTCAGAATAAATAAGCCTAATAAGTTTTTGAAGAAATGTAGTTTTATTCATATATTTGCTTGTTTTCAAAGGCTTGAAAAAATGGGAAATAAAACTTCAGCACAGAATTCACAATAATGCATATGAGCAATTTCCAAGATTACCAAAGGAGAATGATAAAGTACACATACAAAAACAAATAAAATAATTAATTCTATTGCTACAGTGAAGGTTAAGGTTGTTCACTTTCCACAGATTATCCCAGACTCACATTAAAGGTAGTTTTTGTTTTTTTAAAGACTTTAAAAAAATATTTTTTTACTATTATTTTTTTAAAGAATTTATTTATTATTTTCAGAGGGAAGGTCAGGGAGGGAGGAAGGAAGGGAGAGAGAAATCCATGTTAGTTTCCTTTCACCTGCCTCCAGCGACAGATCTGGCTGGAGACCTGGCTTGCAACCTTTTTATGTATGTGCCCTGGCTGGGAGATCATAGAGGTAGTTTTTAAAGTATATATTATTGATTATGCTATTACAATTGTCTTCATTTTCCCTCTTTGCCCACTTCCACTTGGTACCCCCCCATCCCTCCAGCATCCCCCCAACCCCCGCACTTAGTTTATATCCATGTGTCATGCATATAAGTTCTTTGGCTTCTCCATTTCCTATACTATTCTAAATATTTCCCTGTCAATTTAGTTCCTACTAATTATGCTTTTTAATCCCTACATCTTTTCCCCCATTCTCCCCCTTCCCTCTCCCAGCTGATAACCCTCCAAACTATCTCCATATCTATGATTCTGTTCTTGTTCTGGTTGGATGCGTAGCTTTGTTTTCATTTTTTTATTTTTAGATTCAGTTGTTGGTAGTTGTGTGTTTTAATTTTCATGTTCATAGTTTTGATTTTCTTCTTTTTCTTAAATAAGTCCCTTTAACATTTCAGGTAATGATGGCTTGGTGATGATCAACCCCTTTAGCTTTGCCTTGCCTGGAAAGCACTTTATCTGTCCTTCCATTCTGAATGATGGCTTTGCTGGATAGAGTAATCTTGGTTGTAGGTCCTTGCTTTTCATCACTTTGAATACTTCTTGCCAGTGCCTTCTTACCTGCAAAGTTTCTTTTGAGAAATCAGCTAATAGTATTATGGGAACTCTTTTGTAAACAATCTTAATAATTTAAAGAAATCTCTAGGTAGGACAAGAAAGAGTTAGGATGTTTAATATATGACCTTAACCTACTCAGTTTTATTAGTGGTGACAACTTTGAGATTCAAATAGAGACAAAATCACATAGAAAAATAGAGCCATATGGAGAGAAAATATATTCTTATTTGAAATAAATCATTGTAGGTCAAATTCAGCTTAGTTTCTTTCTTTTTTTTAATCAAATTGTTCTTTTTTTTTTAATATTTTATTTATTATTTTTAGAAAGAGGGGAAGAGAGAGAGGCAGAGAGAGAGACAGACAGACAGCAATGTATGGTTGCTTTTCACCTGCCTCCAGCCACAGACCTGACTGGAGACCTGGTTTGCAACCTTGTTATGTGCCCTGGCTGGGGAATCGAACCTGCAACCTTTGGGTTTGCAGGCCGGCGCCTTATCCACTGTGCTACCAGCCAGGGCTTCAAATTGTTCTTAATGGATTAGTTTTGTAAATCTGCATTTTTTTGAGGTGGCTATTAATTGATATAAAAATGATAAATTATAATCAGGGGTCATTTGATAGTTATTTAATGTAACTACATCTTTACTGAATGTACTGATACATGCTTTTCACAGTAAACACCCATGATTCATAAAAAAAAAATAAACCTTTCTCCTCACTTATGGGTGAAAAATGGACTTCTGAATGTACTGCCCATTACCAATACATAAAATAATTTTAAAACCCTGTTAATTCTTCACTCTGCTTACATTAGTTTTCAGTCAATTTAAATCATCTCAGGAAATACAGTTACATAAACATGGCTCAGAAGAAAATGAATCATTGAAATTCATTCTCCCACAAGAAAAAGAACTGCACAGAGGTGGCTTTGAATAAATCCCCATCATTATCTTCTCCATGTAACTAATTTTTTGTCGTTGTTGTCTTTTTGCTTCATTGTCCCTCAAAAAGCTGAAAATATTATCTGGAAAATTGCTGATGGTTTGGAAGATGGGAAATCACAAAATACATTCTGAAGTCCAAACGCTGTAGAGGAGTAGAGTGAACAATAAAAAGTGAAGATGAATTAGTCTATATGTAGGTCTTATTCATCTGCCCTTTAAAGTTATATAACTTTAAAGTGAATTGATTTCACATGTTTATGTGTTAAGAAAGTATTTATTAAGAAAAATGTTTGGTAATTAGCTGTTTCCCTTGCCCTATGGATAGGATGGGTAATTCATATAAAAGTTACCCCTGGTAACAGCTCTTTTTCTCTGAGCCAGGCCAGCTGTCTAATTTTTTTAGGTAGTTAAAGGAGAGGTAAACATTTCTTTTTTTATTAATACTATAGTTAAAAAAAAAAAAACTTTTAAAGATTTTTAGGCATTACTTTTAGAGAGGAGGGCAGGAAGGGAAGAAGAAAGGGAGATAAGCATCAATGTGTGTTTGCCTTTCACCTGCCTCCAGCCATGGACCTGGCTGGAGACCTGGCTCGCAATCTGGTTATGTGCCCTGTCTGGGAATCTACCCAGGGACCGTTGGGTTTGCAGGTGGGGCCAATCCACTGAGCCACACAAGCCAGGGCTTCAACATTTCTTTTAGCCTGCTGCGTCTTGGTTACCTTTAGCTCAAAATAACCACATGCCAAAGTGGCATCTTTTGGGTTCAAGTATGATGCTTCCCTTCACAATACTGTATCTCTTTGGTACAAGTTCTTGTGGGAACACCATAGGTGCCATATACAATCACTTATAAAACACTTTAAAAACTTTCAGCTATGCTTCCATGGCTGCGTTAAAAAAAATAATTACAAAGAGTAACATTTTCACCATAATATTAATGGGAAAAAAATGACATCTATTCATGATAAATTTGAATTACTTATATATCCCATTAGTTATAGTTCCCCAAACCCAATAGGTCAGTGAAACAATATTTTTAGGGTAGTTTATTTAATTCGTTAACTCAGATGACCTTATTAAAAAGTGTGCTTCTTCCAACCTGAGAATTCAGAAGAAATTGTTTCAAAATATTTGCAATTCATCTAGCAATTTGCAGATTACGTTTGAAGCTCGAAGCAATCCTGCCGTGTGTGAAATTTCCTGGTTAGTAAATATTAAGCTGGGATTTCGAAACTGCTATCTCCACACAGTCAGTCTTTCAATATTGATAGCCTGGATGTTTTTGATAAGCGGAAGCACTAGCTTCAGTGATCACTTCCGCTTCGAGGGTCTCTTTTGTTGGACCTTTACAATGCTGTTCTTCTGGTCTTCTTTCTTTTATTCTGTCTCTCTTTCTTTATTTTCCTGTGCAGTTTTTTCTGCCAAGAAACATAAGGCTAATTTTATAAAGAAGACCAGAATTTTCCTCTGAGATATTACCATGTGTTTCTATAAAAGCTTCCTTCTTTTCTACCCATAGAGTGATACTCTACCCTGGATATAGTTTTCTGCATTTTGGCCAGGTCTTCCATCAAGAGGTTTTATCCCACTGTTGTGAAGCCTTCCTATTCTTCTGAAAGTCCTCTTGCTTTTTGCCCTCCTGGTGTAGAGTGCAGAAATCTCTGGCACAGTAATTAACACTTCTCAAAACAATTATGGCAGTAAAATGCTTTCTGAAGCAGAGGAAAATGCTATTTGTTCATCAAATCCTCTGAGTACCACCACCAGCCAACTCTAGAATAGGCCCCAGGCATTTTTGTGTAAAATGGTCCCTTGCTAACTCAACCTCTGATTTAAACATTCATCAATACAATATGCAGTTACCTGTTTGGGAATCAGGCTTGGGGAGAACAACTTAAGGTAACTGACTACTTAGTATATAAAGGTTCAAGGAGAACTAAGTCAGTAATAAAATCCTTAGTTCCATCATTAATTCCTTTGTTAAGTTACATAGTGTGTTGTTTTATCTCTCTATAATGTTCTTATCTACGTAATGAGATTGAACTAGATGCTTCTTGCCAAAGGTCTCTTGCTTGAGCCTATTTTTGGTTGTGTTGTATATGTTTGAAATGATCTTTTCTAGAAATTACTTATTGAAACTTCAAACCCAGCTAGGAACCCTTTTCTTCTTTCTTGTTCTATGGTACCTTGTAAATAGCTCTGCCTTATCAATTGCCACACCCTATTATCTTATCCACTTACTCGTAAAATGCTACCGTCAACCCATGAGGTCACTGAGATCAGTGATTTTGAAGACTAACACATAAGGGCATATTGCTTTCGAATAAACAATCTCTTAGTGATTCTATGTGCAACAGGGTTGAGCTTATAAACATTATTTACCTCAAAATTACACATAATTTGGTTTTGACCAGAATTCTCTCCCTTCTGCGAAACAGCTGCCATGTACTACAAGACTACAAGGTCTTTACCAAAAGCAGATGTTGTGAAGCTGGATGAGGCCATCATTCAGACATGTGGAATGTCCGAAGCTCTCTGTCACTTTCTGGCAACTGAGACCATATGTCTGATATCTTGATTCAGAGACATGAACTCTTTTCAGCAGGGATGTATTATAAATACTTTATTTAAATCTCAAAGTTACAAAGAATATTTAAACTTATTTCTAGGTCCAGCATGCATAACTATGAGTCTTATTATTCTATTTTTGCTTTTTTATCAGATTGGGAAACAGCTTATATTATATCATATTAAGCTTTATTTATTGTTTTTTAAAAGATTTTATTTGTTTATTTATTTATTTATTTATTATTTTTAGAGAAAGGGAAGGGAGAGAGGGAGAGAGACATCAGTATGGTTGCCTTTTACCTGCTTCCAGCTCCAGATCTGGCTGGAGACCTGGCTTGCAACTTGGTTATGTGCCCTGGCTAGGAATCAAACCAGTGACCTTTGGATTCACAGGCCAGTGTCTAATCACTCTGCCACCAGCCAGGGCTTAAGCTTTATTTAATATTATAAAAATATTTAATGAGTTTCTTGTGCATATATTTTTTTGTGGTCAAATATGTTAAATTGGGGGATAATATTATTAGTGTTTTCAAGTCAAATCTGAAGTCATACTTCTAAATTTTAATTGATTTCAAAATAGCCTAATTAAAAGAATGGTATGGTTTTACTAATGACTAAATGCTGGTAAAAAAAAAAAAAAAAAAAAAAAAAAAAGTAGCTGTTCATGTACAATGCTGTCAAACTAATACTTTACAATTACATTTGAGGAAATACTATATTCGGGGAAAATATTCCCAGTTTTGCCTATGTGTACACAAAAATAAATATTTCATTATATTAATAGTCTATTACAACACAGGAGTAGGCAAATTGAGTAATCATCATAATAATGCAGAAAACCCTAACAAGAGGCCATTGAATTTTAAACTATTGATCCAGTAGGAGCAAATCCACCCAGTTAGAGGGAGCAGGAATGTCCATCACTCATTGAAACATCTTACAACCAAGGAAACAGACTGTGGTGTGAATGCCAAAAAGCTCAGCAAATAAGAGAGGAAAAAACCCATGGACATTCCTCCATGAGAAAGGAATAATGTCAGGAAATTTTGCAAGGCTATGGAGAAACTTGGAGACATTTCATACAGTGTATTAAGAGATAAAGTAAACCCTTAGGAAAAAGGATCAGTCATTAACTTGCCCTTTTTTGCCTTTCCTAAAAAGTACTGTTTTCCCCTATCTCCCTACCTTTTCTCTCTCTCTTTCTCTTTTTTTTTTTTTCCCTACACTGATACTCTGTCCAGTTCTATAACAGAGATCCTTGAATTCTCAGTACTAAAGTTATCTTCTGAGATCTGTGATTCCAAACTCCACAAATTGGTGTTCTCTCTTTACAAGATAATAATAGTGTCTATTGTGAGCATTTGAACAAACCATGACATGTGATTCATCAATCTTTCAGGTCAAATATCTTAAAAATATACAAAAGGTGTATCTTGAATTGAAAATCTTGTCAGGGAGACAAATTCCTGAATCCATTTTTACCTTCAAATATCTAGTTGAACTATAGATGTTCAATGGCATTGATGAGAAGATTATAGAATCTAGAGCAAGATTATAAATCTACAATTCAATAGAATGCAGTATTTTTGAGTTTTTACATAAAACATTTTGAATTATTTTGTTCCATTATAGAATTTTGACCAAAATGCAGAGGGTGGGTCTTTCTAAAAGTATTCAAGTTCTAAGCAACACGGTTGAAATATTCGTTTCTTATTAACAAAGGAATAAATGTAAATGGGTTTTGTCAAAGGTATAGCTAATCTTGTTTATCTTCTACATTAAACTATTTAACTTTACCATTATGAAGAAGATGAATTCCAAATTCTTATTTGAACTACCAGCCTCTCTATATTTTAATCTATACCTACTTTCATAATAATATTTCATTTTTCTTTTTCCTATAATCATACCCTCCTTTGTAAATACAGGTGTGACCAATGTGCATTTTAATCTAATAAGAAAAGCTAGGAGCAGAAAGGGGATGGATGTAATATAAAACAATAAAATTAAATTAAAATTTTAAAATGAACAAATAAATAAATAAAAAAGAAAGGCTAGGTATTAATGTCAATATTTAGGATAAACTAAAGTAGAAGCCAAATATTATCATAGATATACTCATTTTCTAGTCAATCAAAATAAAACTGAAATTTTATAAAACTTAATTATAGTAGTTGTTTCAAAAAGTGAAGTAGACATTTAAAATATTTGCTGTAGTCACTGTGCTACATACTTGCACTATTAAATGAAACTTTAGTTCACATTGAGGTTGGAGTATGAGTCAGATTTTGTTTTGACTTCTCCATCACAGAGTATTTTTTATTTTATTTTTATTTTATTTATTTTTATTTTTAAATTTATTATTGTTGTATTAGACTTGTTACATTTTTCCCATTGTTCTCCATCATAGAGTATTAATGATAATTGTGGCCAAGCTACAACATTATATTTTTCTCTGAGATGACTAAGGTGTAGATTTATCATTCATTTTATTTCTAGACTGGAAGGCATGACTGATGATTTTGATACCTTTCATTGGTGTGATCCTAAAATGAAGCTTAACACACTATGTGACAAAATAATTTCTAATACTTTTCAGTTACATTCCTAATATAATTATCTTCATTCAAAACTTTCTTTTATCTCATTTTATTATCTATTCCTTAAATGCATTGATTTGAGAGAGAGAGAGAGAGAGAGAGAGAGAGAGAGGGAGAGAGAGAGAGATATCAATTTTTATTGTTCAGCTTGTTTATACATGCACTGGTTAATTCTTACATGTTGCCTGACCAGGGATCAAACCCACAACTTTGGTGTATCAGGATAATGTTCTAACTAAATGAGCAACCTGGCCAGAGCTTGTTTAAATCTATTTTTAAAAATGAATTCCAATGATTTTTACAGAAGTTTAAGGAAAAATGATTCTGATACAATGGGCCCAGGGCATAGCAACATAGATTGTTAATTTTAAGATAATAAACAATGCATTAAGGTTCACTTACCTCAGCATTCACATCATGTGCACGTATTATAGTATCTTTGTAACAGAGTAATAGCGGCAGCTTTACCATAGAAATCAAAAACACACTCTGAAGTTACAGCAGTCCTGGTTACTTGAAAGAAACTATTTGATCTTCAATTAACCATTAGCAGTAAATAATATCAAGAGCTGAAAATACAATTTACAGTGTATAATTTACATTCTAAAATCCTCTTCAGCAATGATGACAAATTTGCTCTTCATTCCTTTTCAAAAACCTTGTGTGAGAATAGAACAATCATAAACCAATCTCTCCTGAATATCATATAGTTCCTTAGCTCTAGATTTAAAAAAATACATTGAAAAGTAGCCTCTCAACTTTCCACTTTGGTCATTAATTCTGTTACATATAAGCTGTTCCATAAATATTTTTTCTGGACATTCCACTGAAGAATATGCATGAAACATTGAGTGCTAGTGATCAGTAAATCACTCATATCCAGTAACAATTATGTGACACATTTGCATTGATTTTCTATTGTAAAAATGCTCCATTCATTTGAATCACTCTCTTGTTGGCTCTAGGAAACTCGATAGTCAGTTATCTCTCAGCAAGTCATAAAGCAGGAAAAAAGTTAAATTCATTTGTTGTAGTCAGTTCCAGCTGCTATAACAAACATCATAGATTGGGTAGCTTAAACAAGAGAAATTTATTCTTCACAGTTCTGAAGACTGAAAAGTCCAAGATCAAAGGATTGGCTGATTCAATTCCTGGTGGATCCCCCCTTCTAGTTTGCAGATAGCTGTCTCTCAGTTTATTCTCACATGGTAGACAGATTGAGCCCTCTTTCTTGTCTTATGAGGACACACATTCTATCATGGGGAGTCCATTCTCATGACCTCATCAAAATCCCACTCCATAGGCTCCACTTCCTAATATTATATTATTTCTTAGGTGTTGGGGTTTCAACATGTGGATTGGGGGGATGGAGGGAGGCACAAATACACCATCTGTGACATTCTGCCCCAGATTCCTAACATTTGCATTCTCCTCACATGTGAAGTATGTTAACTTTATCCCAATAATCTCCCAGATAACTCAGCATCAACTTTAGTCTTAAATCTCATTAAAGATCATCTAAAGTAGATATGGATAAGACTTGAGGTAAAATTCGTTGTGAGGCAACATTTCTCTCTAACTGTAAACCTGTGAAAGCAAACAAGAATGAGTTTATAAAATACAATGGCGGGCAAACATAAGACAGGGATTTATTTTATTACAAAAGGAGAAATAGAAGAAAAAGAAAAAGTGACAAGACCAAAAACAGGTCCAACTCATAGCAAGGCAAATTCCTTGAAGTCTTCAACTTCAAAATAATCCTCTTTGGATTTATGTTATGCCTTCTAGGTCCCTGAAGTGGCAACGTTGCCTCGATGGTTTGCTGGGCCACTACCAACCATCTGTGGGTGTCCTTGTCCATGCAGGGTCTCTGTTGGGTGGGAGATGTGTCCTCAGGGCTTCTGCGTGGGGATCACACCCCAATGGCTCTAAGCATCCTGATTTTCACTGCTTCTATTGAAGGCTGCCTGGCCTGTTACACCTAGGTGGTGATCCTAAGGATTTCTGAATTGCTTTTGAGCCCATTTCCACTTTTCTTGAAGAGTGCAAGTTTGCAACCAGGCGGCTTCATAATACTGTTCTGTAAACTCGAAGAAGTCTGAAAACCTTCATTTATTTCATCCCATGTTTCTCTGCTTCAGTTCAGAATGATAATTTTCCTGTTGGGGTGGCCGATTAACTCCATAGTGGATGCTCAAATACACTCTTACTGCTCTTACTGTTCTTACTTCCTCATTTTTTACAATAGGGATCAACTGAGTTTTCTAAAATTTTAAGCTCTGATTTCTTTTTTTTTTCTTACTACTTTCTTCAGCTCTTCATTTCTCTCTTCTTGCATTTTAATAAAAGCAGTCAGGCGGAACAAAGCCACTCCTTCAATACTTTGTTTTGAAATCTCAACTAAATATCTGATTTTATTGTTCACAAGTTCTGCCTTTTATAAAACACTAGGCACAAACTCAATTCAGCCAAATTCATGCCATTTTATTTTATAATTAAAAAATTCATTTATTAATTGTTTTAAGAGAGAAAATAAGGGAAGCAGAAAGAGTGAGAGAAATTGATTCATGAGAAACACCAATGCCCCTCTTGCATGCCCCCTAGTGGAGACCTGGACTGCAATGCAGGTATATTCCCTGACTGGAAATCGAACTGGTGACCATTGTGGTTGCAGGGCAATGCCCAAGCCACTGAGATATAGCAGTCAGGGTGTTCTTGCATTATGTAACAAAGATCACCTTTAACTTTTTGTTCAACAACATGTTTCTCATTTCTGTCTGAAACATCAGAATGGTCTTAACCATCCTGATCTCTACCATCATTCTTTACATGATTATTTATATTAGGTATCTCACCCTCCAAGATTGAAGCTTCCTCTATAGCTCCCTTCTTTTCATTCTGAGTCTTCACCAGAATTCCCTTTAAAATTCCCTTTGCATCAATATATTTCCAGCCTGCACTTCAAAACTTTTTCCATATCTATCACTATGCCTTTTCAGGTATTAGATCAACAGCCTACTTCTCAATACCAATCTCTGCCACATCCACTATAGCAAAATACTATCAACTTGGTGCCTTAAACAACAGAATTTTTTTTTTTCCAGTTTTGGAGTTGGAAAGCCCAAGATCAAGATGCCTGCTGATCTTAGTTCTGGGTTTGCAGATAGTCATCTTTTCATTGTGCCTTTACATGGTGAAGATAGCAAGTTGCAGGGTTTATATTTCTTTTTATAATAACACTGATTCCCTCACGGGGTCCCATCCTCATGATCTCATCTAAACTTAATTATCTCCCAGACACCCACCTCCTAGTACCATCCCTTGAAGTTAGGTTTCCACATATAAATTTGAAAGGAAACCAACATGCACTTCATAACATCATTAGACCACAAACCTGTCAAGCTAAGAAAAATATTCTTTTTTATGCATGTACAAATGTTATAAAGAGGTGCTGTATTTTAAAATATCACCATTTTATGTACAACAGGAAAACATATGAAGTGAATTATGTATTATTTCCAGGTCACAAACTTAAGAAATAAGTGTCTTCTCACCCCCAACCAGGTTCTCTCTTTCCTTTCTCTGGCTAAAAGCAGATAATCACATGCCTCTTGGGAAATAGAAATGCCAAATTAAGGAAAGTCTGGGCAACTAACTACCATATGGAAGTGAGCCATCGACTAAGAAAACCACCTGTGAATCTGAACATGAATAAGAAATGAATTTTAATTGCAACTGGAGTGCTACTACTTATTTTTAATGGCTTTATAACACAGTCTTTTGCTAATTATCCCTTTCTTTTTCTTTTCTAATTCATATAGATATATACACACATATAGATGTCTCCATTTTCTAGTGCTTTTTATTTTTGCTATGCTTTAAGAGTGGCTAATATATGCCTTATCTTAAATGTTACATATGATATTGGAGTTCTTTTTGTACAATTTTAGGTAACAATGTTGATATACTGTTAATTCATCCATCCAGTATGCAAAGAATACTCCATTATTTTCCTGAAAAATTCTTGGAGTCACCGTGTTTCAATAACTAAACATTTAAAGGTTGTGTTTAATGGTGTGAATGCTAAAATAATAAAGTTACATGGAGATCATATTTTTGATTCAGTCCAGTCCCCATCAATCTTTGTTATAATTTAAAATTATTCACAGATGCCTGCCTGTGAACCCAAAGGTTGCTGGTTCGATTCCCAGCCAGGGCACATAACTAGGTTTCAAACCAGGTCTCCAGCCAGGTCCACACCTGGAGGCAGGTGAAAGGCAACCATACATTGATGTTTCTCTCCCTCTCTACCTCCTTTCCTTCCACTCTCTCTAATAATAATAATAATAACATAACAAAATATTTAAAAATAAATAATATAAAATAATTCAAACATAGTTAATTACAAAAATGTATTTATCTTCCAAAAATTATTGTGGTTGGGGTAACTTCTTGGTATTTATAGCATTTATCTAATTAACTACTTTTATAGTTAATCTACAATATTCCATACTCAAGCACTTAATTTTTGCAATAAAAGCATACTGATATTTCAACTGATATCATCTGTACAAAACTGATCCTAAAGAGATTTGACTCCTAATTGTATCCAAAATGTGAATATATAGTTGAATATGACTATTTAGATAACTCTAAACCCAAGTGTGCTGTTTTGATTGTATTACTGATGTTCTGAGTATGACTATTATGAAATTAGAAACACAATTACAGCATATTCATCATGTACAAGTTCAGGTATGACAGGAATGACATTGATGTAGTCAATGATCAAGAATTTGATCATTTCTTGTTCCAAAGACTAAAGCCAACATTGAGGAACAGGTTTTTGCCAAATACTGAAGACAGAGCAGAGCTTAACATTTTGGTATAACATCACTACTTCCATAATGTTTAACAATATTTCACACACACCCAGCTTCACCACAGTTGCTCTCTCTCCCTTCATTTACCTCATCATTACCTCATCTGTCTGATAATCCAATCTTTCTAAATCAAGGTGAAGCATCTT
This sequence comes from Noctilio leporinus, assembly GCA_004026585.1. Taxonomy (NCBI): domain Eukaryota; kingdom Metazoa; phylum Chordata; class Mammalia; order Chiroptera; family Noctilionidae; genus Noctilio; species Noctilio leporinus. Next base: position 35,900 of record PVIW01001625.1, on the reverse strand, counting down.
CCCTTTTTAAGATGTCTACCTTGGATGTTATTTTCTCAGCCTCTTAACCCACAGAATCCTGTGTATTATACTCAGATTTACTTGTATATGTATATCCTGTAAGAGGTAAGTAAATGTGTGTTTTTTTAATTTTTAAAAGCTTTTATTCATTATTTTCTAGAGAGAAGGGCAGCGAGGGAGGAAAAAAGGAAGAGAATAATCAATGTATAATTGCCTTTCACCTGTCTCCAGCTAAGGACCTGGTTGGAGACCTGGCTTGCAACCTGGGTATGTGCCCTGACTGTGAATTGAACCAGTGACCTTTGGGTTTGCAGCCCACACTTATCCACTGAGCCACCGGCCAGGGCAAAATGTTTTTTAAATAATAGTAAAATAATATATTTGTAGGATTTGTACATGATGAACATCAGAGAAAACTATTTGCAGCCTCCTAATTAAAGAGGGAAAAGTGTGCCCATGTGTTGTTCTACTAGTTTACAATGAAATGCCTATATACTAACTCACCTACAACCAGGAGGGAAACTTGAGTGTTTTGAGGTGTGGAATGATAGGTCCATTGGCAATCACAGATGATTACTGGGTTTCTGGGACACAAGAGAAGTGAGGGAGAATATCCACAGGTAAAAGAGCTAGGGGGGACCTGTGCAGCACGGGGAAGATCCCTGCAGTGGAGTTAGAGGTGTTTTTCAGAGTCACCAGCAGCAGCTGGGAAAAGTGGGAGGTGGGTGTTTGCATGCAAAGCAGGGGTGTTCAGGAGCAGCTAACTGTGGCTCAGATCCAGCACATGTCCTGCATGCTAGCTTCCCTCACCTCCACCCCTGAGACTCCTGATCACCTGGGAAATGGACCATCAATAACAAACATAGCTAAATTATTGATCTCTCTTACCCACTGGAACTCTCCAGCTGCTTTCCCTCCTTCTAGCATTTGGAAGAGGCTTTAACTCTTTTCTTTCCTCACAAACTACAGTGTTTTGTTTTGTTTTGTTTTTTTCCTTTCAATTGTATTTTGCATTGGTTTTGTTACCAGCAAGAAACGAGTTCTTGCAGTATCAAAAGGAAATGAGTTTCCCGAAATCCACACTGGAGGACGGTGGTCCACGGTCTTCTTTATTGATGATGTAAACTGAAGGGGGTTCCCCTTCTGACTTCCTGAGGTATCATCTCTGTATGTCTTATCATGGAAAAGTCCAATCTTATTCTCAGATGTCTGATGAGGGCATTGTCCCTTGGCAAGTGTTTTTCTCAATGGGGTTCCTGCACATTCTATACTTCTGACCAGGTTCATTAACACATTATATACCTGTCTGCCTCTATACTCTGACAGTAACAATTTTAGGTGTACAACTTAGTGGTTAGACAATCATATGCTTTACATAGAACTCCACAGATATTTCAAGTATACAACTAGCACCATACATAATTAATGCAATACTATTGAGTACATTCTTTATTTTTTACTTACATCCTTGTGGTTATTTTGCAACCACCAATTTGTACTTCTTAATCCTACACCTCTTTTTTGACAGTCAGTCATTTCTGCCCAGGAGCAGTTTTGCTGGGCAGCCATCCCTTCTATTAATTAAAAAGGTCAAGGCACTGGCTGGCGGCTCAGGGATAAGGCGCCGGCCTGTGAACCCAAAGGTTCCTGGTTCGGTTTCCAGCCAGAGAACATAACCAGGTTGCAAGCTAGGTCTCCAGCCAAGTCCTTGCCTGGAGGCAGATGAAAGACAACCACATATTGATGTTTCTTTCCCTCTCTGCTTCCCTCTCTTCCCCTCTCTCTAAAAATAATAAATAAAATTAAAAAAAAAAAAAAAAGAAAGACAGGCCAGCTGAGGAAAGTTTTGACTATATAGTAGCAGGTAATAACAAAGACTGGTATAATCAACCAGGACTCTGTCTCATATTTAAGTGCAAAAGGACATGCAAGTTGCAATGCCCATTTCAAGACCAAGACTAGGAAACAGGGCAACAGAACACAGAGAAGGGGATGGGGGCAGGAAAATCTAAACACATTGTGATAAATATCTTCAGAGGAATAGACTAAATCAATAAAATGAGAGTTGAACAATAAGAAAGAACAGCGACTTTAGAGATGAAAAATTATTTTAATTGGCAAAATTACAGAAATAAAATTGATATGCTAAAACTACCGGAGAGGAACTCCCTGGAAGTTTGAAAGAAGCAATAAAGTAGTTAAATTCTAGTCATAGTGTTGCTGGTGGAAACCAGGCTTTTCTGCAGGATCATGAGGAAAGCATCCCAAGGACATGTACATGGGAGACTGTGGCATGGCAAAATGGTTTATTAGGGTGAAAATATGCCCCTAAGGTTCCACTGTCACATCTCCCTCTATCATCCCTTGGGAAGAGTGCCACAGTGTTTTCATTAAGGCCAGAACAAGAGCCAGTGTCCAGTTTCTGCTTCATATTAAAGCTTAGTCCTTTGGAGCCTGTGTGGTCTGCTGCAAGCTCTGGTCATTGCTAGACCTACATGGCCCCATGCTCCTGGGCTAGAGGGAATGCAAATAAATAGAGCAAATGCTAGTCACAAGCAAGAGAGAGAGAGGGTAGTGGAGAAAACTGGAGAGGAAAGAAGAAGAGAGGAGAAGAGAGGAGAGGCGAGGAGAGCTTATTTGTTCTCCTGAGATTTTATATTTTAAGCTTGGAAAGGACCAGAAGCTTTTTCAAAATAGCTAATCAATTCCTAAGCTTTCAAGGGCTTTTGAAAGGCCCACAGCCCCTAGTGAACCTGGCAGACTGTGGTCAGGCACCTTCCCCTGTGCACCCTAACAGCCCAGTGCTGGAAGAGTAAGGGAGGAGTGTTGGTCCCCATATAGGAGAAATGCTGTCATTTCCTGCAGTGTGGAAAGCTGTGGTTTCCCAGTGAAGCCAACAAGCTCATGCTCCCCAATTTCTTAAACTCAATGTCTAATTCCCTCCACTCCCCTTATGAATAATTGCTAATTATCTATGGTAATGATAGGCATTCCAAAAGTTGAGGAAGGGAAAAATAAAGGGAAGACAATAATCAAGGCAGTAATAAAATGCTACAAAAGCTGAAGTGAGGCAAAACATCATCAGATAAAAAAGGGCACACTGAAGAGCAAATTGAATAAATTCCAACAGATTCATACACATAGGGAGGATTCTACAAACTGACACTACCTGAATAAAACCTTGAAGAAAAACATTAATAGTTTATTTACAAAAAAAAAGTAAATAATCATTTTGTCATTAAAATGGATACCAGATAAGATGGAAAAAGGTAATACATTTAAGCCAAGGGGATAATCTCTTTTGAATATAAAATAAATATATTTTTAGGCAGGGATAAACCAAAAATGTTACTTGTAAAGTATCATTTGGTGGAGAAGATAGACCTCAGTTTCATTAATAGAAAGCAAAACAACTATAAAATTACAAAAATGAGAAAGGAAGAATCAAATAAAGTAAGAACCCACTTGAGGTTCTCTAGCTATGCATCTTAATTCACAAAAGCACATTTCATTCAGTGGAGAACATAACTGTAATGACAGAGATTCTTAGTAAAGCACTGATGGCATAGGCTGAGAAGAAAAAGAAGGCAATTTAAAAACAATAAAATGCAAAGCAAAATAAAATGTGGAATGATCTTGAATTGCTGAAACACAAAGGCCCATTTAAACCTGAACTTCTGAGTAACACATTTATAAAGGCCTTGTTTTTTTCACTCTATGCACTTAAATAAGTGAAATTTTCAAATATAATATTTTAAATTATTTATGTTAATTGTAATAACATTCAATTTTCAGAATCAACTTATGGTCAAAATGAAAAGAATTGAGCTTCCACAAGAAAATAAAACAATACGTGGCAGTAATATAATATATAGCAGGTAGAAATTGGAAGGTATAAAGAAGGTAAGCATAACCAAGGACAGGCTGCTGATTCTTCATAGTGAGTAGTGGAGATTCAAGAAATACTCCCAACATCATAGAATCCTTGAAGTGTGTGCACATTAATAAAAGACATAATGATGATAGGAACAATTCTTAAAATTATAAATTCAATGTCAATAGAAGAAATATTCAAACTTGTAGAGAATTTTTATGAGTTCATTTGAGCCAAATTGTTGACAATTACTAAAAAGCAAAATCTCAATGGATCAAGGACATGCTCTGAAAAATGGCAGTTTTACCACTTATTTTACATATGAGAATCAAAGGGAGAAATGTGAGGGGGTTACATGACATTCTTTGCTGACAGATTAGGGAAGCAGGAGAAAGCAAAGCAGAAAAATTGTGTGGATAGACACACAATTCTCTTACATTGTTGGGTATAGGGGAGCTGACAATCACACTGACAGCACAGATGGTGTGTGGGGAACAAGATAACAGTGAGGGATGCTTCAGTCCTTTGCTCTGGTGGGAGGTTGAATTCTGAGGGGTCTGGAAATAAGGGATCATTCACACATTTCAAAGGTATGTCAAAAATGACAATAAACAGGTTCAGTTAAGGTAGAGATTTACCTTTGTCAATGAAGGTCCAGGCCTAGGACATGACTATCCTTCATGATTCGCTTATAGTTAGCAAGTTTTCATTTCCAACCACCCTGTGATTGTTTGAGGCCTCTGAGTTTGTAAGGTGTCCCCATGTAGGCTTCCCCTGGGTTTCTAAGATTTAGTATGTGGCCCTTTTTCATCTACAATAAAAATCAGGGGAGAAAAGAAAGAGAAAAGGTGGGGAGAAAAGGAAAATTAACTAATTCATTATCTTTCAAACCTGAGACCCAATAATTTGTATTTAAATTTGAAAAATCAAGAAATAGGTCTATCAGCATATGGCTGAGGCCTTAGAGTTATGGTGCTACCTTTCCCCTAAAAATACACACACATGCCAGCATCGATAAGCCATTAAAGGTAACAAAGGTCAATTATTCTGAACAGAGAAACTGCATGACCTTTGAGAGTTTGGTCTTTTATGTCACACTCTTTTAATGTATTTTCCTACCTGTACTTTTAAAAAATGTTATTTATATAAAACTATTCCTGCACCTATCTGTGCCTACTATTTTCTCAACTTGTTTTATGTCTTACCTACTAGCTATTGAAAGCATAGAACAATTTGTGGTTACTAAATAAATTGCAGAGAATGGTAAACACATCATTTAGTTAGTTTTGATATGAGAAGATAAAAGTAATTAAAAAAAAAAATGTGTTGAGCTACCACCAGGGACTGAGCATTTCATTGATAGTTCCCATAATTTTTATGACACTTCTATTAAAGGTTAGAACTGTTTTACATTTAGTAAAACCAAGACTCAGGGACACTCAGTGACTTTTACAGGGTTACACTCTCCACTTGCCACACCATTTTCCTGTATGTCCTCATAACTCACTTTCTGTGAAAGTACTTTAATGCAGTTGATGGCAACAATGCTATGATTCTTCTGCTAGAAATTACATGAGAGACAGGCCAGGTCCATAAAATGTTCTGGTGAATAAACCTGTTGCATTAATATGATGATTTTCAAAATAATAATTATAGTCATTATTTTTATGTAATATTTTTTCATGCCAGGCACTTTTCTAAATGTTTTACATACAGTAGCACATGTAATGTTCACAACAAACTAAAGAGAATAGGTATGTCTATTCTCTCCTTTCTTCAAATGGAGAATTTTGAAAAATTTGAAATTTATATGAGGGTTGAAGACCCTCATATAAATGCAATGCTCCTGCTCATGGTTTGATATAGATCCCTGAGATATAAATTTTAGACATTTCTGTGTCTGAAATTGTATGATATGGAAGAAGAAAACACCAATTGTAAATGCAATTCAAAAAATTTCCATTAATTATCAACAATATAATTAGGTGTCATTTATGTTACTTCTATAGCTCATTTTTTACTTTATGAAATTAAATGATTGCATACAAAATGAGAAAAATTTGCCCTCATTTAATCCTTAACTGTGAATCCAGGCACAATTATTTCATTATTCTGAATCTATCGATTGCTCTTGAAATGTCCTGCTTCTGTAATTAAGATATGCTGTAATCAACTAAAGTCTGCATCTTTCTTTAATAACCTTTTAGCTTTTTTTAAAAAGATTTTTTATTCATTATTTCTAGAGAGAGGAAGGGAGAGAGGCAGAGAGGGAGAGAAACATCAATGTATGGTCCTTTTAGCTTTTTTATTCAATTGCTTGCCTTTAAATGTAATTGTACCTCACATGACATGGGAGTTCTTGTTAAAGAATCCAGACTGAAGGTAAAATGTTTTTGATAATGTTTTCTTTAAAAGTAGCTTTTTATATTGCTCACTCAGCCCTCAAAAACATTTTTCTGCTGGGTGACACTGCATAAATTAAACAGTGCTGATTTATGTTATAATTAGTTATACAGTACGGTATCTTAAAATAATTTCTCATAAGAAAATTGCCTTTTCTTTTAGAGAAAAATTGGTATAAATGTGTTTAATACCTAAAACCAGTTAGCTGAAAAAGTCAGTAATTAAAGGGCAAAATGCCACATTTATACATCAAATATATTGCTACAAAGTATTAGCCAATGTGCTTAAGTTCTTTTGAAAGTGTGGCACACATATAAAAGAAAAATAACTTTCTAGAGCATTTCAAAGCCCGAACAATCTTCTTCAGTTTTTCTCAATTATCTATATTTCCTTATTGTGTTTCTTAAAATGATGTATATATGCATACAAATTCATACACACAAATTAACAGCCAAGCCAACATGATAGTGGATGATGAACCTGTGGAATACTATGTGTCTGATGCCAAGAATTATTAATGTTCTGGTCCAAATGTTGTGACCATTTATTTCTCTGTGAAAAATATACTTAAATAACTTTCTAGGCAATATGCAAGCTCTAAAGTAAATGGGTATAAAAATAATAGGCTATATGAGTACATACATACATATATACATATACATGATTATATACATACATAAATACATGGATATACATGCATGTAATCACTTTAGGGAGGATTTTTTTAGGTTTAGAAATTATTAGCTGTTTAATTGATTTGGAAGAAGATTTTGTATGAGATAGAAAATGGTCGTATTATTTTCTAGTTGCTTTACTTTATACTGATGAAACATGCTTCTAGATAACAGATCATATAAATAGATTCATTAGACAAGATGACAACATGCATTATAATTGAAGATGTAATTCATTATTATGAACACTACTTATTTTCTTTTACTTGTGGTAGATTTAAAATTTCCCATTGTGTACCTTTGTTCCATTTTTCCTTAACTGATTTCACATAGCAGAGAACTAGGTAGATAGAGAAACGTTTATTTCTGCCTTAAGTTCTCCCATTTTCCTGAGACTGTTGATTTCCATAGTAAAATGCTTGTGTGGACTGGCTCTTTTGTGAAAAATCTATTACAATATATTTTTCCAGACAGAATAACTACCTGACAATAGGAACTGCATGTTACAGAAAACTCATTATCATCTTTTCTGAAAAGAAACAGAACTCTTCAGAAGAAAGAGGAAATAAATCAACAGAGCACCAAGCAATATGTTTGGGTACAAAGAAAGTTTAATGAAAGGGACACCATGATGGTTGGTTCTTTGTTATGCGGACTGATGATTACTGTTAGGATAAAAGGGCAAGTCATTATTAGAAATTTTAGGTAATTATTTTGATTTATTGTTTCCATTCATATTGAAGACCATATCTGACTTTGACAAGATTTATTTTTTAATGTGCACTTCAAAAGATTGAGGATGAGAGAGAGTAACAGATATCATCCAAGTAATTTGAAGGTAGTAAATTTAAGCAGTAAACCCACAACAATAAGATTTTTCTGACTATTACAATATAAGCTGTTACTTATACAAGAAATAGTTGCTGTTTCCTTGAATAAAATGCTATACAGCATTTTTTCAACAAGTATTTATTGATTCCCAGGCAATCACTGGGCATTCAATATTAACATGTAAATAAACAGTTCTTTTCCATTAAAAAAAAAAAAAAGTAGACAGAGGGGAGCAAAAAGGGGATGGATGTAATACAACAACAATAAAATTAAAAAAAAAAAAGATTAAAATGAATAGAAACATGATACGGTTAACACACTATGAGTATAGAAAACTGAGTTGTAGCCCCTAAATAGGTATGGCCAACTCCTACCTCTGGATTTCTGCATATGTGACCTTATTTGGAAATAGGGACTTTGTAGATGTAATTAATTTGATAATCTCAAGATGATATCTCAACAGATTTAGAGTGGGCCCTGAATCCAATGACTGATGTTCATATCAAAAGAGTCAAGTACACAAAGACACAGAGACAGAGAAAAAGTCCATGTGAATTTGAAGGCTGGGAAGCTCTACTTCACATCTTGCTCATCTGGGACAAGCAAGCCACTTGTAACATGTTCTCCTGGCAAATGCAGGTGTATCCATGTACAACTAGAAACCCGCAGATCCTCAGAAAGCCTATGAATGGCCCACTGACTTTCCCACTTTATTCTATTGACAAAGACAAACATATTCCACCCCTTCAGTCAGAGTTACTTTATGCTCCATGGGAAGGGACAGGAATAAAATGAGATTTATTGAAACAGGCTAATAATACCACTGACCTTACTTGGCTTCAGGACACAAAGCACTTCCATATTTCCTGTTGTATTTCAGAACATTTTATTCCTCAGACACGGCTATTCTTTCTCATCTCCTACATCCCTCATCAATGGATTGTCTTTGGGCTCTGTTCTTGGGCTGTACACTTGTCTGCACACTCTCTTTTTAAGTTTCCTCATTTAGTTTCCTAGCCACCAATAGTATATATTCCATAAGAGCAGGGATATATTTGTTGATTTGTTGTGTTTTACTGATATGATCCTTGTGTATATACGGGAGCTTGGAACTCATATGTATTCTTCTAATAAAAACATCTGTTTTTTAAATAAATGTATCCGTAAATCTCTGTAAAGATGAATACAGAACTCCAGCCTTGATCCCTCCTTTGAACTGTAGTACATTTCTACTCAAATGCCATTTAAGAATTTCAAATTAACCTTGTGAAAGCTAAACTCAAAATCTTTCCTGCTCAAATGCTCTAAAAAGAAGTAAATGACACATTCCTAGTCCCACTTAGTAATACCTAAAACTTTGAAGTCATCTTTGATTTCTCTCTTTCTCTCACATCTGATATTTGTAGTATATTTGTGTATGTCTCTGGCAATTTCTTATAAAATTAAGTATGTCTGTAGCAGTTTTTTTAATATTAGCCCCAAACTGAAAACAACCCAGATATCCACTAACAGGAAACTAGATCAACAAAGTTGGGATAATTATAAAATGGAATGCTCTTGAAAAATAAAAGGGAATAAATTATTGATCTATACAACAACATCAATACACCTTAAAAATACTAGGCAAAGTTAAAGAAGCCAAACATTTTAAAAAGTACATATGATTCCATTTCTATTAATTTCTCATTTATGAGGAAAGAAATAACAGCAGTTGCCTGGGGTCAGTGATGAACTGGGATGGGGAATAATAAATATTTCTGAATGACAAAAAGGGTTTTTATATATGTAATAGATGTGCACATTGTAGCTATATGAAACTACATTACACTATACCCTACTATAAGCATGATTCTGCAGTGAATTCCTGGACCCACAGATAGTACCAAACCTTATACATATCAAGAGTCTCCAGTTTTCCAAATTCTATTCTACAAATTTGGGGCCATCACATAGGTCAATCCTTTGGCATCTCTTTGCTGAAATTGGTTCTGTTTCTCGGGAGAACTCTGACTGACAGATCCTTAGTGAAGATCTCATTCTCTGAGCGTCCTTTGTTTTCCCACCTCCTTCATTCAGAGGCTGTTTTAAGTCACAGCTCCAGACTGTATTCGGCAGAAAAATTTCCCAGCCTTTCCTCCACATGCTGTCTTTTAGGCCAGTCACATCTCTCTTCAGAAGCACTTTCCTTTTTCTTTAGTAAATCAGAGGAGCGTACATCCTGGTCTCCACCCAGGTTGCTGATATCTCTAGTACTGATCACAATTTTGGGTCTTACTCCCTCAAGTTGTTTATCTTTATTTTGCAGCTGGATGTATCTTCTTTCCAGTAGTTCTGTGATAGTTCACTACGCTTTGTAGTTGAGCCTGTGTATCAAAATGTGCTTCAGTATCTTCCTGATTCACTGTTTATCCACACTTCCATGTCTATATGTTGAGGAAACATTATTTTTACTTGTTCTCAGAAATATGTCCCTAAACAAGTGTCCACTAAGTAGGATCTTCAGACTTTCTTTCTATTATAAATGCTTACAATGAAATAAGAAGTTGAAGTGAATATTTATAACGGCATGCCATTTGAAGAACCAATTTTAGGAAATAGTCGACTGAGAAGAGCAGATAAGCCCTGGCTGGTGGTTCAGTGGATAAGGCGCCAACCTGGGAACCCAAAGGTCACTGGTTTGATTCCCCAGCCAGGGCACATAACCAGTTTGCAAGCCAGGTCTCCAGCCAGGTTCTTAGCTGGAGGCAGGTGAAAGGCAACCATACATTGATGTTTCTCTCCCTATTTTCTTCCCTCCCTGTCCTTCTATCTCTAAAATAAATAAATAATAACTTTTTTAAATTTTGAAAAAAATAAGAGCCGATAAGCTGTGTACTACATTCTCTCTGTGTTTTAGCCTACAAATTATTTCTAATGTCCTGCATGCAAAGCATAATAGCATAGACTCCTGGAAATGGGAACTAAACATGTAAGTGGGACTGTATCATCATTTGAGAATCCTCAAGGTTAACTCTGACTTGTCTATAAACCAGGGTTCTACATTTAGAAAAAAAGAAAATTGTAGACAGATCTATTGGAATGACACAGGTCCTCTTGAACTTTTCATTATCAGTTTATTTCATGGCATTTCTTCTCATTTCTTTTATTTTTATATTTTTAAAAGATTTTATCTACCATCCTTAGAGAGAGGAGATGGAAGAGAGGCAGAGAAGGAGAGAAACATCAATGTATGGTTGCCTTTCACCTGCCTCCAGCTACAGACCTGGCTGGAGACCTGACTTGCAACCTGGTTATGTGCCCTGGCTGGGAATCAAACCAGCAACCTTTGGGCTTGAAGTCCTGTGCTTTATCCACTGTGCCACCAGCCAGAGCTTCAAGGCATTTCTTTTAAAATGTAACTGGGGTTAATGATAGAGGATGAAAGAAATATACATTGAGGCCTGACATAAGGAATAACCACCCAAGAAGGAAAGTTACAAGAAGAATAGATTTGTTTCTAAACTGAGAGAAGCCACAGACTACTAAACAAATGAGCACACAGCCTGGATGTTGTATGAGGACGCAGGCTGTTAGCTTTGTCTTTTGAAAAATGATTTTCAGAAATATCATTTGTCTATGAGGTTCAGCTTATGGTTGCCACGTAGAGAAAACTGAGATGTGAGATTATCCTATTGCCCCAGTGTTTTTGGACGAGAACTCGATTCTTGGCACTTAGTTTTCACAGAAAGCTCAAAACAATACATCTTTAAAGCATATGGAAGGATCTTTTCCCAGAATCTTTGACACAAATGCTACAGAAAAGACTGGCTGGGTGATATTAAAGTATAAAAACTAGGATCACCTTTGGGAAAACAGCCATGATTTATGACCTCTGGAATCTATTTTCTGCTTAGACTTTTTAGAAAAGTTAATAGTACAGGTATTTCTAATGATCATAAATTTATAATGAATTGTTCAAACTGCAACTTTTCAAATATACCTGTTGTCCTCAAGTTTTAATGTGTGCAGCTTTTCAAGTTCATTTTTAATCCACTTATACCCTAGAAACAACAATCTTTACAAAATAATATATATTGAAATCTGAGACTTAAAGTAAAATTTCTTATTTTCAAATAAATGAAAATTTTAAATATATATTATTTATAATATATTATCTCTAATTACTTTTTAATAGCAAAATTATTTTATAATTCAAATGGCATAGAAGGTGATTTTCTTTTAAAAATGAAGAAATTTGGCCTCTTCTCAATTCAAATATTGATCATAAGCTTTGGAAGAAACATTTTAATAATATAAAAGTTAAATTTGTCACAGTAAAATAACTGTAATTATAAACTGCCAAAGGTGATAAAATAAAATAAGGGAACAAGTTGTGTAGCCTAAGAGCATTAATGCACCCAAAGTAAGATTTGTAAAGTCTCCCATCTCTAGGTTTAGTGATATTTTATAGCTTGTTATATTTCTGATAAATTTCAGGATATATTTTTGATAATATGTCTCTCACCTGAATAACCTGACATATTATTTTTGTAGTAGCATTTTATTATTTTATTTTATTGAAATCACATAAAAGCAGGAGGGAGATACATAAATTTACTTTAAATATGTTGTACCAGAGCATAGAAAATGTGCACAGCTCTTACAAAAGCCAGAGATTCAACTTTTCAAGGTAACTTTAATCTACATTTTCATCAAAAAATGAGACTATATATATTGTCATAATGAGTTTCTCTGGTAACTATTTTTCATTCTGAAACTAAACTAATAAATCTCATAAGAGGATTGCCCTTCATGGGCTTTGGATAGATAACTGTCTTTCAATTTATCAATTCTGAAAGTTCTTCGATATTTGCTACACTGATCTTTGTTCATTCATAGAAGCCAGAGGGATCCAGGTTGTCTGAGGCTCTACTTGCCAAAAGGCAACAAGAAGCCAATCAAGCAAGTTAGACAAATAAGTTGTCTAATGAGAGAAGAGTAAGTCTGAATTAGTTATCCTGTATCCCAGGTCATGCTGGTCCTGGGAACCAAGTTTCCATGGCAGGTGAAGACATAGAATGAGAGTAGGCATGAATGCTGACAATTCCAAGGAAAGAGAGAAAATCCTCTTGGTCACTAATGACCTATAATTACCATAAAATGCTTAATGTTATAGTTAATAACTACCATTAATAAATAAATAACTTAACATGTAAAAACATACAGAAGGCACTTGCAGATTTTAATGACCATTGATCCAAAAACCAGGTGCCTGCAAGTCAGCAATCTAAAGGTCTCTTCTTCTTAAATGTTGCCCTGCATTTCTTCACTTGTCAGTGCCTCATTTATCCAATGTAAAATAGGAACAATGGTGTTTCCCCTGCCTTCTTGATGAGACTCTTTTGAGAATAAATCAGGAATTGAAAACAATTATTACACTAACCAATCCATGTCTTGGTAACTACTGCTGAAATCGCTAGCACTTTCAGATGACCTGAATGGTTTTTCATGTGTCTCCAGTCTGGTGACTCACTTTCAGAGTGCACAGTAATACTTGTGATAGACTAGGGGAAATGCATCAAAGCAAAAGACCTGTAATATTCAAAAAAATTACTTCTGGTGGTGAGGTTCTCACTGTTTAAAAAATAGAAAGCCATTCTTGGTACATTTAGACATGCCTTACAACATTGTGGAAGGCATCTCAAGAAGATAGTAATCCAGTCTCCTCTGAAAAAGAAAGGGTCCCCGCCCCCACAACAATCTCTTTTTCTAGCTATTCTAAAATATGGCACACAAGTAACTTTGAAACTGTTCTTGTTCAGAAGTGAGTCTATGGCCCCTTCCCTTGTGTCTGATTAGATGACATACAATGAGTCCTCTGAGGGTGGGCACTGAAAAGCAATATATCACCAAAGTACTCCTGCTTGGAGCCCTGGGTTCCCAGGGAGGATATCTGACTATCCTGCAGCCAACTGGTTGTGAGGAAGCCAACCTGCATGGAAATGTGACACCATGATGCCCTCCTAGCTGCCCCAGCTAAGCCTCCCAGCCCAGGCACCAAGCAGGTCAGCAAGAGCCTTCACATCAGGTTAGCAACCCCAGAATTTCAGTCTTCCCAGTTGAGGTCCCAGGTGTTGCAGAGAAGAAAAAAGCCATTTTCTCTACCCTGTATGTGAAGTCTTCATCTTCCTATTCTGCTAGAATAATAAAATAGTTGCTTATAACTACAGTTCTAGGGTAAATGATTTGTGGTCAGAGGACTCAATGCAGTGATTTCAAAACATGGCTGGCAAATTTCTTGACACTCCTCCCATTGAGAGGTAGAATATATATGTCCCTTCCTATTAATCATGGCAGGTTTTGACTAATAAAGTTCTGGATAATTTGTTACACAGCACTTTTTCTTTTTTAAGATTTTATTTTTATTTTTCGAGAGAGGGGAAGGAAGGAAGAAAGAGAGGGAGAGAAAAATTGATATGAAAGAGAAACATAAATTGGTCCCCCTTCACACATCCCCAGTTGGGGGCCTAGCCTGCAACCCAGTCATGTGACCCTTTGGTTTGCAGGCCAGCACTCAATCCACTAAGTCACACCAGCCAGGGATTACAGAGCACTTTGACCTGGAATATTATTTTCCTTTTAAAAGTCCATGTATATATTTGTTAAAGAACAATTTCCATGTCAAATGCACATATTTTCAGAGTACATTTTGATGAGTTTTGATAATTTCATATAACTACATAAACACTAACTCATTGGGATATAGAACATTTCTAGAAAACTCCCTGTAACTAAGTGACCATTCTCCAACAATTTTTACTTTCCTCCTAATCCATCACCCTCTCCAAACACCACTGTGCTGAGTTCTACTAGCATAGAGTAATTTATTTACCTGAGATAACCTTGAACTCCAGATTTTATGGTAACCCTCACGCATCTTATTTCTCTCTTTATGTTTTTAAGAATTTTTCTTTCTTTCTTTTTCTTTCTTTCTTTCTTTTCCTTCTCTTCTTCTTCTCTGTCTTCTCCTTCTTCTTCTTCTCCTCCTCCTTCCTCTTCTTCTTCTCCTTTTCCTTTCTTCCTCCTCTTCCTCCTACTTCTCCCCCTCCTTCTTCGTTTCCTTAGTATTAACTAAATTTTTCTATTATTCCTAAATACCTAGCAATTCCTGGGAAGATTATTGCTGGAATGGTCTATAGGAACTAAATATAACTTTCTTCCACAATGCCAGAAAATCATTTTGATTTAGAGATTTAATCAAACAATATGTGCATACTGTTATATTGTAGCCCCCCTCAAATATGTCCTCCTTTACAGTTAAAGCCTTATGTTGAACCCCTATTCCCCTATCCACTGATTACTAATGCTGATATATCTGCAAGAAAACCTTAAAGTACATTAAGGCATTTATTTTTATTTTATCTAATAGCACATTGAAACACTAAAATATGTTCTGTTTCTACCTATATTTAACCTTTTTACCTTCCTTTGGCTAGTTTTTCTTTAAAAATTTTTATTAAAGATTTATTTAATTTTATTTATTATTTTCAGAGAGAAGGGCAGGCAGGGAGGAAGAAAGGGAGAGAGGTGTCAATGTATGGTTGCCTTTCACCTGCCTCCAGCTAAGGACCTGGCTGGAGACCTGGCTTGCAACCTGGTTATGTGTCCTGGCTGGGGAATTGAACCAGTGACCTTCGGGTTTGCAGGCCAGCATCATCCACTGAGCCACCAGCCAGGGCTAAATTTTGAATGAATGATAAGTATATTGTATGCCCTTTCTTTATATCATCTTTTGTAAATTTTGTAAGACCCTACTAGTTAGGTAAACAGGTGTGGCTTCCTCTATAGAACTCTAAAAGGTGGCAGTTCATGATAAACAACAAAATAGGCAAAGCTTACTCATCAGAAATCCAATAAGAATGGCGAGGTTTTCTTTTTTGTTTTTTTTTTTTCTAAAATGCCACATTTTCATTTACCATTAACTGAATTTATAGTCCTCCTCACTACTCCTTTAAGGTGTAGAATTGAAGCTACTTTAAAAATCTTTTCATCTTTTTTTTTTTTTTTTTTAATATTTTATTTAATTATTTTCAGAAAGAGGGGAAGAGAGAGAGGTGGAGAGGGAGAGAGACATCAATGTATGGTTGCTTTTCACCTGTTTCCAGCCACAGACCTGACTGGAGACCTGTTTTGCAACCTTGTTATGTGCCCTGGCTGGGGAATCAAACCTGCAACCTTTGGGTTTGCAGGCCGGCACCTTATCCACTGTACTACCAGCCAGGGCAAAAACCTTTTCAATTATTCTTTTGGCTGTCTGTATATCTCAAATTCATGGTGCTTGTGGGTATTTTAAATTTTTTACTTCAGTCATAGTCTGGTTTTATTTATTTTTTCTTTTGTGTTTTAATTTCAGAAGTTCCTGATTATTGGCAAGCTTATGTTTTATACTTAATTGACAATGTGTAGATATACATATTCCCAGCATAGCCAACTTTGGGTTCAAAGGGGCAAAAAAATGATGATGAAGGATTCCCAAAATAATGTGACTCAAATTCTTTTTATTGTGTTTTATTTTTTTATGTTAATTTGGCAAAGCAATAGATTTTGTTGGCCAGGAATTAATACTATTCATATCTCTGCTCAATTTTCTAAAATAAAGTCTCAGATTTTTATTAAACAGTATAAGTATACTTGCAGCTTAGATTTTTCTTAGAAATGCTTCCCATGAAGCAATAAAATAACAAATCAGAAATAAAAAATCATGAAGGCTCTAAAATTTGTGGAATTTTATAGTGCAGTAGTATCCAGCTTTTATTGTTATTATCTGGTGTTTATTCCCATACTTCTGATACAACAAATATCTATGATATTAGTGCATACTAGAAAACTATGCATTGATTACTGAAGACTGTATACATAATCTTCAATATATATCTAAAATTACCAATTTTTTAACTGTATCACAGGGTATTGAATATGATACTTGACAGAGCATGAACTATAGTGTCCCCATATTTTCTGAATTTCCTAGACCCACTGAAGTAGTGGTTTAAAAAACTATATCAATAAACAACGAGAGGAATCCTGGAGGATGGGAAAATTTTCATAAACCCTGAGAGAAATGAGGCAGGCATGGTCAGAACTGAATGAGAAAATCTCTGCTCAAGTGTACTTAAGAAGGTATTGCTGTTACATAGTGCCAGAAAAAGAGTTCTATTTCTGAAAGATGGGTGTCTGTTACAAAATAAGGCCGGGTGTCACTAAACTATAGGGTGGTAAATTGGGCTTCATAGAAGGTAAATTCATAACACCCTTGAAACACCTCTCGACACACACTGATGGAATCTTGGGGCCCTTGGCCATGACAGTTGTGTGTTCACCTCCTGACGTGAGCAGCATGTGTGTGTGTGTGGGGGGGGATTGGGGCATGGTAGTGTACTGAGTGCCTGGTGATGGCCAGCAAGAAAGAGCACTCATGCCCAGCTGATGAGCAGGTGAAACTCGCCAACAGTCACATTCTGCACAGAACTTTTTTGTTAAGGACTTCATGTACCAAAAGAGATGCAGCCCTACACATAGACACCCTTATTCACCAATCTCCTCTGGACCAGGAGAAAGATATGTTCTTGGATGGGCTCAGGGAACTTCTGCTATAAAGAGAAGCAAGTAACCAGGAATTGCCAATTGTTTTTAGAAAAACTCACACTATGAGAATAAAGAAACTATTAAGATAAGAACATTTAAAAAGAAAATATTATAAATGGTGAGAATAGAGCATACCTTAAAATTTAAGTAACTGTGTCTCAGGAAGCTGTGAAAAAGATATTGGTGAGAGAGAGAGAGAGAGCGAGAGAGAGAGAGAGAGAGAGAGAGAGAGAGAGAGAGAGATCTGATCGATCCCAGGGGAGGTGGGGGAGGAGCTGCAGGAGGCGTTGCCCCAGGCGATGGCAAACAGTGTAGGTTGGGCTTGACTGAGGAGCTAGCTGAGTATCTGCGGAGTACATGCAATTATGGGTCAAAAGATTTAAAATAAAAGAAGGGGCCTCTGGCTCTTTGGCTCTCTTCTTCCTCGAAGTGTGTCTAGGGTGATTGTGTCGCAGCTGCCTACATTTGGGATGGGAAGGAACTCTGGGTGCAGCCCAGGACTGGGCTGACCTGGAAGAGGGTGGCAGGGTTATTTTCCTTTGGGTACTCTAGAGGGTTGGGCCCTGAGACAGAAGCCTGAAGTTCTTAGCTTTTGTATCTTATGTTGTTTTAGTTTGTAAACTAATCCTATAGAAATAAATCATTAATAACCAACCAGGGGAATCACAGGGAACTCAGGACTTACAGTTTTAATTGATAGGTTTAAATGATTAAAGCTGTAACTAAAGAGTTAAACAGTTTAGCCTTAATTGATAAGCTTAAGTGACTAATGCAAGTGAAAAGCTTTTATTCCAAAGTTGTGTAGCCTTTGAATCAAGACTCATTTCTTTTATCCCCGAGTCTTTGCCTCTACAGCCTGGCCTAGAGGGTAGTGGCAGGCAGCAGGACACCACTTGCTATTTGGTAGCATAGGGTTCATACAAAAGAATCAACTAGTGATCACAAGTTTAAACTATGAGAATTGAAAATTAGAACAAAGAACTCATAGGAAGATTAGAATTCTTTACCATCACACAGAAGGAGACACAAAACTCACTATAATAGAATAGGCGGAATAAACATTATGGAAGAGAAATTCCAAATGTGGCTCTTGTGTTCCAGGAGAAAAATTAAAAGAAAGTTGAGAAGAGGACATATTCAACAAAAAAGTGGAAGACAGTTTCTCAAACTGATAGAAGACATGAACCATCCCAAAAGGGACTATCTAGTGTCAAGAATAAGGAAACAGAACACAACACCAGCACATATAGGTGCACTCATTTAACCCATTGTAATGTGCAAAACTACCAAAGAAAGATAGAAAATTCTAGAACTTTCCAGAAAAAGAGGAGCAGGGAAAAAAATCTCTATAAATGAATTAAAGTTAGCTGTTACACCTCTGTGAGGAACTCAATGTTTGTGTCTTTCTGAAAGCTATAAGTCAAAGCCCTAAGGTGAGGGTATTTAGATATGAGGCCTTTGGGTGGTAACTTAGTTTAAATGAAGGCATCTAGGGTGGGACCCCATGACTAAGTATCCCTATAAGAAAGTATAGTGTAAATACCTGATAATTAGCATTTTTGTTTTAATTATAATGTAAGTAACTGACTTCAGGTTTTTGATTGCAGACACCTCTGGTTCAAAGACAACCATCTCTCTTCAATAAACACATTGCCCACTGTACAGCTTTTGTGTGACCCTGTTTTTCCCTTCAGGGACTTTAATTTCCATTTGAATATTTTAACTTCAATAAAGAGTGAATCTGTGAAATCCCAGGCACCCTGCTTTCAACCCAAATAGTGCACAACCACTCGTCTACACTCTCTCTTTGTTACTCTAACCTCACCCCTCACTGTGTGATCTGGACCTACCATGTAGTCTCCAGGCCCTGTTAGTAATAAAGTTTTGTTTTTGTTTATTTTTTTGTTTTCAAATACTCTGATGGTTGTTCTTAAGGTTCATCTTGCAATCATAATAAGAACCCAATAGACTGGGTCCAGTGAAAACATTGGCACAACTTAGAAAAAATGTCTGTGAGGTCTTACTAGGAATGGTATAGTCCCAGGTGGGTGCCCTCAGATATTTCTTGCCAATAGCATCACTGTCTATAGGTTGAGTCACCTCAGATGCCCAAACTCCTGAACTGTGAAATAGATTGCTGTTGTTTAGGTAACCCTGCATATGATATATTTTTATGGAAGCTTGAGCTAAGATGAATTCTCAGCCACAATATTCTCAGGATGGAGTCAATAGAGCAAGAGATTCAAATATGTTTGAAGGAAAATAACTTAAAACTTATCTATAGAAATTATACACTTGGTGACATGAAGACATTTCAGACATGCAAGGATTCTGAAAGTTATCCCACAAATATTTTAGCTAAAAATGCTTTTAGAGATAGATAATGGTTATGGTTGCACAACACTGCGAATGCAATTAATGTCACCGAATCATGCAGTTCATAAGAATTAAAATGTCAAGTTTTATGTTATATATATTCTACCACAATAAGAAAAATGTTATTAGAGAATTAATTCTAGCAAAATAAAATATGAACCCATGAGTAAGAAGTAAAATGAAAGAAGCAATAGTGAATAGTCATTACAGGGTAAATATATAAATAGACCAGTCTCAGAATATGGAGAGCAATTCAACAACAACAAAAAATAAATGTTAGAAATGATTTAAATACCATAACTCGAATGTCCTATCTAATAAATATATAACAAACTTCTTACCTATTAAAACACATAAATAGTTTTTAAACAAATGAAACACACAGAGAATCATGAAATAAACCAGGAAAAAACAAAATAAAATTTCAAAGTTGATATTATGGTGGCCATTTGCAATGCAAGTACACCTAGAGATCACTCTAGGTATACTGAAGTAGCTGAATATGTGCATATCTGAAACTTAACATATGTAATGTATGTTCTAAATATTTTATTTTTGGTTTAATGGAAAAATTCAACTTGAAATTACATTTTAAGAAAAACAAAAAATTGTTTTTACAAATATAATTTGTAAAAAAAAATTATAGCCCTCTGCTATAAATTGACAGAATTATTTTAAAATGTCAAACCCAAATAGACAAAAACTATAAGATATATTAAAGCCATAATGAAATATCTACCTCTTAAAATTAAACACACAGATGTTTTAAGAGTAAGCTGTATCAAGCTCTCAAGGAACAAACAACTCCTACCTTATAAAAACTGCTTAGAACATAGAATAAAGGTAAAAAGCTCTCTAAGTCATCCTGCAAAGCATGTATAAAGGCAATTTTTCTGTAGCCCTGGGACTTCCATGGAGACCATGAGGATGGAGAACAATAGTTCTCAGACTATCACTGTAGACCATGAAGAAATAATGCAAACACGCAGATGTTTCAGCCCATTGCTCAACCTTAAGCCTTAAAACGCAGGTGAATAGACAGATTGATCAGATGTGCTCCTTAGAGCTCTTTGGAGACAGTTGAGACTATAGTTCTGTGGATCTCCACCCCTTTCCCAGTGGAGAAGAGCTTCAGGTAAACATTCAGACTACAGATTGGAGCACTAAGGAGACTGGAATCTGCTTGCAAAAATTAGTGGGGCAAAGACTCATGAGTTTTTCTGTGGGTTGAACAGACCCGAGAATAAAAGCCAAGCCTTACCCAGGCTGAAATGAATCATTGCAAGAGGGTAATTGGGAGGAGTTAAGTACCAAGTGAAAGAATCTGTATGGGAAAAATTGATGGAAGCCAGGGACTATCAGGTTAGAAGAAGCCAGGCAAGGTGTCTCCTACATCATATGACATCAGAGTGACCTGAATACTGGTCAGGAAAGTGTCAGCAAAACCACTAGACCACAGAAAAAGCCAGAACTCAGACATCTATCACACAAATGGTCCCAATCACAGATAAAATGGGTAAGTGAGCTACATAAGACTTTATTTTTTCTCTCTGACCTAGACTTGACAGTGGAGAGGCTAAGAACAGAGGCCAACTGAAAGAAGTAACGGAGTATAGCTTTGCTATGAGAATGGACTAAAAAAGCAGTATGATGCTACAGCATAATAAATAACTTGATCAGTTATGGGCTTTGCCCAATAATCACTCCTGAACCATTTTCTAATTCCACCCCTAATGAGCTGAGCTACTTCACATATCAGAAACACTGTTAACCCTGATAGCCAGGCAAAATTACAATGGCAGATAAAAGAAACGACAAGAATAGCTCCTAAATAAAACAACTAATTGAGTGGTAAAAGTATTGCTCATAGTTGAGAAAGTAGGATTTATCCCTAGTAATCAAAACATTTCAATAGCAGAGATTATATTTTTCTGTGTTGAACTATGTATTATATATACATATATACATTCTGCATATATATGTATTAAAATGTAATTGTCTATGTTGATAAATCAAAGAGGAAAATATGAGCCCAGAATCTTCCCAATAAGTCACAACTAAAGTTAAATAGTAACAATGAAACTAAATCCAAAAAGTAGATTAGAAACTATGAAATAAGGGAGCATTCATAATAGGAAACATCTTACTCATTAGTATAAACTAAAATAATTTTATCACTATGAGAAATAAGATAATTGAATTTATCACATAACTATTCAGAGTTAATACTAGAGTTTCCAGCCAATTGAATCAGATATGAAACTAGTATGGTCTTAACCAGCCCCTCCCCCAACAAAAACTCTATTTTTTATTTCAGGTGATATCATTCTCTATCTAAGAAATCCAAGCAAATGAATAAGAAGCCAGCAAGAGAGCTAAATAAAAATTAGATTATGGAAGTTAATACTATGTCTTAAATGAATCTACCAGTTACAAAAGTAACAAAAATAAAAAATCCCTTTTGCCAAGTAACAAGACTGTAAAATACCTAAGAATAAATACAAATATAATTAAAAAATCCAACATTTTACAACTTAACTGAAGGAAATTTTTAAAACTGAAACTGAATTAGTCAGATAAAACTGTGGTCTTGAAGGAGAAGATGCAGAAAAAGGTATCACATTGCTCTCATTATTCTGTTCCCAAATATTATTCATAGAACTTGACAACATAATTTAAAAATGCTGATTATGGTGTCACTATATTGTTCTAGCAAAGATGATCATGAAATAATGAGAAAAACAGAAACACAAAGAGAGATCACCTTATCACATCCTAAAATATTTGTTATATAAATTTAGTCAGTGTGGTATTGTACGGAAACAGACAAGGAGATTAATTGACCAAAACACATAGTGCAGAAATAGACCTATATGTATAGGACTTTAGCTATGACTAAAGGGTATTTTAAACTAGTGAGGTATCAATAGCT
Organism: Noctilio leporinus; assembly: GCA_004026585.1. NCBI lineage: Eukaryota > Metazoa > Chordata > Mammalia > Chiroptera > Noctilionidae > Noctilio > Noctilio leporinus. The sequence goes on along the minus strand of PVIW01001625.1, from coordinate 13,186 downwards.
TATTCAATGCATACCTCCAGGAAATTTTTAAATGTATATGAAAAGAGGAAATCTATGTACTTAGCCCATTTACTCAAATTCTAGATGGAATAAAAACACAAATAATAAAACTATGAATGTATTTTTAAATATGAGAACATATTAAATAAATACATTTTTGACTTTTGGGGAAAAGGCATGTGTACAGAAAATACATACAATAAACATAAAAAGTTAAAGTCAGAAGGAGAGAGGGTATCAAGGATTTGGCTGCCAGGTTAATACTCTTGGTTCTTTTATTGGGACAATGTCTGTGGACAGTAAGGATGAGAGGTACACAGACTTCACAAGCAGTGCCTGACAAAGACAGCTTTATAGGAACCATTTTGAGGACCTCCATTTCCAGAGCCTTAATTTCCATACACAGGTTCTTCCAAAGGCTGCAGAAGAGAATATTCAGGACCCTGTCAACCCTTCCTCTCACTGCACCAAAGACAGATATAGCTCTACTGTAGTTGCAAAACAAAAAGATTAAAGTCAATTTCTATCTAAAAGACCATATTTCTCAAAATATATAAAAACCTAAGGATAAGAAATTTACATAATTCTTTAATATTGGCTACGCATTATTCTATAACATATTTAAAACCCACTTTATTAAAATATAAAATATTTATTCCCATTACAGTAAATTTTACCTTACAAAATACTTAATATCTTTATCTCCCATTAACCAAAAATAATCTTCTAAGAGCGTGATGAAAGTTTTATAAATGGGAATGATTCTCTAAGAGGGAATGAAAGCAAGTTATTTTGAAGGCAGCTGTTGAGTCTTCAGTGACGAATTATGAGGCAGAAAGAGGTGTGAAGGTGAAATTTGTAATTGCAGTTAACCTTGGAGGCTGTGAAGTGACAAAGGAGGTTTTTATACTCTTGTACCAAGTATTTAAAGGGATCAAGTGGTTGTTGCTCTACCTCCTCCAAATGCATAACCTTCAAGTAGCTGATTCAATGCACTGTTTCTGGCACTTCCAGAGGAGGCAGGCAGTGTGATCATGACAAATCTATGTCTTTGATCAGAAAAAAAAACTGTGTACATCAAAGCCTAATACCATTAATTATTCTTCTTCATTTTGCATATGTCAATTTTGGGAGGTCTACAGCATTCTTGAATTTTATACAATGCTTTCGTAGAAAAGAATATTAATCTTCTGTAAAGTGAGCCCATTGTTTTCACATCCTGTAGTGAGCATCTTTAAGAATTTTTGAAAGACAAAATTTTTGTGGGGATTTAGAAGAATAAAATATGCCCATGTTATGGATAAGGCACTGGCCTGTGAACCCAAAGGTTGCTGGTTCAATTTTCAGCCTGGGCACATAACCAGGTTCCAAGCCTGGTCTCCAGCCAGGTCTGTAGCTGGACGCAGGTGAAGGCAACCATATATTGATGCTTCTTTCCCTCTCTGCCTCTCTCCCTCCCTCTCTTTCTAAATAAATCTTTTTTTAAAAAAGAAAAGAATGACTTTTTATTGTTGTTGTTGTTGTTAATGGCTATGATCATTTTTACTTTTTCAAAGCATTTTAATAGTTCATCACACTCCTTTATTTCTATCTCCATTTTTTTTTCTCCCAGGAAATATAATATATATTTAATATATAATTAAATACAATACTACCACTTGTATTCTGCTATTACATTTTACACTTATAAATTGTGCTTTAACGTTCAATATTTTGTTAAAACTCAAAAGTCAGTTTGAATAAGCCAATGCATAAGATCCAAACTGACATTTTTGCTTTGGAAAAAACCATCATCGTGACATAACTCAAGTCAAAGAACAATGCCCTGGAGTTGCTGGATGATGTTCCTGCCATTTGTTTCCTATCATGTTGTGTAAGTAAATTATGACTTTCTAGTTATAATAGATTTAAAAGAAAATTTTACTGGCACTATGTGAGTCAAAAGCAAACATCTGATTCAAGACAAGAATCACAAAAGCTTAGACAAGTTCACCAAAAAAGTCTTTCCTAGCATGCCTAAATATTTGGTTAAAACATATTCCAATATTGCATTTTGGGTGTCAAATAGAAAAATGAATCTATATAGCAGTACTTGTTCATCAAATGTAGACCCTTATAAAAAACATGCCTTTGGGTGGTTAGGGAAAGACCATGAAATATAATTACATGGTGACCAAGTTATTAATTCTTATATTAATATTGCAGGGGAAAAAGAGTCAGCCACTAAAATTCTTTCTTATTCCAAGAGAGTAATATCATCAAATAGTTAACTGCAATGTTAATGCAAAATGTCAGTGTAAATTGTCAGGGTTGTAAGGTAGTATATTAAGCTACATTAAAAACTTGTATTATGTAGCATATAATACCACACTGTCAATTCAAAGGCTTATTTTAAAAGAAGATAATTCTGAATTATGTTTTACTGTCGGTGCTGTGACAGCCAGAACTGAACAGGTTCTTCACTTTTCACTCCACAAATAAAACTTGTGTCAGTTCATCCAAAGGGAAAAGAATGGGAATAGAAAGCATCACAGGGAGTTCAGGACTCCATCACCGTCTAAATTAAATACCTATTTTGCCTTTACTGTGAGCCATGGTTTCCTAGCTGCACAGAGGTGGAATTCAGCTAAAGCAAAACCTCATTTCCCTCCTCTCTTCCTGGAACACCACAGGCAGAACATCAGAACCACATCAGGTGACACTCCCACAAAGTCAACAGACATCAGGTGACACTCCCATGAAGCCTATAGACTTAGTAGAATTGAAGTAATTTGCCCCCTGAAACTGAAAAACTTGCTAGCCAGGTCGAAATACCATAACTTTGGGATATCCTAGGTCTAGTTCCATTGCCAACTATGGGAATTTGGAGCTGGAAGAGACCACCTGGTAAAACACACTTTTCAGAGTAAGAATCTAAGAAACATAAATTTGATCATTTGGTCAGGCTCCCAGGGTAGTTGGTGGGACTAAAGGTAACTGAGTGGCTGGGAGTGGTGAGCCCTGAAAATTACAGGGTAAATGGAAAATAAATATTGTAGCTGAGAAATTTCATGTTAGTTCATACAATTCTTCTCTTTCTCTTTGCCTCTTTCTCCCTTAGGAGATAGGCAATTGAATGTAATCCTACTGTTGACCTTTCCCTGCTTTTTATGTTTATGACCGTAAGTTTTTGTTTACAATTAAACTCTTTGTTAGATTTAAAAATCACCATGAATAAGCCAATACAGAAGATTAAAATTTGCATATTTTTTGCTTTAGAAAAACATCATCTTAAATTAAGTAAGCTTTTTCAGGAAGGTCACAGAGGGGGTTACAAGGGACTGTGGGATGGGACTGAGCTATACCACTCTACCAGTCACAGTACATGCAAAAGCCAGGTCACAATACTGGAATAACCAGAGGTGATCAAGAATAATTATGGAAAGAACAAATTAGCAAATGAGTAATTTTTGCATAATTTCTTAGTTATAAATGTGAATATCCATATACATGTATTATTGTAACTATGATATTTATATTTGACCATAAAGACCAAAGGGACCTCAGCTTTGTATGTCAGCATATGTAACAGAAGATTATTAACTGTAGCAAAATGGCTGGTAAACCCATTAGAGAAAGCTGATTAAAATATATGTATGTATTTTAGTTAACAACTTTCTGATAGCCTGAAGGAAAATCCCTCTTAGACTTTCCCTTCTTGATGTATGACTAAAGGGGGCTATGTCATCTTTGCTGACCACTTAAGTGGCTACAATGTCCAGTGGTGATGAAATGTTCCCCCTTATTTGTCTCAATAGTTTAGTGAACTGCAATGTAGTGTGTTTTTTAAAATAATACATGTTTAGATTATTCAGCAGTTGAGTACATAAATAATAACTGCAATTATTATAGAAAACATACTGTGTTTAACAGACAAATGATTGTAACTGTTGGTCAGCTTGATGGATGCTTAATTTAAAAAGATCAATTATGTGGACTCATTTCTGTAGTAATAACAGTTAGGGGACAATCATTATGATTGAAAAACCTTTATGCTATTCATACAGGTGCTAAAATTCTTGGCTATGCCTATGACATGTCTTGTGACAAATTTCTGGCTTTCAAGACACTAATTTTTATGATGTTCTTACAGGTAAATATATACATAACCACGCATATTGTATTTATTCATAAAATGGATATTAATAATAAAATAATTGTAACTGCTACACTAAACTATTAGCATAATAATTAGAACAGGGAAATGAGACTCCATTCAAATTATTAATGATCATTCTCTGAGTTGTTTTAATTATGTTTCCAATATATTGCCAACTGTGCTTTAATTGGGATATTTTAATATTGTAGGTAGCTTAATATTAAAATACTAAAACAAACACATACACACACATATACATATACATATGTGCACATGCAAATATAGCTATTTTAAAACCTAAATATATTTTTCTCTAAAAGTAAAGGAAAACAAAATAAAAGATTATATAAACCAAATTATAATTTATACTTCACTTGTTTACCAGTATAAGATGTTATTATAAGAGACTTGACATCTAGAGTTTAGCCTTAAACTTGGTAAGATTAATGTGGAGAATTTTGTTGATTTTAGTATATCTTAAAAACAAAAACAAACAGACAAAAAAAAAAAAAAACACAGAAAGAGTTTACTCTCCTCAATTGTAGAAAACTGGAAAAATCATTAAATGAAAAAATTAAAACATTTTTCAAAAAGCTGGGTTGACATGTTGAAAGTCTTTAATGACTATGTTTAATTTATGCTCCATTAAGGTCTGTGGGTTTATATGACTATTACATTATTGAGACCAGCTCTAATAGCAGCTGCCATTTACAATACCTGGGAGATACCAAGCAGTTTATTAAAGTGTTTATTTTCACTAATAGGAAATCAGATCACTAGCTCTTTTTCTAGTGTTATTAGGAAGGCAAAAATGTATTTCCTCTAGATTAGATTTGGGGATAATTTGTCTTTGCAGTAGGTGTAGATTTACCCTTATTATTTTAATATATCAAAAATTAGGCATTTAAAAAGTTGTTTAATAAAATAATCCACAGAAAGTGCACGAAGGAATGTGCACTTTACCAGGATTATTTTCCCAGGAGAATAAGTTGGAAGAATAGGGCCACTTCACTCATACCTCCAGATCACTTATTTACTTCTTTTATATTTCTTATAAGTAAAATCATTGACATTGGAAAATAAAAGTGGGTTCAGCAATCTAGACTTCTATACCAATTTTTTTTTTTTTTTTTGCTGTGTCTTGTTTTGTTTTTATTGAATATCAGGCATAACATCTATCTCAAGATAAATCAAACATTATTTTCCTTGGCTAATGGAAATAAGTAGCAGCTTGCACAAAGCATTTCAGTAGGACCTTCTTTGTCCATACTTTAGAATCAAACATTCTTAGATACTAAATATACTTCAAGTTAACTCAAAATACTCCAGAATCTCAACTTACATTCATCTAAATTGGAGTATTATGTCCCTTCAAATGAATCTCCATAATGTGGGAAATTATTTGTAACAATTGGCATCTATTGGCACTAATGAAATAATGGTGGTGAAAATTATCATTTATTATATGCTGTCTATACAAAAAGTGTTGTATCAAGTGCTTTAAATGGAGTTCCTAGTCTTACATAAAGAACAACCCTTGGGGGTTTAATGTAGTGACTGCCAACTTTAATTTCATACTTTTGATGACTTTACAATCTCTTTCTCCTTAACTTTTTATAGTTATCTCATTTCTTCATCCTGCAAGAGCTCAAAAAGAAAATATGATGATTTTTGCTTTATTTTTTTTCCTTCACTTTTCTTCTGATACATGATTTACCAAAAAGAATATTTGAAATCTACTGGTCATTCTATTTTTAGGATAATAATGTATAATATAACCAACAAAATTCTCCACGTTAAGTGTATTTTGATCATTAAAAATATTTCAGCTTTTAAAATCCACACTCATTCTTACTCAAGTGTGTTTTTTGTTTGTTTGCTTGTTTGCTCCTCTATATATTTATCCTTTGTACTCTCCCAGCTTGCCCCTGTCAGGACTACTGTCTTTTCCTATAGTCAAGCATGTTTTATCATCTCCCTGCTCCTACATGCTTGATACTCTTGTCTTGGGTTTTCTTGCCACTTGCATTTTGTTGACATTGACTTCATTTTTGGCTCAACTTGTATCTTTGGTCTAGATGTGTACCCAGATCTTCAAAGTTCTTCAAAGTACATTTTATACATAACAATTTAGCTATTTGCAATTATATACACACACAAGCACTCTTCTATCTAAAGAGTCCACAGGAGATAAAATAAATGGTTCCCAAGATGATTTCTTGCTGGGAGAAAAATGATAGAGAACACTGGTCCTCAGCCCTTACTGCACAAGAGAATCATCCAGAAGCTTTTGGAGTTCCTGATGCTCAGCCCTTGTCCCTGACTAGTTAAATCAGATGCTCTGGAGTGGAGGACGGGCAGGAGCAGCAGGTCAAGTTTTTCAGGTGATCCTAACACACAACTAAGGTTCAGAATTACCGATGGATGTGCTATTTTATTTTTGTGACACTGACATGTGATAGATACCAATTAATCTAAAAATAGAAGGACTATACAGTATATTACCTTTATGGTATAATTGTCATACCACAATTTGACTTCCATTAATGGATCACTAAGGTCTGACCTTCAACTTTGTCTGAAAAATTCAATGTACAGAAACCTAACAGTCTTAGCTACATTTACTCACTCTTATTTAATTTGATGCTGGTCTTAAGTAAACGCATGATATATGGAACATATAAGTGTAACATATATTTTTTATAGGAAAGAGATCCTTGCTTCTAATAAAGTGCAGTTTCCTGTTGCCTCCTTCCCACTTAATACCATAATCTGTTATGACATCACAATTAATTCCTGTGGAGATGATTATAGTGGTATAGGGAGAATTATGATTAGGGAAAGTGATAAACAGCAGGGCCATTTTTTCTTCCCCTAGGTTACTAGCTTGGTAAGAACAAAAGCAAAACAAAGAATTTGCAGAATATTATAAACTGGTATAAAATGAGATGTGTTTCTTTCGTGAAAGGCAATGAACTCTTTAAAAGGTTTTCTATTGATTGCATCAGCTTAATTACTTACTTAAATAGCCAATGTTTGGTCAGTTCAATAAAATATTTTATTAGTATTGCTTTACATTAAGATTCCAAATGTGCACCTGAAATCTGTATAATTTTGTTAACCAGTGTCACCGCAATAAATTTGATAAAAATGAAAAAGAGTTTCCAAATATAATTTAGACTTATCTGCATCATTGTTGTGAATATTAGTTAGCTGTGAATGGTTGGCTTTGCAAACACCTCCAAATGAGGGGCTTAGGAGCAGCAATAAAATAAATTTGGCCTTTACAGAATGCTTTCATTGCCATTAAAGTTATCAAGAGTTGGGTGATAAAGCAAGTGGCTTTTTGTTGGTATAAGCCCCATATTCTTTTGAATGAAGAATTTATCTGTGTCCTTAATTCTATAGACTGATATCCAAGGGTAATGTACAAAGGATCTGCATATATATCTTCCTTAAACATTCATTATATTACTTGGTCCACAAGTCTCTTTTGCTATTATTTTTCATTTACATATATAGAAAGTGAATACCACTCACTAACATACAAGGCAAAAATGGAAATAACATAGATGTAGATCAACTTTGACTATGAAATAGACATCATTCTCCCCTTGTTTTGCCATCTGATGTACGTTCGTGAAGAATATTTGGCAAAGGTTAGTAACAATATTTTTAGGATTTTTGTTTATCCAGACTTTCACAGAAGGCCCAACCAAAAATATACAAAGAGGCATAATTTACCAGGTCCTTCCACTAACAATTTAAATAAAATGTATATTGCATATTCAATGGAGGTATGTTGTTTTGTTTAATATTTTTAATTTAAAAAGAAAGCATAAACATTATTTAGTTGTCACATAAACCACACTCATGCTTAAAGCATTCAAAAGAGACTATTTTATTTCTGAGAGACTGAGTTATCACTACTAGAAAGCTCTAGGCTACAATCAATAAATGGTTAATTCTTTTCACAACTTTGGGGAAATAAAAACAAAATGAAAAAGTTTGTTAACAACTTAAGAAACCTGCAAAATAGCATTTTGTGAGGCTGTTTAAATAGGAGGAACTTTCTTTGTAATTACCCAAACACAATTTTCACTCTGAAAGCTTTTTAGCTTTGAAAATTTCCTAAATTATAATTAATTGATCTAAGTCTTGCCTTGATGAAAGAATCCAAGCAGATAAGATTAATTTCTTAGACTCTAACTATTCAACTTACCCAAGAGGCTATTCCAAAAGGCTCAGCACTCAGACCCCCATCGATTATAATTTATATAAATGATCTGTTTCTCTGCAAAGCTACTGAGGAAGTACAATAGATGCACAAATCAGTGGGCTAGTGGGAACACACAAAGCAGGCTCTCTCCACATGGGCTATTATGAAAGCTGACTTAATTATTTCTTTTAGAAGTTTAATATGTAAAAAGTTAACTTCTAGAAATATTCAGACCATTGCCAGATGGCTATGAAAATTGTTTTTCATTAAATTGGATTGTTCAAATTTTCCAGGCCCATGAATCCAAAGACAGTTTAATTATAGTCAAGAGGGAATTGTAACTCGGGAAAACTAAGCAGAACCCTCTAGCCAGGACTATAATGGTAATTATAATGAAATAAGACCACATGATTGGGAATCAGCCTACAAGAAAGTAATTCTAGACATCCAGAGTCTGACACAAGACGTTTATCAAAGGCAAAGCCTGTGGAAAATTCCTGGATGGTCTTTGGAAAACACAGGAGAAAGAATCTACCCTCTTTGAAAGAGGAACACATGGTGCCATCTTTCTTCATGCCATTGGATTGGGATTATGGTTTCTTACTTAATATTCATTTACCCAATTATGGGAACATTGGTTACATCCTTCATTTATCATTTCAAGTTTGGATGCAAATTCATGTGGCTGATTTGAAAACAACCTGCTGAATGAGAAAGGGTTTCACCAGCATCTTCATGAGGAGGTGTCTCGGATGCTTCCCAATTATCGTCTTATTTTGAAAATTCTCTTTGCAAAGCATCTTCATGTTCATTTCTAAACAATGTAAGATAACATTATGACATCAGATGTGGACATCTTAAAGGTGTTAAGGATGAATTCTGGGGGTTGATGAGTTAGTTGAGAATGTATGATTAATATGTGAAACAGAGCAATTTCAAGGCTGTGTAGCAATTGCATAGCAGTGTGGTGAAAAATTGAACCTCCAGGAGACCTCCCATAGCACAATTAAACTGTTAAGTTCTCTAGTGTCCTGGTGTAGCGGGGCTGTTTGGTTGTATCTCTCACAGATTTGCAGGATATTTTTATTTGTGAAAATATTAGGGTTCTATTTTTTCACACACACACGAAATTAAGTGCAGGCAGGAAATAAATCTTCCTACCAACAAAACGTGTATCTACATCTGATGTCTTCCCTGTATTTTCAAATACTAGTTTCACCAATAGCCTAAAGTTGCTAAAATTTTTAGTAACAAGTATAATCAAGATGGAGTCAGCTTAATAAGCACCCAAATAATATCAGAGTTTTGCTGACATTGGAGAGATACACAACTTTCTATAAACAGATAATGTAGGGAGACTCTTGGCAGCTTATACATCACCTGAGTGTACAGGCAAAGATAGGACACTGAACTAAGAGGAACACACCTTATTTTAGGACCACTGTGACATGTACAGAAGGAACTTCAGATTGTAACTGAAGTATTCTCTTAGCCCTGCTGGTTAAAAGTTATATCTGACCCTTGTGAAAAAAAAAAAAAAATCAAGTCTGGTAACAGAAACTGCTCCCCTTCAACATTATTTAACAGAAATATGGAATCCTAATTCTCATTAAAGAATGTGATTCAGTAATTCTCAATAGAGGACTTTGTCATGGCCAAAAACATCCTCAATTATTAGTGCAAAGATACCACAAGTGGGAGTAGCCCACTGTTTTATCATAGTCAAGTTTCTGGGCATTGAAGTGGAGACAGACTAGTAAACTTTTGATAAAAATCTGACTCAAGGACACCTATGGTAACTAGAAGCTAGGCTGCAATGTATGAAAACTTTAACTCAAAGGAAACTCCAACAAAGGGATTAACTGGAACCAATGATGATATGTTGACTCCATGCATGTTTCCATTTGTTCTTTTGAAAGATATTAAAATATACACTTTACTTCATATATATGTATAACACTCAGTTATTGAATGTCCCATTATAATTTGTGAGAGAAAAGATGGAAAAAATAATTTCCTAATGGTGATTTTATACTAAGAATTAAGTGAAGGTTTGACTTAACCAAAACTGATTGTTTCCCTTTTTAAATTTCATTTGATAAAGGCCAGGAGGGGATTAATTTACTAATAAGACTTTCTTAAACGTATTTCTATGTATGCAAAACAAACAAACAAACTAGTAAGCAGCTAAATTTCATACCAAGTTACATGACTCTCTGGGTACTTTTCTATTTGCTCTCAAAGATTTAGTAGCATGTATCCACCTGAGAAACACTTTACTTCTAAAATAGTAACAGCAATGAAAAGAGCTAAGATTTATTGAGCATTTACTAATTCCAGCTTAATTGTACTACCAATACCAGTTCATACAATTCTCATGACCAGAAGGCAAGGTTAATACTCTTGGTATTCCTATTTATTCAGAGAAGAAAATATTTTAAAGAATTAAGTGACTTGTCCAAGGTCACTAGAGTTAAAATCAGAGCCTTAAAGTTCTACATGGTATCACTTCTTTTTAAACTTTGCAGAAAATACCAACTTGTCTTATAGCTAGCATTGTTTTTGTTGATCATGTAATATTTGAGTACCAACTCTCAGAGGAGAAGATTTTATGTTATACTTTTGGGCATTCTTAGAACCTGGACCTAGAGCTCAATAAATGATTATAGAAATGGTGAATGAATGAATATTTAAAACATCTTTCAGCCAAGGGAAAATGTGCTGTTCCTTTCAGTCTTTCATATAGATTCTTTTAATATTTTAAATCTTTGCAGCAAGGAACAGAAAGCTTATATATTTGTTTTGATAACACATTTCACAATGGTATCAAAGGAACAATGTTAAATATTATCACTTGATTTAAGGGTAATTTGTTTTCATGTGATGATAATTTGGAGTCCTTTATCAAAGATAGCTCACAGACTAGCAAAGTTTTCATAACCCTGGCTTCAGAAAGCACAAGGGCCCTGGCTGCTGTGGCTCAGTGGATTGGCACTGGCCTGCAAACTCAAAGGTCGCTGGTTCGATTCCTAGTCAAGGCACATAACCAGGTTGCAAGCCAGGTCTTCAGCCAGGTCCTTAGCTGGAGGCAGGTAAAAGGCAACCACACATTGATATTTCTCTCCCTTTCTTCCTACCTACCTGCCCTTCTCTCTGAAAATAATAAATAAAATCTTTTAAAAATTTTAAGAAAAGAAAAGAAAAGAAAGCACAAAGGAGGGAGATAAGATTGGATCTTCTAAGAGCTTGTTGTATTGCCCTGGTTGTTTATCTAAAGGGTAAAGCTCATTGATATCTTCATTGACCTACTCAGAAGCTATTTTTTCCCCCTAGTTTAAACTAGTTTTTTCACAATAAAAATTGATTACATTAATTGCTGAATGGAACTCTTGGTTTTTACACTCTTAGTAGCAATCCTGGGACCTTGAACCCCTGTTTGTGTCCATGGCTCCATACAGAAAACTTGGCTCCACATTTGTTCTGAGAAATAACAGAGATGGTTTGAGCCTGAGTAGTTTTCAAGTACTTTAAAAACAATTTCTTACCTCTCTTTTAGGACCATTAAGATTAAAGAAATTTGCAAAACATCTTAAGGTCCCTGAAATATTTAAGTAAATATGAAAATCATCCACAAGGTAGTCGATATCTGTAAATGACCTATAATGAAAAAGGGAAGAAGCCTTGAATTAGGCACAGGGAAAATTAGGCCTTTTACTTTATTGGAACAGAAATCACAAACATTAATAAGATAATTTTTTTCAGTTTTAGTTGTTTCAAAACAATGGCTTTTAAAAATCTTTTTTAGTGTTTTTGAATCATTGATGGTAAAATTATACACACAGAAATAACATTGAGCCAGCTATGAGATCAATTTTCAGATTTCTTTTTTGTGAAATGATGCGGCTGGGACGGAGTAGCCACCAAATATCAGACTTGGTGATGACTATTTAATGGGACTTCTTCTCTACAGTTGTCAGTTGACCTATACTTCTTGGTGCTGAAACACACTTGCAAGTTACAATGAGAAACATTTGTCACAGCCCTGGATCTGTGTCCTGCAGGCATGTAAAAAGACCTAGTAAGCTAGACCAAGCACTCAAAAGTTTGGATGCTTATCTGAACTCCATTTAAAACCATTTAAATGGTTTTTGAGATCACATTATGATAGTTTCCACTTAGATCTTGTTTGAAGGAGTAAGGGCAGAGGCAGTCAAAAATAAAATAGAAAATGTGTGATGGGAAGAATAAATATTGAAACTTTATGAGCTGAAAAGATTTAAATGAAATGTGTGGTGAAGGTCTGAAGAGTGCCTTGATGGCAACTCTGCCTAGCTACTCATGTCGCAGAGCCATTTATCCTGTCTACCTGAAAAGTGCACATATGATAAGGTGAGCTCACATACTAGTCCATAGACTGTCTATTTCTCGAGAGTTTAACTAGGTAAAGTATCAGAGCTAAGATCCTTTTATCTTTTTATTTCTCATTTGTTTGTGCACAAGTTTCTGTTTTTGTAAGTCTAATTAAAACAGAACTTGCACAACAAAGGCAAACAAGCCCCATCATCTTCATGATGCATCCTGTCCTTCTGATGCTGCTGGTGCTGCCCCTCCTTGCTCAGAGCACGGTGTCACTCCATGTTGCGATGGTGATAAAGGCATACCCAGGCTGGGTAAGGGAAAACGTGGTCTCAGCATGCAGGCTTTCCCTCAAATGTACTCTGTGGATTATTTAGGAATATTTAAGAGGGATTTTATTTTTCTTCCTATTATTTTCTTTTTCTTTCCCCTTTCCCTTCCCTTTCCTCTTCCTCCTCCTCCCCTTCTTCTTT
>PVIW01001624.1:194906-278636 GCA_004026585.1 Noctilio leporinus | reverse complement strand
AAGTATATGAATACAAGGAATAGGCCTTCAGTGGTCAGGGGAAAAGGGGTTAGGGGGAGGGGGGAGGTAGAGGCAAAGAAGGGGAGCAACTTAGACAAGAACCTAGTATAAAGGAACCATGGACATGGACAACAGGTGGGATTGACTTTGGGGGGAATGGGTGGGTGGGGAGGGGGACAGAGGGGAGCAAAAAGGGGATGGATGTAATACAACAACAATAAAATAAAATAAAATAAAAAAGTCACCATAGGAGAAAGGGAACAAAGGTGTGGGGGGGGAGGCTGTAAGGCTATTTATGACAACTGTGGCTAATTTCTGGCAAGGACTGTTGCCCACTGAGGTATCCACATTGCCTGTGAAGTGAATACTCATGTCTGCTCATTCCACGCCTCTCACCCTACAGTGGATAAATTACCAAGTGTCATCTTTCCCTTCGATCTCCATTTTCTGTACATCTCCCTAACCCTATTTTGGACCACTTTTTTCAATTGATATATTTTTCTATTATAAGCACTTACATAAAGTGGGAATTAAATACATGAAAGCTGAGAAATTATTTACAGGTCCTATTGTGGGGTCCATTCCTAGAGCTTATAAATGAGATAAAATCCCTATTTTTATATAAATGCTTTTGGGGTTTTTAAATCAACTTAGTATTATTAAAAGTAAACACAATTTCCGGGGTGAGGGATGAACATTAAAACATTGGTTTTGCAACAAGTCAAGCACGAAAAAATGCCAGAGGGCAACAGAAGGGAATGGAGAGACTGTTCTAGAACAAAAAAGACTCAAGAGCCATAACATGCCCTGAAAATGTATTGCGCAGGCTTGTTTGAAGTCTAATTCAAGCACACACATCATAAAATGACATTTTTGGAAAATTATAGAATACTCAGTATGAGGTCGTGTCAAATAATTGTTAAATTTTAAGGTGATAGCCCTGGCTGGTGGCTCAGTGGATTGAGCACTGGCCTGCAAACCAAAAAGTCACTGGTTTGATCCATGTTTCTCCTGCATGTCAATGTGTCTCTCCCCCCCTCTCTCCCTCCCTTCCCCCTTTGTCTAAAAATAAATATTTTTAAAATAAATAAATATTAAGGTGATAATAATGTACTTATGTGAGAAAGTGTTTATATTTTAGAGATGTAAAGTGTGGGATAAAATAACAGAACATAATTACATCTGGAATTTGGTTAAAAGTGCTTTAGTGCCCTGGCTGGTGGTTTAGTGGGCAGGTGCTGGCCTGTGAATCCAAAGGTCGCTGGTTCAATTCCCAACCAGGGCACATAACCAGGTTGCAAGCCAGGTCTCCAGCCAGGTCTGTAACTGGAGGCAGGTGAAAGGCAACCACACACTGATGTGTCTCTCCCTCTCTTGCTTCCAGTCTCTCTAAAGATAATAAATAAAATATTAAAAAAAGGAGATATCTCATTTCTTCATGTTTTAGACACTGTCTTGGATACACAATCTCATCATTTCACAGGGGCTCTTTAAATTTTCCCTTTTCCTTCATTGCAGACCTTTTGTCATCCACCCTCAGGGCAATGGACCTGTGACTCATCCCCATGGCTTTTACATACCTGGTGACATATTTTTATCTGAAGTACACGCACTAGGGTTGGCCTGTGGTTTTTAATTTTTTTCCCCCACCCAGTCTTAAAATAAGGGCTAATGTCAAGCAAATGTCAAAATAACTGCATAGAAAAGCTAAAAGTGGGGAAGGCACCATGGGAGAGCTGAAGTGTTGGTTTGGTAGAGCTGTGAAGGTGTCCCAGCTTAGCTAACTGAGACAGGTGACCTAGGAGCGTTGGAGTATAAATGTGAAAGTGTCAGTGCTCTGGACACCCAGAAAAGCTGGCTGCCCTGACAGGTTAACTTCGCAGTGAATGCAAGGGCATGTCTACTGCTCTCATCCACTTAACCAGAGGGGTTAGCAAAAATTGCCGCTTTCACATTCTCATTCCCCCAAGTTTCATTTTCAGATATGCTTCTCTGAGATTCCACTGGTCATGGGATTCATTTGCCTATCCTGAAAGCTTCTCAATCCCCGTCTCTAGACAGGAGCTAATCTCTCTCCACAACATGTTTGTTTTTTCATTCCCTAAGGGTGAACGTCTTTAAGGGACAGATTTGCTTCATTCCTCGGTATTACGTGCCCAGTTCAATACCTACATAACCTGTTATGACCCAGCCTCTTTCTTTCCTTCCTTTTTTTTTTTTTTAATGTTTTTTTTTCATTTTCTTTCTTTCTTTAAACTTCACCGAAGGACATACTTAGAGAGAGGGAAAGGGAAGAAGTCAGAGAGGGAGAGAAATATCGCTGTGAGAGAGAAACATTGACTGGCTGCCTCTCACACTCTTCCTGACTGGGGACCAAATCTCCAACCCCCAACCAGGAATCAAACCTTTGACCTTTCAGTTTGTCAGACAATGCTCCAACCAACAGAGCCACACTGGCCAGGCCTGTGATCCAATTTCTGTGTTTTCCTTTTCTTACCTCACCTGTTAAAACTTCTGAGGTGCCCAGCATTGACCCTGGATTTCCAATGCTTCCCCAGATCTCTCTTTAAGTCCAGTATGTCACCTCTCTTGCCTGCAAATTCTGTTCCCTTGGCTTCAGGTGCTTTCTCATGCTTCTTCTCCCCGTCCCTCTCTGCCTGCTCCATTCCTCTGTCCATCTGAATCAGCTGTACTCCTCACTGACTCCTGCCCAGGCTCCATGTGACTTCTTATTGCCCACTCTCAAGACTCTATCACATATGCATGGATGACTCCCACCCTTCCACAGCTCTGGGGGCAGATGCTCATGGGAGCCCCTGCCCACCACCACCAGGATGCCACACAGGTATCTCAAACTCAGTAACAGCCAAATTGAACTCCTGAGAGGAATCTTCTTGTCCCTGCTGACTTCTCTGGCTTCACACACTCTCTCTCCATTGCTGTGAGGTATAGCAATACCACTGGATTGGAAACCCAGGTGGCCTTAGAGCTCATTAAATCAACCTACTATGAGAAGAAAAAGAATGTTTTTCAGCCTCCTCTCTCTTTCTCCGCCATAATGGTGAGTGAGGTTGATTCTTCTTTGCCATGTCTTCTCACAAGACTTTCAGGATCAAGAGGTTCCTGGCCAAGAAACAAAAGCAAACCGCCCCATTCCCCAATGGATTCAAATGAAAACTGGTAATAAAATCAGATACAACTCCAAGAGGAGACATTGGAGAAGAACCAAACTGGGTCTATAAGGAAGATCACATCATAATGGCTTACATATTTGTGCTCTATCCCTGCTGTCTGCCTCTTGAAATCACTGAAAAGATCACTACTGCCTGAACACTTTGGTATCCTAATTAGGGAATTATTGGAAACATGATGTTTTTTCTATGGTAGTGGGTTGATTCTTTAATAAATGTGAGGCCATTAAAAAAAAAAAAAAAATGTTTTTCAGACGGTTGGAAGAGCCAGCTTGGCATAGTGTCCCAGTAATTCCATCTGCTTTCTGTTCACAGAGCCTCAGCACAGGCCCTACAGATTCTATTCCCAGGCAGCCGTAGGGTCAGGAAAAGGGGCGGCAAGCTTGACAGCCTACAGGGCCGGGCAGTTTCTGTACAAGTAAAGGTGAGTGGTGGGGAGAGGTGAGCTGAAGAACATATGTGTCCCACCTCAAGACAGGGGTGTCCCTTCTAGCTTCAGTCAGGTATGGGCTTCTGTGAACATTGCCATAATTTCTGAGTTTTCAAAAGAATCCCAAAATCTGAATTTTCATGTGACTTTTCTCATGTGGCAACTAATATAAACTTTAAAATGTGCTGCGAGCCAACTAATTTTTTAAAAACACTGTGAATCGAACAAAGTATACCTACGGTGACATGCAGCCCCCAGGGCCTACGTCTGTGGGAGCAGAATGTGCGGAGGCTTGGCAGTTGGACTGACACCAATTCCAATACCAGTTCTACTACTCTGTAGCTGTGTGTCTTTAGCAGAATGGGGACAACAATTCTTCCCTCACTGAGTTGTAACGAGGACAAGAGATCATGTTTGTAAAATGGCTAGCGCAGGGCAGTTCCCTCAATGGAAGCCAGTTAACCAGCACTACGGACACATCTATAAAAAGGGTGGCTCAGTTGGTTCGAGTACCAGGCTGTACAGCAAAAGGCTGCAGGTTTGATCCCTGGTTGGGGCACATAAAGGAGGCATGTTCACATGATCAGCGCAGGAAAATAGGGTATATGAACACCACTAAGGAAGAGGAGACTGAGCCTGGCTGACAGTATTCCAAGTACTTCAGTCCCTAAACAGCAGTTCTCAGTGCTGGCCTCCCTTATGCATGGAGAAACTACCCCCAGAGCATCTTCCTTCCTCAGTCTCTGATCGCTGGCTTATCCAGTACCTTTGTGGTCAGGAATTCCATTGCCCATTTCCTTGGTACCAGGAATGGCAGCTCTAGATGAGCCACATGGCCTTTATACTCTGTGAACCGACCTGATTTGCACCCCCTTCCTCTCAATCTCCCAAAACACAGCCTGAAATTTAGAAGCTGTGGTTGGCCCTTTGTGGAAAGGAAGCAGAGATTTGGGTGTAAGCTATTATATGATTGCCATTTGGGTGAGGAATCCATGTTGCAATCGTCTCTCAAAGAGGCTGTGAAGACAGTCTTCCACGGGCATTATGCAACTGGGAGTGAAGAAAACCATTACAGCTCCCAAGCACGTCCTCAAAGCTTCTCAACAAAACTGAGTACATATTCCAGGGTGGACAATGCTGTCATTAGTGCCAATACTTTTCATTCCTGAGACCATGGCAGACATAACCAATGGGTCCAGGACTCCTTCCCACCAAGCCAGAGGAATAGCCCATCTCAATGTAGCAATCCAGGCAACTGCAATCAGTTGACTGGAGTTGGTGCGTGCCATCAAACCTATTTAATATTTCATCTGATTGCGTGTCAGACCTGTTGCTAGGAGATGCAAGGTGGATAAGACATTGGTCCCCACCCTCAAGTCTGGAGGTAGGATATGGACATGGGTTGGGAGGAGTCAAACCTGTAAACATGTATTTATAAACAGGTTAAGTATAAAACCGGGGTTAGATGTATGAACACAGTTTGTGGAAACATATGACACAATGACTAATTCTGCCTAGAAGGATGATACAGAGATGGATCTTGAAGGATAAATAGGAGTTGAATAGGCCTAGCAAGGTGCTAAAAGTATTCCTGGCAGAGGGGCTAACATATAAGAACCTTGGGATCCAGAAAGCACTGGTACTTTCTATAAGGAAAAAACCTATACCCAGAGTGTAAAGGACCATTTGCCTGCACCCCCCTACACCATAAGTACGTCGGCAAAGGTTGTGGTGAGGAGCAAAGGTAAGACTCACATACTGCCTGGTAATAAAGCCAGCTGCTACTAATGTCTCAGGCATACTAAGGGGCATGAAGCTGATCTTCAGCAATGAAACCAGACTAGTGCAAAGCAGAGGAGCATCATCAGATTTAAAACCTTATATTTTTCATGACACAAATACATGTTTATATTAGAAGAGTTGAAAATGTTTTTAATACCCTGGCTGGTGTGACTTAGTGGATTTAGCATTGGCCTGCAAATCAAAGGGTCGCCCTGTTTGATTCCCAGTCAGGGCACATGTCCAGGTTGTGGGCCAGGTCCCCATTTGGGGAATGTGTGAGAGGCAACCATACATTGATGTTTCTCTCCCTCCCTTCCTCTCTCTCTAAAATAAATAAATAAATAAATAAATAAATAAATAAATCTTTAAAAAATGTATTTAAAAGAAAAAGAAGCCCTGGCTGGTGGCACAGTGGATAAGGCCCTGGCCTACAAACCCAAAGTTCGCTGGTTCGATTCCCAGCCTGGGCACATAACCCTGTTGCAAAGCAGGTCACCAGCTGGAGGCAGGTGAAAGGCAGCATTACACTGGTATCTCTCTCCCTCTCTGCCTCTCTTGTTCCTCTCTCTGAAAATAATAAAGAAAATGTTTTTTTAAAAAAAGAAAAAAAAGAAAATAATCTTATCTCACTTCCTTACCAAGATAGAACCTCTGTTAATATTTGGTGCAGTGTCTTTCAGTCGTTAGTCAGTAAAATTCTTTTCTATCTCTATAAACATACCATACGAACAATAAGGCCTTTTTTTTTTTCTTTTTAAGATTTTATTTCATTATTTTTTGAAAGTGGGGAAGGGGGAGAGGCGGAGAGGGAGAGAGACATCAATGTATGGTTGCATTTCACCTGCCTCCAGCCACAGACCTGACTGGAGACCTGGTTTGCAACCTGGTTATGTGCCCTGGCTGGGGAATCGAACCTGCAACCTTTGGGTTCACAGGCCGGCGCCTTATCCACTATGCTACCAGCCAGGGTGCCTCTTTTTTTTTTTTAATTTCCCAAGTTAAAGCTCTTTTTAATTATAATATAGTTGACATGCAATATTATATTAGTTTCAAGTGTACAACACAGTGATTTGACATTTATGTACCTTACAAAGTGATTACAAGTTTAGTAATCATCTGTCATCATACAAAGTTATTATAATATTACTGACTGTATTTCCTATGTTGTACTTTATGTCCCTGTGACTTATTGATATTATAAGTTTGTACCTCTTAATCTCCTTCATCTTTTTGCCCACCCCCCGACCACCACTCAACCCTCCCAACTATCAGTTTGTTCTCTGTATCTGTGAGTCTATTTGTTTTGTTTGTTGATTTGTTTTTTCTGATTTCACCTATAAGTGAAATTATACAGTATTTGTCTTTCTCTGACTTATTTCACTTAGCACAATACCCTCTAGATCCATACATGTTGTTGCAAATGGCAAGATTTCATTATTTTTTATGGCTGAGTAACAAAAGTCGTGGTTTTTTTGGTTTTTGTTTGTTTGTTTGTTTGTTTTTTTACATAAAAGTAATGGCATGGCTCTGACTGGTGTGCCTCAGTTGGTTGAGCATTGTCCTACAAAGCAAAGGGTTGCCAGTTTGATTTCTGGCTGGGTCATATGCCTGAGTTGCAGGTTCAGTCCCTGGTCAGGGCACAGTTGGGGCAAATACAAGAAGAAACCAGTCAATGTTTTTCACACCTATTTCTCTTCCTCTCTTTCTCCTTCCTTTCCCTCTAAAAATATATAACTGTTTTTAAAAGTGGCATAGTAGTTTTTTATATTACTACAATCTCTTTGAATATATAATTTTAATGGCTAGTATCCATTGAATGAATCAACTATAATATATTCAACCATTTCCCTCTTGTTGGACAAGAAGGTTGTCTATATCATTTTTTTTTTACTGTCAGTAATGTTATGGAGAGCATCTTAGCACATAAGGCTGTTCTCTTGGAAAGTGCCTGTAATCCATAGCCATCTGTTCACCAGCAAGTCAAAATGAGCTTCAATCCCTTTGTGACTTGTGATCAGAGCAAGAACCATAAGAGACATTTCAATGCACCTTCCCACATTCACAGGAAGATTATGTCTTCTCTTTCCAAAGAGATGAGACAGAAGTAGTGTTCAATCCATGCCCATCCGAAAGGATGATGAAGGTCAGGTTGTGCGAGGACATTACAAAGGGCAGCAAATGGGCATAGTCCAGGTTTACAGGGAAAAATGTGTCATCTACATTGAACGAGTGCAACGGGAGAGAGCTAATGGTACAACTGTTCATGTGGGCACTCGCCCCAGCAAGGTGGTTATCACCAGACTAAAACTGGACAAAGTCTGCAAAAAGATCCTCGAACATAAAGCCAAATCTCACCAAGTAGGAAAGGAAAAGGGCAAATACAAGGAAGAAACAATTGAGAAGATGCAGGAATAATGGAATCTTATATACAACTTTCATTAAAAACTTGAAAAAAAAAAGGCTTTTCTCTGTAATTCAGATTATTTCCCTATGATGGAGAATCAAAGGAATTTGAGAATTTAAGGGTTTTGATGCAACGCTACCAAATTGTTTCCTGAAAGGGTGCATTGGCACCTCCTCGGCAATGTTTGTTTGACACAAGCCTTACCAGCCTTGGGCATTCTTGTTTGAAACTAAATCTCTTCTAATGTGTTGGCCACAAGAACAAAAGTGAAAGTACAGCATTTCCTTCATTATTTGGAAGTGGAAGAAACGCTCACATGCAAGTCTCATACTTGGTTCTGTCTTATGACCACTCAAGGCTTCAGCTTTTTTTATCCAGTTGTTGATGGATGATGGACAGATCTTAAGCTGTTATTTAATACAATTAAGATACTAATGCTTATCATATTTCATATTTTAGAGGACTATTTTGTTTATTTGCCTTTTAATTAAGGTTTCTAATTCTGATGGAGTTAAATCTACAGATATTTTGCTTTTCAATCACTTCTTTCCTTTAAGGATTTGAAAGGGCAGAAATGTTTAGCTCCTCCTGGATAAAGTCACCTCTCTCTCTGGACCTCAATTTCCTCATCTTTTTTTTTTTTAATTCTATATTTTATTTTATTTTTATTATTTTTTAAGATTTTATTTATTATTTCCAGAGAGAGAGGAAGGGTGAGAGGAAGAGAGGGAGAGAAACATCAATGTATGGTTGCCTTTCACCTGCCTCCAGCCACGGACCTGGCTGGAGACCTGGCTTGCCTAGTTATGTGCCCTGGCTGGGAATCGAACCAGTGATGTTTGGGTTTGCAGGCTGGCACCTTATCCACTGTGCTACCAGCCAGGGCCTTCAATTTCCTCATCTTTTAAAAAGGTAGGCAGACAAAGATGTTGCTCTCTCGACTTTCTTCTAAGCATAGATTCTTGGACCACCAGGTATCTCCACACTGGCAACCTCCTCGTGCTCCAGCCATGAAATCCTTTCTCCTTGAGGGGTTCATTTATTCATTCAACTACCACCTTCTGAACATCTACCATGTGCCATTTGCATTATTTGGGGTAGTGTGAATATTGTAGGGAGGAAACCAAAGCCCTTGCCATCAGGTGGGTATCTGGGAGAAGAGCATTCTAATTAGAGGACAGAGCAGATGCAAAGACCCTGAGGCAGGAGACTGTTGAAAAAGCTGGAGGGGAAACAAGGAGGCCAGGGAGCTAGAGCAAAGGGAGCAGGAGGGATGGAATAGGGGAAAGAGTAAGAGAGGGCACATGGTCTTAGGACCATCCTAATGCCTTGGTTTTCACTGAATTAAATGGAAAACACCAGATGGTTTTGAGCAGAGCAGTGAACCTGATTGTAGCTAGGTATTAATGGAATTAGAAGAGGCCTCTCATCTAATGGGCTCCAGTCTGGGATGAGCCACACATAGTCCCATCTGACAGACCTTGGCCTTATGTTTCTGAGTCTTAGTTCTTTCTTTCTTTTTTAAAAATATGGAATGCTTCACAAATTTGCATGTCATCCTTGTGCAGGAGTCATGCTAATCGTCTCTGTATTGTTCCAAATTTTAGTATATGTGATGTTAAAGTGAGCACTCAGTCTTAGGGTTTTTTTTTTTTAAAGATTTTATTAATTATTTTTAGAGACAGGGGAAGGAAGAGAGGCAGAGAGGGGGAGAGACATCAATGTAGGGTTGCCTTTCACCTGCCTCCAGCTACGAACTTGCCTGGAGACCTGGCTTGCAACCTGGTTATGTGCCCTGGCTGGGAATCGAACCAGCGATCTCTGGGTTCACAGGCTAGCGCCCTATCCATTGTGCCATCAGCCAGGGTAAGGTTTTTCATTTTTTAAATCTCTCATTAATGAGAGAGTGAACAACATCACTAAGAAAAACACCAATTGGTTGCCCTCCATTCATAACCCAACTGGGCATGGAGCCTGTAATCTTTTGTTGTACAGAACCATGTGCCAACCAACTGAGCCACCTGGCCAGGTGTCAGTCTCAGTTCTTCAGGAAATAATTCTAGGATTTCAGCTGGCTACCTGACTGTAGCTGACCTAACTGGGCTACCTAAACTTATGTAAGTGCTGGAGAGGGGAGGGAGCCAACCCAAGGTCTCATGTTTAATGTGGAATTTCCTATATCTAGGAAGACCACAGGGTGGCAGTGGTCCTTTGAGGGTGCAGACCATCATTCAGTCCACTAGTAAAGAGCGAGCATCTACTTAACCTGAACCTGGAACTCTTTCTGACTCTGGGGAGGTAGGGGATTGTCCAAAAGCCAGCAACAAGGTCACACAAATATGGTGGCCAGAAATGGAGCCCCCACTTCTGCAAGGATAGGGCCTGACTCCAGAAATCCATTCAGCTGCCCTATGGCTAGAGAAGGTGACCATTCCTGGCTCTGCTCCTTTCAGACCAGGCCCAAGCCTCTGAATTAGCACCTTGGGGTCCCACAGCTCCTCTCCTTAAAGCATTTGCTACAGTTGAAATCTTACATAGATTAGTAGGGTTCTCTGATGCCGCGCCCTCACCATTCTAGACACTACAGGGCCTGGTAGTGTGTCTCCTACACTGCTGTGTTCCCAGAAGTTCCCCAGCAGGGGACAGAAAACATACAAAATAAATGCACTGAATGAGTACCTAAGGGAGAAACACAGATAATGGTGTTTCCTTTTACGGGCAATAAAATAGGCCCAGACTGGAAGGCTGGCTGGCTTATGGCCCAATTCCTACAGTAGGAGCACCCAGGAACACAGGGGCATCTCCAACAGCCTCCATGGTCTTCTCCCCCTCTGCCTCTCCAAGGGTACCTCAGAGCCAGACCGCAGCCCCAAAATCAGACTAATTTCCTAGGAAAGGATCCTAGGGCAGGAGCGGCACCTATTAGTAACATTATTAGCACTTATAACGCACCAGAGACTGTTCTTCCACAGCAGTTCTTTAAGGCAAGTTCTATTAGACTCTCTCTGTTAAAGATGAAGAAACTAAGGCACATGGAGGTTCAGCGGTGCGTCCAAGATAGCAGCAGAGCCTAAGTAATGGAAGAGAGGCAGTGAATAAAGCTGGTGGGTGCACTCGAACCCACTCTGAGTTACAGTCATGTGGTTTTTCATGAGGGCCTCGAGGGCCCCATGTCCTTGTTTTCTCGTCCCCACACTGGGCTCATTCCTAGTGGCTAACCTATAGGGCTGTTGGGCGATTAAAGTACACAGTTTAGTACAGCGCTCGGAACACAGTGAAGGATCAATAAGTGTCAAATACTGATATTCTCGTTGCGGTTATCAGTGTTTCTGAGTCTGGAAGCAGGGCTGCAGCGGGCAGGTCAGCTCACCCAGTGAGCTCCACAAACGCCTTCGTCGGCCCAGACAGGGCGGGGCGAAGCCGAGTGGGACGGAGGCCCCGGACTCCCCCGGCAGCTCCCGAGGCTGACGCCCGGCGCAGGCGCAGAACGCCCTGTCGCTCGCCTCACGCCGGCTCGGCGGTGCAAGCGTATGGAGCGGCGCTCGAGCTCCGCGGACGACCTCCGCGTCCACCCCGCGCCCAGCCTGCTGTTCCGCGGCCCCGTGGAGCCGCTCATCTTCCTTGCCAACTTCGCCTTGGTTCTGCAGGGCCCGCTCACCACGCAGTACCTGTGGCACCGCCTCAGTGCCGACCTCGGCTACAATGGCACCCACGATAGAGGAGGCTGCAGCAACCACAGCGTGAACCCCATCATGCAGGTAGCGGCGGCAGCGACGGAGGCGCGGAGCTGGCAAGGAGCCCGCCCCGAGCTCCAGCCTGGGGGCAGCCGAGGGGGCGGGGCGGGCCTGAGGAGGGGCCGCCGAGGCGGGTTATGGGTATTGGGCGGTGGGCCTGACCGAGAACGGCTGTGTGGGTTGGCGTCCAATCCCCCTAGCGGGTAAAAAGTAAGGGGAGGAACCTAGGTCCAGTTCCCTTCCCGTGCCAGTTCTGGGGAGTTGTACTAAAATTCTCCGAAGTTTAGGGCTCCAAAGAAAGCCCTCATCCCTGATTCTCCCAGGATGGTGGTGGTTTGGCGGGAAGCGGGTGCAGGGAAGCCCGAGGGGAGGAAGAACACCCTGGTTAAGACTCATGCCCCCGCAGGAAGTGGAGACCCTTACCTCCCACTGGACGCTGTACATGAATGTGGGCGGATTCCTGGTGGGGCTCTTCTCGTCCACCCTGCTGGGTGCGTGGAGTGACTGTGCGGGCCGTCGCCCACTGCTGGTGCTGGCCTCGCTGGGTCTGCTGCTCCAGGCCCTGGTGTCCATCCTGGTGGTGCAGCTGCAGCTCCACGTCGGCTACTTCGTGCTGGGGCGTATCCTTTGTGCCTTCCTTGGCGACTTCAGTGGCCTCCTGGCTGCCGGCTTTGCCTCCGTGGCGGACGTGAGCTCCTACCGCAGCCGGACCATGCGGATGGCCCTGCTGGAAGCGTGCATCGGGGTGGCAGGGATGCTGGCGAGCCTCCTTGGGGGCCACTGGCTCCACGCCCAGGGTTATGCCAACCCCTTCTGGCTGGCCTTGGCCGTGCTGATCTTCATGGCTTTCTACGCTGCTTTCTGCTACGGTGAGACGCTGAAGGAGCCAACGCCGGCGCGGCTCTTCACCCTCCGGCACCATCGATCCATCGCCCAGCTCTACCTGGCGCCGGCCCCGGAGAAGTCCAGGAAGCACTTGGCCTTGTACTCCCTGGTCATCTTCGTGGTGATCACTGTGCACTACGGGGCGCAGGACATCCTGACCATCTATGAGCTGAGCAGGCCCCTCTGCTGGGACTCCAAGCTGATAGGCTACGGCTCTGCAGCCAGGCACCTCCCGTATTTCACCAGCCTGCTGGGCCTGCGTCTCCTGCAGTACTGCCTGGACGACACCTGGGTGGCCGAGATTGG
The DNA here is from genome assembly GCA_004026585.1 of Noctilio leporinus. Classification (NCBI taxonomy): domain Eukaryota; kingdom Metazoa; phylum Chordata; class Mammalia; order Chiroptera; family Noctilionidae; genus Noctilio; species Noctilio leporinus. The sequence goes on along the minus strand of PVIW01001624.1, from coordinate 265,904 downwards.
CTTGGCCTTTAACATCCTGGGGATGGTGGCCTTTGCATTTGCTACCAACACACCCCTTATGTTCACAGGTAATGCGTGTGGCTCAGGGGCAGTTTGTCCCAGGGGTGCTGGGTGAAAGTTGGGGGCCAGCCGCTTGCTGGTTTATGCCTTTGGAAACATGGTTATGTTCCTAGCCTGTGTTGGAAGGAAGGCTGTAAGAAAGATCATGAAATGGCATCTTTGTTATGCATAAATATAAAATGTCAGTAGCCAAGTAATCCACATTATCAGTCATAAATATTTTAGTAAGATAGAGCAACAGACAAAAGTATGGCTCATATGCTAATTTCTTCACCCCTTGGCCTCCCACAGCCTGTATTGATGGTGTTCTTAGACAAAGTCCATGCTATTAATGTCTTAATACTCGCTTCTCTGATAACCACAGGACCTACCTCAAATATCCTTGGTCAGCTTCTTTAGGTTTAAAAAAAAAATCAGCCTTCTCATACCACAAATAGCAAATTCCTGCAGTGTTAGTTCTCTATTTTTTGGTGGGAGAAGGTCAGGGGTGGGGGTGGGGGGGGGTGAGGAAGTAACTTTCTTAAAGGGACAGATTTATTTTGATAAAGCTCAAACTATGTTTTATACAAAGTCAACCATTTAGTAATCAGTTTTATTGATTTGACTGCTTGCCTAGACAGTGAAGCTGAAGGGAATCAGGTACCTACCTTTCTCTCCTGCCCACAGCATCTTCCATGGACTCAGTGCTGGGCTCAAAGCCCTCCGGGGTGCAGGAAAGATGCTTTCGTTCTGGGATCCTCAGCAGAGTGGGATTTGGGGGCCTGACACCTGCAGGGCCCTGGGGTATCTCATCACATACCCACTTTGGAGGATCCACTGTTCTCTAAGGCATCAATTTTCAACCTTTTTTTTTCCCCCCTTTTTTGTTTTAACCTCATGGCATATATAAACGAATTACTACAATTCTGTGGCACACCAAAAAATATATTTTTTGCTGATCTGACAAAAATCTAGGTGTAATTTTGATTCATTCACAATGAACAGCTAATGTTGTGTTGGCTGTTGTCACTTTTTAATTTGACGATATAAGGGAAAAGAGGTCAGTGCCCCTGACTAAATAGTCAGGTAGTGCCTGTTTTAAAAACTCTTGTGGCAACACTACTCTAGGGGTTTGCAGTTTTACTGAGGGGGCAGTACCCACACAAGGGACAGAAATGATTATGAACGAAATGGTGAGTAACAAAATGCCAAGGGAGAAGGAACTTGCATTTACTATGTCCTTGCTATGTGGAGCTCTTCATGGGTGTTTTCTGATGTACCCATTTTTTAGGGCTGCTTTAACAAATCACCATACATTTGGTGGTTTAAAACAGCAGGAATTTATTTTCTTACAGTTCTGGGCCAAAATCAAGATGTCAGAAGGGCCTTGTTCCTTTCAGAGCTTCTAAGAAGGGTATCTCCCTCACCTCTTCCAACATCTAGGGGCTGTCAGTATTCCTTGGCTTCTGACTGCATTTCTTTGATCTCTGCCTCTGTGATCACATTGCCTTCTCTTTTCTGTCTGTGTCAGATCTTCCTTTGCTTCCTTGAAAGGAGCCATTTAGGGCCCAGCCTGATAATCCAGGATAATCTCATCTCCAGATCCTTAACTTGATCACATCTGCAAAGACCCATTTTCTAAATAAGGCAACACTTACAGATTCAAGGGAGTAGGATCTGGTATCTTAGGCTATTCTTCAGCCTCCTGTACCCCAGAACCATCCTGTGGTGAAGGCCTTGTTATATTTTTACAAATGAGAGACCCAAGACCACACAATTAGTAAGCAATGGCATCAGGTTTTGAATTTGGGGCTGCCTTCCAAGTCCATTCTTGTTTTCTGAGCCCTGCCATCTCCCTACCATGTGGGTGATAGCTGCTAGGACCACAAGAGGGGTTCTGACAAGAAGGTCATTAGTGGGGAATCAGCGTCCATTCATAAAACATGTAGCAGGTGGGCCAAAGCTTGAGAAGGGTAGTCTCCATTCCTCCTTAGTCATTGTCTCTCTTACCATCAAGGAAGTTCTTTCTGTGTCTAACCCAAGTCCAACATGGGTATGTGTAGGAGCTCTGCCACATCTTGCTTGGACACCCCTCTCCCTGACCCCATTTTCCTGATGATTATTTCTCCACAGGGTACGGGCTTCTCTTCTTGTCACTAGTCGTTACACCCATTGCCCGGGCCAAGCTTTCCAAGCTGGTGAGCAAGTCAGAGCAGGGTAAGTCATGGTCAGCCAGCATCCAGTTCCCTTTGCTCAGTGTTCCCTGAACAAATTGCCCAAGGCTGGCAGAAGACCACAGTGCCTTGGCTTTTCAGACTGCAGAGTTGGAATTTGCAATTAGCAGAGCACAATATTGTTCTTTTGGGTAACAAAGCAAAGGATTTACCCTCTCCAGAGCTCAGCTTTTCCATCTATAAAAGGTTTGAGGTGATGCCAGAGTTTCCTGCTTCATGGCATCAGAGCGTACAAGCTCAGAGGGAGCAAACAACCTGATGATGTAGGTGTCATGTGATGGATGAAGAGACAGAGGCCCAGAGGGTTAAATCAACTCACCCAGGATCACTCAGGAAATGGTGAAGCTAGGATGCAAACCCAGGTCTGTTTTGAAGACTATCAAGTCTTAGGATCTGGTTTTTAGTCCTGTCACCCACTGGCTGTGTGATCTTAGGCAGGTTCTTTTCTTCTCTCTGGGTCTGTTTCCTCATCTATACAAGAGTGGTTGCTCTTGATGACTTCTGTGGACCCTTCCAGTTCTGACAGTCTGACACTAATGTTCTGCTGGCATATCTATAAAAAAAAATAGCTTTTCTTGGGCTTCTGGGTACTTAGACCCCAGTCTGGAAATAGCTGGCTCATCTGCTTTTCCCCATCTGCCCTGGAAGGAGGATCTGGTGCCATAAATGGCCCAATATCAATTCTGTTGTCCCTAGGACCCAGGTGTTTTTATTCTTTCATTCATTCTTTCATTCATTTATTAAGCCTTTTTATTTTTATTTTATATTTCAGAGAGACAGTAAAGGGGAAAGGGAGGGAAGTAACATCATGTATGAGAGAAACATTTTTCAGTTGCCTCTAGCACACCCCTAACTGGAGACCTGGCCTGCAACCCAGGCATGTGCCCTGACTGGGTATCGAACTGATAGCCTTTCAATTGGCAGGCAGGCACTCAGTCCACTGAGCCATACAAGGTGGGGCTCAATAAGCTTTTTCTTTAAATATTTTATTATTTTATTTTTAGGGAGGGGTGAAGGAAGGGAAACAGGGAGAGAAACATCCATGTGGGGTTGCCTCTCCCACACCCCCAGCTGAAGACCTGGCCCTAAACCCAGGCATGTGCCCTGACTGCAAATCGAACCCGCGACGCTTGAGTTCGCAGGCCAGCGCTCAGTCCACTGAGCCACAGCAGACAGTGTTCAATAAGCTTTTTATATAGCACTTTCACTGTGTCCAGAGGTGCCAGGGGGAACAAGAAGAAAGAACAGCCCTTATAACTAGCTTCCTCCAGGGGGCCAGGCCCGGTGATAAGGGCATTAGATAGGAATTTAATATTGTTAACAATCTATGAAATAAGTAGTATCCTTATTTATAGAAGAGGCACAAAACCCCATTAGGCTAAGTGATTGATTCAGTCATCACACAGCTCATAAGTGCTGGAACTGGGAATTAACCCTACAGCTTATCTCAGACAGGAGATGATTCTGAAGGGGATAAACCAAAAACCATTTTTCTTAGGCTTTTGCTAGAACATACCACATGTACTTTTTTTTTTTTTAACAAGTTTTTTTTTTTTTTAAGATTTTATTTATTATTTCCAGGGAGAGAGGCAGAGAGGGAGAGACACTTCAATGTATGGTTGCCTTTCACCTGCCTCCAGCTGCGGACCCAGCTGGAGACCTGGCTTGCAACCTGGTTAGGTGCCCTGGCTGGGGAATCAAACCAGCGACCTTTGGGTTCACGGGCCGGCACCTTATCCACTGCGCTACCAGCCAGGGCCACATGTACTTTTAATGCATGGATTTAATAGCAGCTATTTGTTTCATAGCCCCTGTGTGCCAAGTGCTTTCCATGCATGACTTCATTGAATCCTTATCACAGCATGTGGTATAAGATTTATAAGTGAGGAGGGTGAGACTAAGAGAGATTAAGTGACTTGCCCCAGGCCACACAGCTGTGAGGTAGTGGTGCCAGGATTTGAATTTAGGTATGTCAGACCACAATGTGTTCTTTCTTTCTTCACAGGTGCTCTCTTTTCTGCTGTGGCCTGTGTGAATGGCTTGGCCATGCTGATGGCCTCCAGCATCTTCAACTCGATCTACCCAGCCACCCTCAACTTCATGAAGGGGTTCCCCTTCCTTCTGGGAGCTGGCCTCCTCTTTATCCCTGTTGTTCTGATCGGGTAACACAAGACTGACCCAGTCTCATTGTAACAAAATGTCTCTTTGTAACAAAAGCATCCTTTTCATACTCCTCTTCCCAACCAGAAATGGCTGCCTTATTCCTGGAACCTTTTCTGTGTGGGTATTTTAGTCCCAACCTCACTCTCCCTTACAGATGACTGTCCAGTCCTCTGGGAGCTGTTCCCCAAGGGCAGGGCAGGGGGGCAGTAGGGGTGGGGGTCGAGCTAACACTGCTTCTCATTGAGGCTATTCTGTCCCCCTTGTACCACTCCATTCAAATTTTATAGATGGAACTCTAGTGACAGAAATGGGCCACAGAAGCCCAGAGAGCTTCTTTGGCTAGGTGTGGCTGGGCCATAGGCTAGCCTGCCCCACTAACTTCTTCCCCTATAGACTTAAGAGTCACTTTCCAGAACCCTTTTGTCTGTCTTCCACCTCTACCTTGGGAGAGGGATACCTGTACCAGCCCACTCAATGAAGTCCGTGTCACTTTTGCAGGAGTTGAGGGTCCCCTCATGTCAAATCTGAACCGTCTCTCTGGTCTTTCACAGGATACTAGGAAAGACTGATCCTCGTTCTGAATACCAGTAGTTTCCCCAGAGCCCGTCATCTGCCTGACCAGAGGACAGGGCAGGAGGAGCAAAGTGGACACTGATCAACTGGAAGTATGCACCTGGGACCCTACCCACAGCAGCACCAGCAGCTCCCCTCAATGGCAGTGTTCACCTTGGATAAGGTGGTCAGGCTAGACCAGGGCCCTCACCTATCCATTGCTGTGCCAACCTATGCCTCAAGCATTGTAACCCAGCTTGACTCCTGGGTAGGGAGTCGGGGAGCCATTTGGAACAGGGGTCTGTTTACACTTTATGCCCTCAATCCCATAAAGCCCTCCAGGGGAGGGGAGATGTTGCTGCAGGTGATGCCTCAGGGACCAGTCAAAGGATGAGGGCTGGGTTCTCTACTTGCGACCGAAACCTCGCAGTTCATGGTGGGCAGCCACCAGTCACTCCTGAACCATAAGTACCTTGAGGGGAGGAAGGGTGGTGGAAATGGAGGGAGAGTGCTGCAGGCTTGGTGGAATCAACCCCCTGGGCTTTACAGTGCCAATCATAATAATAAAGCAGTATAAGCGCACTGAAATGAATGTTCTGGCACCCGCGGCGTGGGGCTTTGGGGCCCTTTGTTTCTTCTGTTTCTGGTCTGCCCACCCCAGGTCACAGGCAGCTGCTGGGCTGGTCAGTACCTCATCTGATGCCCATTCTCTTCTCCCAAGCTGCTGGGAGGTGAAGGGCAGCCAGACATGGATCCAGCCAGGCAGTGAGCCCTGGCCACTCATTCCTGAGAGTCAGGGGTTCGCTCCCTGGAGGTACCTGTACTAGCCTCCTGGCCCCAACAGCCCAAGCAGAATCAGTTTTCGTTCAGCCCTCCAACACATCCTATTTCCAGGTATTTCAGGTATTTCAGGTCTTTCAGCAGGGCCTTGTGTTGAGACCATCCCTCATGCACCTGTAATTCAATGGAACCCTGGAGATGGGCCTGACTCCCATGATCCAGGGGCCCCAGTTCCCCAGAGAATGGGGGGGCCATTTCTAGGGTATAAGGAAAGCCTGGACCACAAAAGTTGAAAGGCAAAATCGGATTCAGTATTAAAGCAGTTAGCTTTGATGAGGGCCATGAGCCTCCAAGCAGACCCAAATCAGGTGGTACTTGACTCTTCAAACCAGAATTGGCCGGAGAGCTCAGCCCCATACCACCAGTTCTACCCCATTCTCTCAGCATCCCTGCCAGCCAGTTTTGCAGCTGGAAATCATGTGGGCAAAATGGGGGTGGCCTAGGGCAAACCAGGGTCAACTGTGGCCTCTGTAGCCTGGGCCTCTTTTCGGATTCCCATCGCACTGTTATCTCTGTCATCAGAAGATCGAAGTAAGCAAGGGGCCCTCTGCTTACTGTTCCAGCAAGAGGCCGGGAGGGAGAGAACAAAGGCTCTGGGCGGGCCTCAGGCCGGGTTGTACTCCCACCACTGCCTCCAGCTTGTGGGTGACCTTGAGCAACCCTGTCTATGTTGGGCAAGATTAGTGGTGTCCCTCCCATATTGTCTGATCATGGTTGGACCACACTGGGTTAGATAATGTTCTGAGAGACTTTCCACCTCATACATTTTAAAATGAGATGCCTCAAGCACAATCTCAGGTAGCGGTGATTCTGGGGTCGCCACTGCCCTGTCCCCTCACCTTTCCCCCTTCACTTACCCCCTCCCCCTTTCCCTTGCTACCTAATAAACCCTCCCTTTCCTGTCAAGTTAAATTAAAATGAGGTGCCTCTCTTCATGGGCCTGGAGAAGGAGAAATGAGTTGGAGAGCTGGACTTTTCTTTTTTATCCTCACCTGAGGACATTTTTTCATTGCTTTTGAGGGGGGGGGGGCAGAGAAGCATCAATGTGTGGGAGAAACATCAGTTGGTTGCCTCCTATGCATGTCCCCAAACGGGAATTCAACCTGTAACCTTTTGGTTTATGAGATGATGCTCTAGCCAACTGAACCCCACTGGCCAGGGCAGAAGTGGACTTTTGATCTTTGTCCCTGAGCAGTTTTTGGTCTCTGGGGGAGGGGTGGGGGCAGGTGCAGTAGGGACCTAGCTGACTCAGCCCTGACCTGCGGGAAGCAGCTCCAGTCCAGCCAAGCAGAAAACTATGGCCCCGCAGACCTGTGTCAAAGCAGGTGTGGGAGCAAAGCCATTTCTCAGCCCTCTTGTTTCAGGACCAGCCCTAAGAGGCCTGGCCTAGGGGGAAGGTGAGGGCCAAGGTGCCTGATCTAGGTAGTGTGCCGGGGAGGCAATCCCCAGAACACACTGGCCTGGCTGGGGGAAGGATCACTTAAATTGCTGTGGAGAAGAGAGGGGAAAGCTGCAATCTGATTCCCCAGAGACTGGAGGGGTAACAGCTCAGGAAAACCAGAGCTGGGAAAGCTCTCTGAATACTTCAGGAGGGAGTGGGATTCAGGAGGTAAAGACAAAACCTCTGGAGGGTATTCATCACACTGTATGGTTTGTTATTGTCTCTACTCTGTGAGGGCAGCATCCAGTCTGCCTCAGTCACTGTCACATCCAGGGCCTGGCACTGGTGGGCACTCTGGTGGCATGAAAGAAGTGCAGTCAAAGCCAGAGTTGGGGCTAGGATGGGCTAAACAGTGTCTTTGGCAGGGAGGGGAGTGGAAGCAAGAAATCCCAAGCTTGAAGTGAGGTCTTTGACTCAGATGCACCTGCCAGAGACCCTCTGGGAGCTGAGCCAGCCTGGAAGTGTGAACCTACTTCTCTCAGGAGGGAAGAGGAAGGGCTGGCTAGCCAGTGCCTTCTCACCCTCCTGGGGGAAGGGGCAGAGGGATGTTCCTGCTCATTTATATTTCCATAGCCACTGGGTCAAGAACCTATCTCCACTTCTAGATTCTTGGGCAAGGAAGAAGCCAGTGGTCTTGGAGCAGCAGCCCAACCTGGTCACAGCCTCCAAGGATGCCTCTCAGGAGAGCAGTCCCATCAGCTGTGGGCTGAGCACCAGGAGGCCAGGTCTGGATCCTGGGCTGCCACTCAGGACTTGGAAAATGGCACATCCTTCGACTCCTCCATAAAATGGAGATGATACATGGAGTGGGGTGCTGGGGACATGGTGGAAGTGTGCGAGGGATTTGTATTTCAGAGCCTTGCTACTTAGTGTCCTTTCTTGACCACCAGCATTGGCTCATCTGGGAATCAGAATTGGGGACATTCAGGGGTCACCCCAGGTCTCCTGAATGAAATTTTAACAAAATTCCCAGGTGATTTGAATGCACCCTCTGCCCTCCTTTAGGACTTCTCTTCCAAGGAGCTGCAGGCTCTGCCCAGGCTCCTATTGTCAGGGGTGGGGGAACCAGCTGGGCCAGGTTGGGCAGGAGCCTGAGGCACCCAGGCCTGACTGGGGCAGCTAACAGCCCTTTGAGACCTGGCCTGTCCACCCAGGCCCAAGCAGGGAGCTCCCACAAACCAGAACCAGTGAGTGCTTTAAACCCAGCTGCAGTTGGGGGCTGGCTCAGCCCAACTCTGACCCTGGATGTGGCAAAAGAGGCTCGACCTCAGAAAGTCTGGGAGGGCACTTGGGACCAGGCCAGGCCGGCTAAGTGCACTGAGAGGTTGCAGGGCAAGGCCACAGACAGGGTGGCAGGAAGTGGTGAGCCAAGGGACCAGGCTTAGTCTAGGTAGAGAGCCATCACTGACTAGACTCTCATCCTGGGTGGGTCCCAGGCCCAGACCCTTATTTGGCCAAGAGGGCTGGGCATCGCCTTTCCTCCTGTCAGAGGCTGCCTGCCCTACCCTGTTGCAGCTGCTAACGTCAGGACGGGAGAGTGGGTAGAGTGCAGCAAACCCTCGCTCTTCAGTGTCTCCAGAACTGACCGGTGACCCTCCCACTCCTGAGACAGAGAACCTGGTGGCAGTGCTAGGGGTGGTTTAACCTTTACCACCCCCAATGCCTAGCTTCCCTTCCCTTTCCAGATACTGAGGAAGCCGGGTTTGAGGTGGCCCATGAGGGTCTGGGAGAGGCAGAGGCGTTTCCTGAGAAGGGCCCAGGCTGTCTCAGCCCAGGGAGGCCGGTGTGAGGAGCTGCTCCTTCTAGGGAGATAATGGAAATGGGGGTCATGGCAGGACTTGGGAACTAGGAGCTGGTTAAGTCGGGCCCATGGGTGTAGCACCCTCTAAACTGGTATCGGAGCCTGCGGACGAGTCCCGGGAGGAGCGGCCCTGCAGGAAGCGGATGATCTTCTCAATGGTGGCCTCCTGGTACTCATGGCACCACCTGTGGGCACAGAGGCTGGTGGTTCAGGGGAGCTGCTGGCAGGGTGGGGGCCTGTGTACCCACCCATCCACCTCCTCCTCACTTGATGCCATTGAAGGTGAGCACCGCCTGCATGTCCTCAGGTAGGGCCTGGGGCTCCGGCCACTCAAAGCCATCGATGACAGGCACGATGTTCTTGCCGCAGCTCAAAGCAGTCACGATCTCCTGGAGGAAGAAGGAGGAGGAAGAGACCAGGGGCCCTAGGGCGAGGCACACACTGGGAGGCCCCACAACAGCCTGAGGCTGAACCCGAGGTGGGATGCTGGGACTAAAGTCCACCTTTGACTTCTCCCTCACCCTTTGTGGTATAATAAAAAATAAACATTTGGTCTTTGTCCTAGGTTCTTGGCACCAAGCTCTTAAAATTCTTATAATCTGCAGATGACTGGGGTGGGGTGGGGGTACTAGATAACTTCAAATGGGGACTGGTCAAAGGAAAGACCAAACTCTTATTAGAGACTCTCCCCGCCCCAATACATACACACGCACACGCACATGCACACGCACACGCACACACATACCCAGGGAAGGAAAAAGGGCTGGAGAGTGAGCCCAACCACCAGTGGCCAATGACTTAATCATGTCCACAAAAATGAAGCCTCCATAAAGAACCCCTAAAATGGGGTAAGTTGGTGAACACATCTAGTTGTTGGGAGAGTGACCTGGACATGGCATGGAAGATCTGTGCCTCCCCTACCTAGGCTTCACCCCCACCTCTGGCCCTTGTTTTATATATATATATAAAGTTATATATAACTTTCCTGAGTTCTGCACATCATTTTAGCAAATTATAGAACCAGGGGAGTCATGGGAACCCCTGAATTTGTAGCCAAGTTAGACAGAAGTGAGGGTAGCCTGGGAACCCAGGACTTTCAACTGGTATCTGAAGTGAGGGCAGACTTGTGGGACAGATTCCTTCTACTGGTGGGGTCGGACAATTGCTTTGGGTAGTTAGTATCAGAATTGAATTGAATTTTAGGACAACCAATTGGTATTGGTGAGCTGGAGAACTGGTTGTTGGTGTGGGAAAAACCCACACAATTTGGGGTCAGAAGGAAAACACTCCCCGTGCATCCAAACTGAGCCATCATGAGCCCCACCAATTGTATGCCTAACTTATTTTTCAAATCCACCCATTTTTCTCTACCTCAACCCCACAACTTTCCTGCTCCGATCCCTGCCCTTTATCTTTATCATCCATTACATCTGTTTTCATCCACTTCTTGCCTCCTCTAATTGGTTCTCTACAGTGCCCTTTCACCCAGCTACTTGGCAAAATGAAAATTTGATTACATTACTCCCTACTTAAAGCTCTTTAAGACTTTACATGGCTCTTAAAATCAAGCTCAAACTTCTTAATGTGGTCTGAGGGTCCTATGTGGTCAGCCACAATTCACTTCTCAAGCTGAATGACTGCACTGTCCTGCCAGCCACACAGACCTTGCAACCCCTTAGATTTTCCCTCTTCCCTCCCTGCACAGGGCCTTTGCACATGCTGTTTCCTCTGTCTGGAACACTCTTCCCTGCCCCTTTACCTAGCTAATGCCTACTCATTTTTCTGATCTGCAACCAATCAATACTTTCCCAGGGAAGGCTTCTCCTATTTCCTTGGTTAGGTCAGATCCCCCTCTCATAGGCTCTCATAACCTCTGTGGTACATACTACAGTTGCAAATTTAATTCACAAGTAATCTAGTTAATATTTGCCTTCCAACCAGACATAAAGGCAGGGATTGTGTCTGGTTTTTACTCAGCTCATATCTCAATACCTTTCACAAAGCCATGCCCATGTTCAGCCCTTGCTAAATACTTAACGATGCTGGATGAATAAATGAATGAGACCGCATAGCATAGCAGTTAGGGGTGCACTCTGGAACCATCAGGTCTGGGTTCACATTGAGTCTCATGTATAAAATAGGGATAACGAAAGTCGCTATTTCATAGAAACTTTGGAAGGAATAACTGTGATGTCCAGTGGTTAGAACAGCACCTAGCACACAGTGCATGCTTACTAAATAATAAGTGCTATTATTTCCTCCTCTGTAAAGTGGGGATAATAAACCTACTTCAAAAGGTTGTTCAGGGGATATCACTTCCTATTAATGGGTGCCCTGGTAAGTGCTTACTGAATTTTTTTTTTTCCTTTCAAGGGGGAACCATAGGGATTAGACTTTCCTGAATACAGTTCACTGTGGTTTTTCATATTGATTACCCACTAAATGTGGCTTCAGAAAAAGGAGTTTTAAAAACCAAAAGCAATTAAGCACTAAAAACAACCAAGGAAGGATGATGGCGCCTTTGGGAATGGTCCAAGGCTAAGGCTTCCACCACCTCCTGCCTCCTCCTGGCCTGCATTCTTCTGGGACGACAGGTGCCAAGACTCTTGATCACAGCCTTCCTGGGGAAAGTACCTGCATAACTTCAATGCTGATCGGCTTCTGGGGAGCCTCACCTTGTTACAAATGAGAAGAAGGAAACCCAGAAAGGGGAGGGGACTTACTCCTAAGTCACACGCACACCAGTCGAGGAGGTGCCAGGCTTTGGTGCACCTTCAGATTTCAAGTCCATGGCTGTCTCCACAAGCCCTCTGCCTCTCTGCTGAAAATTTGGATGAACTCTGACCCTACAGCAATTTATTTGAAAACCTTTAGGCATTTGCTTCATCCAGAATTACACAGGGCCAAAGACAGCACACTGCTCATTGCACAGACTCAGAGGCTGGCTGAAAAGGAAAAAAATGGCTTATTCAAGATCACTCAAGGCCCTGGCTGGTGGCACAGTGGATAAGGCACCAACCTGTGAACCCAAAGGTCACTGGTTTGATTCCCAGCCAGGGCACATAACCAGGTTGCAAGCCAGGTCTCCAGCCAGGTCCGTAGCTGGAGGCAGGTGATGTCTCTCTCCCTCTCTGCCTCTCTCCCTTCCCCTCTCTCTAAAAATAATTAATAAAATCTCTTATTAAAAAATCACTCAGCTGCTGAAGCATAACTTGATCAGAGGCAAATCTTCTGACCTGGTAACTCTAGTAGCTAGCTATGGTTTTCCCAGTCATCTCAGCTTCATCAGAATCATTCATCTGTTTTATCATTGATTCAATTATTCCATAAAATCTTCAAGAGCCTACTTTGTACCAGGCATGGTTTTCGGCATCAGGGATACGGCATGAATAAGTCAAGGTCCGAGCTGTCATGGAGCTCACAGACGTTTCTGATTTTGAGAAGGTCACCTGCCACCTGCTCAGGGTCTTCACACATGGTCCTCCAGGCTAAAAGATCACAGCCCCTCCCCAAACCAAGCCCAGTGCTCTGCCCCTAAAACACCACCTCTGGGGCTTGACCCTGTTCCCCACGCTCAAGCTGGACTGCACTCTTGTGTCCCAGCCTCCTCCCTCAAACCCACTGGTGTGGCATCACTCCCCCTCCATGGGATGCCTTGTCTCAGAGCTGCAAGCACAGGTCTTTTCCCTGCCTTCAGGCACTCTCCAACCTCGGGCCATAGTTCTTATCAACAGCCAGTGTTGTGCTGATAAATGTTTAGCTAGCTATCCAGGGAGGGGGAAAAAACAACCAACCAATCAAACAAACAAACTCGATTTGTAATGTTTCCTGATTTCCTTAGTAAATACTCCCACCATGGCTGACTTTAAGCTGGCAACAGAACATCACTGAACGTGGAGTTGAGAAGAAAGACAGACAATCAGCATTTCTAGTGTCAGCTGAGTCCAGCCCTACCGCACCACCTCCCACACACACCCTCAGATCTGTGCCATGGGAAACAGGTCCCAGAAAAGAGCATCAGCTTCTGGGTCAGAGAGACAGAGCTCCTGGCCCAGCTTTTCTGATTTCAACACCGGTGTAGCCATGGCAAAAATTATTCTACTTCTTTGAGCCTTAGTTTCTTCATCTGTGAGATGGAGAAAGCAAAACCAGTGATGTGTGGTCTTTGGCACCTCTCTTATTCCTACTTTTTTAAAAAGTTTTTTTTTAAAGATTTTATTTATTATTTTTAGAGAGGGTGGTAGGGAGAGAGGCAGAAAGAGAGACTGAGACATCAATGTACCGTTGCCTTTCACCTGCCTCCAGCTATGGACCTGGCGGGAGACCTGGCTTGCAACCTGGTTATGTGCCCTGGCTGGGAATCAAACCAGCAACCTTTGGGTTCACAGGCTGGCACCTTATCCACTGTGCCACCAGCCAGGGCTCTTACTCCTACTTTTGATCTTTGCTTGTGCTGTACCCCTGCCAGGGATGCCTCTCCTCCACTTACCTAAATTCTTTTTCTTTTTTTTTAACATTACCTTTGGATCAAAATTTTTTGTTGTTGGTTTTTTTGTTTATTTGTTTTTTAAATTTTTTAAAAAGATTTTATTTATTATTTTTAGAAAGAGGGGAAGAGAGAGAGGCAGAGAGGGAGACAGGCATCGATGTATGGTTGCTCTTCACCTGCCTCCAGTCACAGACCTGACTGGAGACCTGGTTTGCAACCTTGTTATGTGCCCTGGCTAGGGAATCAAACCTGCGACCTTTGGGTTTGCAGGCCGGCTCTTTATCCACTGTGCTATCAGCCAGGGCCTTATCTAAATTCTTGAGGCCTCTAAGTCCTGTCTCTCCCATGAAGCATTCCCTGATTATTCCTGCCCTTAATGTTTCCTCCTTTCTCCATACTCCTATGGTAAGTAAGAGGTTCACCTAGCTGACTTAGCATTTACAACAAGTTATATGTTGTCTGTCATTCTGGGCATATTCTGCCTCTTTAGCTACTTTAGAAGAAGGGCCCCATCTCAGATGTCTACTGCATCTTTCAGCATCAACCCCAATTTCCATTTATTAATAATCAACAACCTGCAGATGTGATACATGTCCATCCATCCATCTGTTCTACAAATATTCACTAAGTTTCTACTATGCGTCAGACACTGTGGATACAATGGTGAGTTAAACAGTACTCATAATAATTATATTAATAATAGTAATTGCTACCATTATAGAAAAATTACTATTAGAGCTGGGAATTCTGCTAAGCCTGCCACAAATTTTAGCTCTTTTAATCCTTCTAACAATAGCCTAGGGATTTAGGTACTATAATTATCTACTTTACAGTAATAAACATGAAGCTCATTGGGATGAAGTAACTTGTTCAAGACCAGAACCAGGACTCAAACTCATAGATTTGTGTTCTTCCACTATTCCATTGTGCCTTTCCCTATGCTCCTCACCCCCCTTCCCTCATGGAGGCTATTTTTCAAAGTATTTTCATCCCTCTGCCACCCTCACAACAACCCTACAAGATGAATAAGACAGGTAAATTACCCCCATTTTGTAAATGAGAGAAATGGGCTCAGAGAGCCTGAGTGACTGGCTAGAATCCTATTATAACTGGAGCTGTGACTCCTGACTTCCACCTGGGCCATGGAGGTTGCTGGGGGGTACAAAGGAAAAGGAATAGGAAAAAAACCTTGACCCCTGGACCACAGGCCAATGTTGGGACCACAGAGGCCATCACCTACCTTGTGCACCCAATCCTTGCAGTCATGGTCCTGCATGCACTTGTCTAGTGCCCCAGCCGATAGCACCAGCACAAAGTTGCGGGCACCCATGACGCTCTGGATGAGCTTGTCCTCAAACTTGCCCGCTTCCAGTTTCTCCACATCAATGAAGACACTGAAGCCATGCAACTGCAGGTGCACCTTCAGGAGGCTGTGAAGAGGTATGTGTCACTCTCCTGGCCTTGCTCCAAGCCCAAGGCTGCCTGCCTGCCCCATCCTCCTCACCTGGCCAGCTGGGAGCCTGAGTTCCGGCGGTAGCTGATGAAAACATCTGGAATGTCCCCACTCGGCTTGCAGCTGGTGCAGGGAAGTGGGGAGTGTAGCATTTCTGAGGGGGATAAGAGACAGCTGGGTGAGGGTGGCCCCTCCCCGGCACTCACCATGAGGTACATCAGACCTTGCCCACCCAGCCATTTCAGCCCAACCCAGTCCAGCTCAGGCAGGGTGCCTTGCTCCAAAAAGGGTCACTGAGGTAGAGAGGTGGGGTCTATAAGAAGAAAGGCTGCTAACCGTTGGTGAGTCCCTCTTTGAAGACAGGCAAAGTCTTCATTGAAATGCACCCTCCCCCCAAAAAAGAAAGGAAGATAAATATACATACGTACATACATATATACATACATACACATACCTCTAGCCCTGGTTTTTCTCTGGAGCTCCAGACCTGCACAGCCAAGCTGCCCACAGGCACTCTGAACCCAGCATCCTAAATTCTCTCATGGAAACTTCCTCCTAGTTTCCCACTGAAGTAAAAAGCCTGAGTACTAGCCTCAATTCCTGACTCTTATTCATCCATCCATCCATTCATTCATTCATTCAACAATATCTACTAAATGCTTAATGTGTGCCAGGCACTATTCTTAGTGCTTGAGATACAGCAGTGAACATAAACAAACCCTGCCCTCATCGAGCTGATGTTCAGTGCTTTGTGGATTCTTCTTGCTAAACAAATAAACTTCAGTCTCAGGACCCTCCCTGTGTCCAGGCCTCCTCAATGGCCTCCCAAAATCCACACGTGCCCAGTCTAACATGCTCGCACAGCTACCAAAACATTGGAGAATATATTCAAATTCTTTAAATGTTAGTTTTGTCATCTTCAAAATTAACACTTTTGATGGGCGTATTCTTTATCTTTGACTATGATGGCATTTACACAGGAGTAAACATTTTTCCAAACTTACCAAACTGGACACTTTTAAGTTAAATTACACTGCTTCATTCTTTAACAGGTTTTTAAAAGTTGATTAAAAAACTAATGCCCACTGCATCAAATGGATGTAGAGATTAGTAAGATAATACTTCTTCAAAAGTTAATACAAGACCTGACATGTAGTAATGGACAATAAGTACTAGCTAAAAGCTATATTAGTAACCCTGGCAGGTGTGACTCAGTGGATTGTGCTGGCCTGGGAACCAAAGGGTCTCCAGTTCGATTCCCAGTCAGGTCACATGCCTGGGTTGTGGGCCACGTCCCCGGTTGGGGATGTGAGAGAGGCAACTGACTGATGTATCTCTCACACATATGTTTCTCTGTCTCTTTTTCTCCCTCCCTTCCCCTCTCTCTAAAAATAAATAAAATCTTTAAGAAATAATAAAAGCTATATTAGCAAATTAAATTAGTAAAGAAGGTAGTGAGAGCCTTAGAATCCACTCTGCCCTCATAACCTCCCTAAAGTACTTCTAGAACCCATACTGTATAAACTGCCAGCTAATAGAATAAGCCACCTGTCTTCCCACCCATATTCCATGTACAAACTCTCCATACTCTGTCTCGTTCATGCTTGCATATGCTGTTCCCTCTGCCTGCCTGCTTTTCCTGCTGCCGTCCACTCCCACCCCCATATCTCCTTCACCTGGCCATACATCTCTAAATGCTTAGACCTGGGTGGACAGGATAGGCAGTGCTTTCTCTAGGCTCCCACTGGAGTCTTGGGCATGCCTCCTATTGTGGTCCCCTCCCGGTTTATCTGCCTGCCTTACTTCCACCTTCCTACCCACCCACGTCAGACTGGGAACTTCGTGAGGGCAAAGTGCAACACATTCACCTTTGCATCCTCAGAATCCAGGCTGGCCCAGTGTCCGGCTTTGAGGCCCCGCCAGGTTTCTCCCACCCCTCCAGGGATGGAGATGGGGCAGGCTGACCTCTAGCGGCCGAGAGGATACGCGTGCGGTGCACGCCCAGGCGGACGCCGCAGTCCTCCTGGAGCTGCAGCTCTGACACGCGGTGCAGCAGGGAGCGGTCCAGGCCGCAGCTGACCAGGCCGTACGTATACTGGCGGAAGCGCGGGTCCAGGCTGCCCAGCCAGTCAGCCAGGTTGCTGCGGTCGCACGTAGCGTAGTTGGCGAATGTCTTGAGCTCCGTGAGCTCCCTAAAGAATCTGCAGCCCAGGAAGGAAAGGACGCTGAAGTCCTGTCTCATTCTGGTTAGTGGCTGAAGGAATATTTAGACAGTGGGCGGAGGGGCAGGGGGGCGGGGCAGGAGGCTCCCTACCTCTTGCGGGTGATGCCCGATTTCATGCCCAGGTCGGTCTGGAGTTCCTCTTCCGTGAGTCGCAGAAGCAGATCGCCATCTACCTGCTCCTCCTGAGGGTGGGGTCAGAAGTAAGAAAGGAAGGAGGAAAGGCTCCCCTCCCTAGCTATGAACCCCAAGCACAAGATGCAAGGGGAAGGAACTGGTGACAGCCGTGGGGAAGTGGTGAGATCCAGATTTGAGCCCAATAATCCTGAAATTTGCTGAGTACAGGCTCCCCACGTGCAAAGGCCACCCTGGTGCCGCGTGCGTGATGGACAGGAGGGGGCAAGGTTGCCTGTGTGCATGGCGCCCTTAGGGTCCACGCGCCCTCAGGGATGTCACGGCTCTGACCCCGAGGTGGCAGCCCTGCGAGGCTATGGCTATACCCTGAAGCGTTCGCAGTACTGGGAGAAGCCGATCTGCTGCAGCCACATCTGGACTTCAGCCTCCTTCCAGCTGGGCACGGAGGGCAGGATGGGCCGCGGCACCTCCTCACCCAGCAGGCGAAGCGCTCGCTTGGCCAGCGCTGACGTGGTGCCATTGGTGGAGTAGGAAACCAGGCGTTTCAGGCTCTGGATGGCACCAATGTCACTGAATACCTAGGGAGGGGGGAGGAGAGGGTTTCTTGTATCCAACAGCTTTCCAGACAGCTGTCCCCAAATGTGCCCAGTCCCTCTCCTGTGACCAGCCTCTTCTTGCTGCTGAAAGTCAGACCATCTGCCCTAGCCCTGCCTCTCAAAGCTCTTGACCAAGCAGGTCCTTTTCATGTCTCCTCCCTACAGTTCCCATCTGTCCTGGGATAAAGTCTGAGCTCTCAGTATGGCCATCAGGCCTCACACGGTGCAGTTCCTCTCCATCATTCCTAGCTCACCTCCCCTTTTACCAACCCACACATGTCTGACACCCACCCGTGAAGGCTCTCCCACATCTGAACTTTGAGCCGTGGTGTTCCTAGACTCTTAGTTCTTCCAGCCTGTTTTGGGGAATCCTATTCATCCATTGGAATCCAAATTGATTAGCACATCCCCCATGCAGCCTGCCTTGATTCCCCCAAGAGCTTGGTCCACACCTCCAATAAGACCTTGTACCACATTCTGAAAGCCGCTGTCATTAGTTCATAATGCAGCTACCACTGGATGATAAGTTGAGGTCATGTCTTGTCACCGTGGAATCCTGTACCTAGCATACTTACAAGCCACAGAGTGGGGGCTTACTATGTCTTTACTGAACTGCACTCACTGGCCTTGCTGAGAAAGGGGTGCCAGGGCTGGTGGTCATGGCTGCTGCCCAGACCCAATAGTTCCCTACTACCAGCTCCCCTTCAAGGCTCTTCTCCCAAAGCAGAATGACTTGCTTTGTAAAGCCATCCCTTCCATGGCCCAACTCCGGTGCACAGAGAGGAGTCAGAAACTCCTAGAATTTTGGACCCTGGAAGAAGCTTCAAAGACCCCCTAAAACCAAGTATCTTCTTAATCTGGGGGATACACACAATGTATGACAATCATATGTGAGAAACACTCCTCTGAGCAGCCCCAGGTGGAAGTTGTGGCACAGACAAGATGGGTCATGCTGTATGCACCACTCCCTGTGCACCAGCTGTCACCAACCCCCCAAATTCCCAGGGGAATGCAAAGTAGGGAGGGTGATATTTTAGGGAAAATCTTAATGTTGTAATATTAAAAAAATAATAATAAAAGTGCAAGCCCAAGCTGGTGTGGCTCAGTGGCTTGAATGTCGGCCTGCAAACCAGAAAGTTGCCAGTTCAATTCCCAGTCAGAGCACATGCCTCATTGCTGGCCATGTCCCCAGTTGGGAGCAAGAGAGAGACAACCATACATTGATGTTTTTCTTCCACTTTCTCCCTCCCTTCTCCTCTCTCTAAAAATAAATAAAATCTTTTTAAAATAAATAAAAATGTAAGCTTTTTTATTTTAAAAAGGATTTTATTTAGTATTTTCAAAGAGAAGTGCAGGGTGGGAGGAAGAAAGGGAGAGGAACATCAATGTATGGTTGTCTTTCACCTGCCTCCAGCTAAGGGTCTGGCTGGAGACCTGGCTTGCAACCTGGTTATGTGCCCTGACTAGGGAATCGAACCAGCGACCTTTGGGTTCGCAGGCCCGGGTCTATCCACTGAGCCACCAGCCAGGGCTAAAAAATGTAAGCTTTTGATAATTTAACTTATTACTAGTGACTTGTCCAGGGTAAGAACTACTGATGTAGTTCACTCCTTCAATTTTTCAGGGGATAAAAATGAGACATGTTAGAGGCCCAGAGAGGGGAAGCCAGGTAGCCAAGGTCACACAGCAAGTTAAAACAGAGGGTAAAGGCTTCAGATTGGACCCTTGACATGGGGACCTCTGAGGACTAAGAGGAGAGTTGTCTTGTGGACATACTGCCACCCTGCTCCAAGCCTCTGTCTCTACTCTCCATCTCCTTCCTGGGCTCCAGACCCAAATGACAAAATAGTCCCCTGAAGCTCCCCAGTTAGTCATCTCTCATGTATTCAAATTCAATCTTCCAGTGAATCCACTTTCTTCCCTTCCTTCACTCCAAACCGTATCTCACCCAGTTCACCTGTTTCAGTACCTGTGGCCACCATCCACTAGGTTGCCTCTGGCCAAAGTCAGGAGTCATCCTCAGCTCCTCCCCCTCCTCCACCCAGCCACCCACCAACTTCTAATTCTAGCTTTTCAGTACCTCTGGAATCTGTCTGCTTCTCTCTGCCTCTCTGCCCTAATCACAATCTTCTCTCTGGCCCTGTCTCCAACCTCCCTTGCCAATCCCGTCTCCACGCAGCACCACGGTGATCTGTATAAAACACAAGTATCTCCTGCTTAAAAATCTTGGTCTTCCTTCAAGGTCAGAATGAATGACTCCTCCTTTATCCTCCTCCTTGCTCCTAACTCTTACGTGTACTTCAAGTCCCAGATAAATTGGGAAAACTTCCCAGATGCTAACTCCTCCCCTCCATCCACGAACTCCACGCCCACACCCACCTTGGTCTTGCCCTGCAGACTCTTGATGGCAGCTTCAGCGCACAGATAGAAAGCCCCAATGCACTGCGCCTCCAAGCGCGAGGAATCGAGCAGCGGCACTAGGCGCTGCAAGTCGTCGGGCCCGCGACCCTGGCTTGTGTCGCTAGCGTCCACCAGGCAGCGGGCGAAGCGTCCGGGATCCAGCGAGGCCACGAGAGGCTCCACCAGGGCCAGCGTGCCGGAGCGCTCTACTTCGCGCTCCACCTCCTTGTTAGTGGCCAGCACAGCCACAGCGAGGCAGGCGTGCAGCCGCAGCAGCTCGTCATCTTTGGAGAAAGCGAGGGGGAAGAGCCACTCCGCGGCGCGCTTCTCCACCATGCATCGCTGCGCCGCCTGGCCCCCATGCATCGCGCAGTTGGCCAGCGCCAGCGCACAGTGGCGGAGCAGCGCCGGGTCAGTGCGGCGGCACCAGTACAGCACAGCATCCAGGCCGCCGGCCGCCACCAGCAGTTGGCATGTCTCCTCCGAGTGCTTGAACATGTGCTCCAAGATGCCTGCCACGCTTCGCGCCAGCTCCACCGGCTCGCGTTCCTTAGCCAGGTTCAGGATGACGCCCAGCCCTATGCGCGCTACCCTGTCCCTGCCGAGAGAAAGTGGAGGGGGAACTGTGGAGTTGCCGGACCTGCGGTGCTAGGCTTGACCGCCAGGTCACTTATACTCTGTGAGCCTAGTGTCATTCATATAGGACATGAGGGAGAGCATTATGCTCTCTGCCTTTGTCCTCCCTCTCGCCTGGGAGGACCAGACTTCTCTGTTTTATAAGGGTGCTTCCTCCTGACCACACCCATTTCTTCCATGGTACCCTCACTGGGAGGGTGCGTCCCCGTTAAGAAGCCTGACTCTAAAGCAGAACCCCTGGGTTCTGGTTTCAAATTATTTGCCATTTTCTAGCTGTGGGTCCTTAGGTACCTTCCTTTATCTTTCTACTTTAGTTTATTCATCTCATAAATAAGATTAAAAAGATCTACTCCAAGCTTGCAATCCAAAGGTCGCTGGTTCGATTCCCAACCAGGGCGAATAACCAGGTTGCAAGTCAGGTCTCCAGCCAGCTCCATAGCTGGAGGCAAGTGAAAGGCAACCATACACTGATGTCTCTGTCCCTCTCTGCCTCTTCCCCTTCCCCTCTCTCTGAAAGTAATAAATAAAAATCTTAAAAATATATCTACTCTATGGGTTTATTAGGAGAATGAATATGATTATCTATGTAAAGTGCTTGACACAGTGCCTGGCACATAAGAAAGACTCAATCAATAAATGTTAACTTCTTATGATCATTTGAAGTGTCACTTGAAGCACACCACTCTTAGCGTGGCCTTCAAACTTTTCTTCACTCCATGCTGCATGACTGGGTGTATTCATTCATTCATTTTGCAGACATTTATTGAGAACTATCATGTGCTAGGCACTGTGTTAGGAGATGAAGTTAAACGGTGACTAAGAATGATTCAGCTAATATGGAGACAAGCAATAAGCAAGTAAACAGTGAATTAACTGGATAATAGTGATAGAGCCATAATGATAGCAAAACCAGGTGATGTAATGGAGAGTGCTGGGTGCAGGGATAAGTCCAAGGAGGTAACATCTGAGGGTTAAATGTCCAGAGAGCCCTGTCTGCATGTATCTAGGAGAATATAATAGGCAGAAAGAGCAGCCAGGACAAAAGCCCCAAGGACTGATGGGTTTGGCATGTTTGAGGAATAGAAAGGCCAGAGATATTTGCAATGCTTAAAACCAGCAAGGAAAAATATGAAACCAACAAAGAATTCATATATTGAATATATAAATAACTATTCAAATCTATATTTAAAAAAGGTAGTAAATCCAATAGAAATGGACAAAGGGTATAAACAAGCAATTGCAAGAGAGAAAATCTAAAATGATAACAGAGATGTCTAAGTCTTTAGCAATCAGGTAACTGAAATTAAAACAGCAATGACTTTACACCTATTGGACAGGCAAAAAGCAGAAGCTGGGGACACCGCAGGTTGGTGAGGTATGGGACCATGGATGTCCTGAAGCTCTGTGGGTGGAGGTGCCCGCTGGGACAGTCAATTTGGAGAGCAGGCTGAGATGTGCAGATGATATTAAGGTGACACATATCCTATAAGCCAGAAATTGGGGGACTTGGGTTTATACCCCAAAGAAATTCTAACCAGCTCCACAAAAGGACATAGCTGAGGTCATTCTCTGCAGTGTTATTTGTGATGGGGTAAACTGGGGACAGATAGTCTAGTGTCAAGCCTGGGAGAGTGGAGAGGTGCCCAATCTGGAAAACTATGGAGCAGTTACAAGTAACCAAGCAGATGATAAACAAAGCAACATGAAGGATTGTAACAACACTGAGTAGGAAAAGTAAGAAAGAGAATGAGCTATATAATAGCACAGTTTGTGTAAATTAAAAGTATATGCACTCTGGCTGGTGTGGCTCAATGGATTAAGCACTGGCCTGTGAACCAGATCATTGCCTGTTCAATTCCCAGTCAGGGTACATGCCTGGGTTGTAGACCAAGTCCCTAGTTGGAGGTATGCAAGAAGCAACCATACATGGATGTTTCTCTCTTTCTCTTTCTCCCTCCCTTCCTCTCTCTATAAAAATAAACAAAAATTTAAAATCCATAATAAAACTGACTATAAGCTGGAAAAAAAAAGTATACGTACAAAACAAGAACAAAGATTTTTACCAGAACAGATAGAAAGATACATATTAAATATATTGAATGACGGTCTGTGGGATTAAGTCAGAAAGATGGTGGGGACATTAGTAAAGAAAAGAGAAGATTGCATTCTGGGCATAGATGTATGAAGGCTTAGAGACCCAGCTAGCCAGGGAGTTCTTGCCCAGTGAGTGCCACAATGACCAGTGTTTGTGACTTTGTGTCCACTGCAGAGCCCAGCACATGGCATAAGGCCAGCAGTGCTTTGCTGTGCTGATCTCTGTGCTTCTCTGCAGTCCAAAGAAGAGATAGGTCCTAATCATCCAGTTGGGCAGCTGGCACTGCAGTTATTCCTTTACCCAATGAGAAAGCAAAAGCTTGGAGTGGTTACATGACAAGCCCATGGTTGCACAGTTGGTGAGAAACACAGCTGGGATCTGAACTCACACCTGTCTGTCTTCAGAGCTCAAGATCCTTTATCTGTATTTTTGTGCATCCAGAACAATCTGACCACATAAATTCTGAGAATATCAGAACCAGGATGTGCCCAAGCAGTCATCTAATCCAACACTCTCACTTCCTATTGAAGGGAAGGGCTTGCTCAGAACAGCATTTCTAAGGGAGGACTTTATTCTAAGTCCCTTGACCCCCCAGCCCTTGCCTGTCCCGACACAAGGCACCTTTATAGAACTTGAAATGTGTGCTTGTTGTGAAAACTATTCCTTCTGCAGCTTGAGAGGCTGATGTGCTTTTTTTTTTTTAAACTGTCTCTTATACTTATTCACTATGTATTTTTGAAAAAAAAATTAACCTCACTGAATTAAACCATTTAACCTCATTATGGTCCCCTGATAGGCTAGACTGTGAATTCAGAAGGCTAGAAGTCAGATGGGGCCTTTACTGGGTGCTGTGCGACCATGCTCCCAGTGCCTTATTCTGTTGGACTTCTCTAGGTATGTGGCAGCTCCTGGGCAATGGGTGTGGCAACACCCTGGGAAGAAAGGAGCTGCAGGACAGGGAATGGTAAAAGAAGTGGGTACACTTATGGGAGAACCTTCTTTAAGAGAAGGTTGGTTAGTAGAGGAAGATAAAGATTCATACACACAAATGATCCCTCTGTCACCCACTTTTATCCCCCCTTCTAGCCTCCTCCTGGGCATTCTAGAGGGGCGAGAAGTTCCTGCCTTGCCTCAGAAGGATTTTGAGTCCTACTGGCTCTGTCCTTGGTCCTGAAATGACGCCTGCACCAACGCTTGAACCAGTGTGTGTTTCTTGGGACCAGAGACACTGATCAGTAATTCTGAACCATGTGAGAATTGTTATTTTCAGCCTTGAAAAATATCAGCACTTTTTGCATCTTGTATCCCTCCTCTTCCTAGGGTGCTGGCTGCTCACAGTCTCCAGGAGTTCTAGTTCTAGTTGTCCCATCCCACACACCAGGCCTACCCACCAACATGGGCCCAACATTCAGTGAGCACCCACTCTGTTTGCTAGCCCTCTAAGTGTACGGTCCATTCCCACCAGGGCACCTGATATTAGCTGAGAGTTTAATTACTTGCTGAACAAGCAGAACCCTAACTTGGTTTCCCAATGTAAATGGCTTCATTCGTGCATTTTTTAGAGTTGTATCATTTCCACCACCCACAAAGTTATTTTTACTTTTTGAAATGGTATGGAAAGCAATTCCAACCTATGTCCACACTTGTGAAAGCTGCACAACCTGGAAGTGACTCTTTCAAAACCAGTCTAAACCTGAGGGGCCTGAGGATTCAGCATGAAACTGGAGTGTGACTGCCTGATCTGCTCTGGCATCAGAGACGTGAGAAAGCAAGTGCTCAGGACTCATCATATTTTAGGGGAAATCCCAAGAGACAGGCAAGAGAGTGTCAGCCTGTCCTTCGTTGGACCCCAACTACTGTATCTTGATACAGTGTTGGAAAGGGGTGAGGAAACACATAGTGTGTATGGTGCCTACCTAGCCCCGCCCCCCATCCTCTTCCCGCACTCATGCATCCCAGCGGAAAACCTTCTGACTCCTATCAGCAACTGCAGAATGAGATCATGTCAAGTCTGTTACATGGACCAAAATAAAGAAGGAGGAAGCAGGAGGTGGATTTGGGATGGCATGAAGTGGGCAAGTAACCCTTACATTGGCACTCATCTCAGCCTGGGGAGAGAGGGGTGGAGGATCCCCCCATTTTCTGAGCATTTTGTTCTCTCCCTCTCTCAGTGGGAGGGAAGTGATATAGGAGAGAGAAGGTATCATATAAAGGCATCCAGGCCTGTGGGGAGGAGGGCATTGAGTGTGGGGTGGGGCTTGGCAATAGGATTCCATCGCCATCTTCAGAGAAAGGGACAAATTCCTGTCCCACTAGACCTTTCCTCCTCTCCCTGTCTCATTCATCACCTCACTAGCTCCGGGAGTGAATCCTGGCCGCATCTTTAGTTCACTGTGTGACGCTCGGCAAGCCACTAAACTTGGTAAAATGGCCACACTGGGATGTAGTGCAGGGATGTGGTGGCTCGAAGCACAGGGAAAGGCACACGGGAGACCCAGGCACCCGACCGCGGCGCTCTCCCCCCGGCCCGGCACCCTCACCTATTCTCAGCCACCAGGATCTGCTCCAGCAGTCGCGCGGCCTGCACTCGCGTCTCCAGCTCCGTCGCCTGCAGCAGCCGCAGCAGCAGGTCGAGACCGCCCTCCAGGCGGATAGCGTCGCACAGACCCTGGGCTACCTCACGGCCCACGGCCGGCAGCAGCCAGGCCTCCTCCACCAGCTGGAAGACCTCCGCCAGCCGGGCGCCGACAGCCCGAGCACCACTCGCCTGCTTCAGTGCCGACAGTGCCTGCTGCAGCTCGGGAAGCGCGCGTTCCAGGGCGCCCTGCACCTCGGTGCCCACCCCGGGCGACACCTCGCGGTGCCCGCGGCCCCCCGCGGCCCACCAGGGACCCGCGCCGCCGCCCCCGTCTGGCCCGGGCACCGCTAACCGGTCGGCGCCTGGCCTCGGGCCTGCCATGGCGAAGAAGCGGCACAGCTTGTAAGCAGAGAGGAGCAGCGTCAGGACCATCGGAGCAGGACTGCTGGGGACATCCCTGGCCTGGAGGGGCGGGGCCGAGTGGAGCAACCCGGACCTTGGGAAAGGGGGACCCGAGAGGAGGTCAGGGGAAAGAGGATGCAGGAGGGCGGGGTGTAGAGACGGGCACCAGGCAAGGGCGCTGGCCAGTGGTTTGGGGAGGGGTGAGGGCAGGAGCTGGGACGAAGCGGTGGGAAAGGGGATGAGGGACCGGGATACGGGGAATGGACGGGAGGAGGGATCTGGGAGGTGAGGGTTTGCACCCAGACGCGGGAGAGTGGAGGAGAACAAAGCGAGTCTGCGGCTCAGGCTCAGCCAGCGGAGGAGCTAAGCAGCAACTCGGCCCCTGAGCTGCCTGGGAACCGAGCCGGCGCCCCGCCTCCCGGTCTCCCGGGGCTCCGCCTCCTGCTTCTGGGTAGCTCACACCCCAGCTTTCCCCCGCCACGCCCACGCCCTGGCCAGGCCTTCCCCCTACTAGTCCCACCCTCCGACCCCTCCGCTGGGTTCTGCAGGGGTTGGAGAGCAAGGGAACTGCGGCGGTTTTAACTATAACACTACTATGTGGGGGCAAGCAGCACCGTTGAGTGTACCCCCACCCCATACTAGCAGTTAAAGAGATCATATTAGCGATTCTGTACAATTCTTGAGGCCCTTTATGCCTATTTCTCTGTTATGCTTTACAACCTGCCTGAGACGTAGGAATTAGTGTCCCCATTTAACTAAGCGACTTGGCTCACGGAAAAGAGATTGCCAAAGTCACACTGCGCTCTGCTTACAGACCAGAAAAAATTAGCTGGAAACTTTGAGGTCACTTTCTCCAGGTGGTGGGAAGACTTTAGGAGTTCTGTGGACCCCTGAACATAGGCACAAAATCAGGCGCTCGGTGTTAGGGCATTTTCTGGCTAGAGGGATCCTACTCCTCAGGAGAGTCTATAAGTGTGGGGAACTAGACCACTCTTCACCTATGGGAAGTTTGGGGGTGGGGACAGGGAATGCTCTGCTCAGGAGCAGTGAATTAGTGGAAGGGTCAGGAATCAAATACAGTCCAAAGAGTTACTATTCACCCAATTTACTGTGTTGTGAAGAGCAGCTTGAGGAAATCAATCCACCCAAAAGATGAAGCCAAAAGTGCAACTGTTCTTTTACAATAAAACGATTTCCCCAGGGTGCTTACCAGCATTGGTCCTCCCCTTCACTGCTCTAAATATACATTGGGTGGGTGAGCCACACAGCCAGGGATGTGCCTGATCAAACAGATCATGGATCAATATGATTTCCAGAGAATAAAGTTGGGGCTGCTCCAGGAACCGGTCATTTTTCCTGCTTAACTCATGTAATCTCCTAACACACCATGAGGCAAGTATTATTAGTTTCATTAAAACAAAACAACCCCCTAAGGCAGGTAGCCTAAGGTCACACAGCCAGTAAGTGGCAGAGTGGGCCTTCTTTCTGCCTTCCAGACCCACTGTGCCATCCCTCTTCTGAGAGGGCCCTGAGCTTGGCAAGGATGCTGTTCACAGCTCTCCCAGGCCCAGAGCTTCAGGAATGTGACCCTGTGCTACAGCACCCTCTGCGGGTCAGGGCACTGTGGGGGCTGGGCTGGAGATTGAACAAACAAAGCAGCAGAGGAGGCAGCTCCTATTCTCTGGTTTCCTCCCTCTTTGTCCTGCCTCTCCCTCCCTTTCTCGCGCATTAGAGCAGAGAGCAGACAGCACAGAACCCAGTAGTCAGGCTCACGGCTAGAGGCCCTGCCATGGCACCCACGAGGCCCCTTTTAATGCTGGCACTGCTGGCGGGGCTTGCTCTGGCTGCGCAAGGTGCAGGAGGGTGTTGGTGGCCAGTTGGGCCAGTGTAGGGTGGGCAAGGGTGGTCTGGGTTTGGCTGTGCCAACTGACACCCCCTCCCCACAGAGTCATGCAAGGACCGCTGCACTGAGGGCTTCAACAACAACAGGAAGTGTCAGTGTGACGAGCTCTGCTCTTACTACCAGAGCTGCTGTGCTGACTACATCGCCGAGTGCAAGCCTCAAGGTGCGTTCAGAATGGCTGGGTGGGCCTGGGGTCCCCTCTGCAGCTGAGCACTCATCACTACCCACCCTGCCTGCAGTGACTCGTGGGGATGTATTCACCATGCCAGAAGATGAGTACGCCGCCTTTGACTATTCCTCGCGGATGACAGGCAAGCCCAGTACCTCTGTGGACCCAGAGGACTCCGTGTTTGACACTATCCTGCAGGACCTGTCTGAAAGTGTTCAAGAGCAGGCACCTGCTCTGAACTCTGAGAAAGAGACCCCAGGACAAGAACAGTCGGGGCCTGAGAGCACTGATCAAGGGACCTCTGAGTCCTCAGGAGAGGAATTGTGCAGTGGGAAGCCCTTTGATGCCTTCACTGACCTCAAGAATGGTTCCCTCTTTGCCTTCAGAGGTGACTCCAGGGAGAAGTGTTGGGGGTGGGGGTCTGACCCAGGAATATCTCCTCCCTCACACAGCCTCTTCCCCTCTAGGGCAGTACTGCTATGAGCTGGATGAAGAGGCAGTGAAGCCTGGGTATCCCAAGCTCATCCGAGATGTCTGGGGTATAGAGGGTCCTATTGATGCTGCCTTCACCCGCATCAACTGCCAGGGGAAGACTTACCTCTTTAAGGTGCCAGGCTCAGGGGCTGGGGGTCAGGGTTGAGGGTATTCAGGCAGGAGTTATGGCTGTTATGCCCAGGACCAGGGTTGGCAAGAAGTCTAAATACCAGCCTGTGACTCCTGGCTGGAGGCCCTGTGAGGACAGGGAAGCCCAAGGTTCCAGGTCCTGGGTAACAAGCCTAGAACTGAGACTGCTGCCTTGGGTGGGGAACTCTGCCTCTGTGTCACCTCCTCACCCCCTTTCCTCCTTCCTACTCCTTAGGGTAGTCAGTACTGGCGCTTCGATGATGGTGTCCTGGACCCTGGTTACCCCCGAAAAATCTCTGAGGGCTTCGAGGGCATTCCAGATGACGTGGACGCAGCCTTGGCCCTCCCCGCTCACAGCTACAGTGGACGAGAGCGGGTCTACTTCTTCAAGGGTACTTGGGGGGTGGAGGGGAGAGTGAGCAGGCAATGGAGCAATCTGCTTTTTCTCTCACTCCACTGGGGACAGGTTTAGATGATGCTCCCCTCCCCCAGCAGGAGCTCCTAACTTTAACAGCCTCTAAGCTTTCCAGCGTTACTCATCCCTTCCTCCCCTCCTCTACCAGGGAACCAGTACTGGGAGTACAAGTTCCAGCACCAGCCCAGTCAGGAGGAGTGTGAAAGCAGCACCCCTTCGGCTGTGTTTGAACACTTTGCTCTGCTGAAGCGGGACAGCTGGGAGGACATCTTTGAGCTTCTCTTCTGGGGCAGATCCCTTGGTACGAAGGGCAGGTCTTTCCCCTTCAAGAAGTCTGGGATTCCTGGAGGTAGGGGGAGGGCTGGGCTGGCCAGAGGGGGCTGTGACTATTGAGCTATTGATCAACAGCTGTTTGCTCAGGCCAGACTTTGCATTTGTTTTGACCTTTCAGGAAAGGCTTGCCTCCACCTGGACCCCACTTGGACTTTGCCTAGCACAGCCAAGGGCAAAGCCGGCTGGAGGAAGGGCAGTGGCTGAGGCAGATGGGGAGGGATATGGTGGAGGGAGGCCAGGGGAAAGTGCATTAAACAGGGAGTCAGAAGGCCAGGGTGCTGGGCTCTGCCATTAGCTTGCTGTGTGTCCTTGTGCCAGGCACAGCCTGGCCTTGGGCACCTGATGACCTCTGAAGGCCTGTTAGGGGCAGGGTCCAGGCTCTCAAGGCTCCCCATTAACCCCTTCCCTGCCACAGCTGGTGCTGGAGAGCCGCAGTCCATCAGTCAGGACTGGCCTGGTGTGCCTGAGCAAGTGGATGCAGCCATGGCTGGCAGGATCTACATCTCAGGCTCAACTCCCCGCTCCTCCTGGCTCAAGAAGGCTAAGTCTAAGCGTCGCAGCCGTAAACGCTACTCATCACGCCGTGGCCAAAGCCGTGGCCATGGCCAAAGCCTGAACTCCCATCGGAAATCCCGTTCAACCTGGCTGTCCTTGTTCTCCGATGAGGAGAGTGGCCTGGGATTCTTCAACTATGATTACTATATGGACCAGCCTGTGTCCTCCAAATGCGAGCCCATCCAGAGCGTCTACTTCTTTTCAGGAGGTGGGAGCCCCTGCCACCTCTGTAGCTGGTTTAGCAGTGGTCCTCCCTCCTCTCTCTGGATCCCATGAGCTGAACACAGCCCTTGAGCAGTGACTTCAAAATGCCAGGCCCCGCAGTTTTTGGCTGCACTGTGATGTTCACTTATCCTTCCCGGAGAGACCTGGATCTTCTTTTTCAGGGTAGGAGTGGGCAAGGCCAGGCTGGGTCTCACACGTTCTCTTCCAACCTCTCTTCCAGATAAGTACTACCGAGTCAACCTTCGCACTCGGAGAGTGGACACTGTGAACCCTCCATACCCACGTAACATCTCCCAGTACTGGCTGGGCTGCCCAGCCCCTGATGAAAAGTAGGAGTCTGAGCCCCTGTGGCTGGCCCTCCCCCGCTGCTCCCTCCTCCAGCCTCCACCTCCCACCTCCCACCTCAATAAAGACCCCTTGTCCCTGAGTTTAAGACTACTGTCCTGACTGGGGTAGACAGGCAGGAGGCAGGGATCTGCCTGGGTAAAGGAGGGGAGGCTGGGCTGTCAGGATGACTTAGAGGGGGCGGACAGAGAAGAGCCTCTCTGTGTCCAACACAGAGAGGGCTCAGGCCCTCTTCGTGAACCATAAAAGCTGTAGGCTGGGGAAGGTCTCATGAGTGTTATTCCTCTTCTTGAGCTGAGTAGCCCCAACAACCCACCAGTATCTAAGCAGGAACTTGGACTTCTCTGATGATGACAGGAGTTACCAAGTGTCCCCTTTCAAGCCTCAGTTCTTGGAGTTGGCTTCTAGGGTCTTGGAGGAGAGAGGAGGGGTGGAGGGATGAGATTCCGGATCGGTTTTCTGGCTATCTTGAGCCTGAAATGTGATTAACTCAGACACTTGGGTCCGTAGGGCACTGGCCACTGTGCGTCCCTGAACCCACCCCTAGGATGAGCCAAGAGGACTCTCTCTTGGGTCTGTGTGTAGGGCACTGAGGTGAGGAGAGAAGGAAGGCAGGGACTCAAAGGAAATTCAAGTGACCCACTTAGAAAGTGGCCCAGAAGGCTTCCAAGGACAAGTGCACTGTAAAAACAAACATCTTTCTTAAAACCCCTTAATTGTACCCGTGGAACCTCCTCTGGTTTCAGGGCTCTGGAGTCTGGGAAGCCCACCATGCTTTTGAGGGACCAGGGAGACAGGCAAAGCTGTAAGGCAGACCTGAAAGAGATCTAAAGGCGAGGTGCTGTCTCCTGATATCCTCCACACCCTGTCCAGCCCTCAGCTGTGGGGCAGGACTTCACCCACTCTCCCCTGAGGTAGCCAGCATCAGGGCTGAGTGCTCCGAGGGGCAGTCGGGCAATGGAGGGAGGGATCGCTTTGGCTTCCTGGAAGGGGTCCTGGGAGAATTCTCACAAAGTACCAGGATTTTGGACACAGACTGCCAGAGTTTGCAGTTCACGGAGGGAGGCTGAGACCAGATTCCTTTGTGAAGCCCCGAAAGAGCAGGGGTCCCCGAACTTTTGCTCCAGCCATGTCCTGCCAAGCCCTAATGCTGCACCTGGCCAGCTGTCTTCCCTCCTGGACTTGTCTACCTCCTTCATGCTGGACTGTAAACCTCTCCCTCCCTGGAGGCGGGGCCAGCCCTCTGAGCCAGATAAAACTCCAAATGCAGGAGCCTGGTGTGGGCACAGCCTTGGCGTGAATGGTCCTCTGTCTCCTCACTGTCTGCCAGCTCCATGGCCAACCCTGTGGATGCATTTCCAACAGGTGATCTGCTGGGAAAAGGGTGGGCAGCAGAAGGATGTGGGTAGGGTGTGATGGGGGAATTTTGGGTGGGGAGTAGGGGCTTCAGAATCTTTTGGGGGCTTTGATGTTGGGGTGTGCTCTTAAAGAGGGTCTTAGCCTGACCCCCACCTTGGGCCACAGGCCACACCAGAGGATCAGGTCCGCACCGAAGAAAGCGGATCAGTTTTAGCAGAGGGCAGCTGCTGGAGTTGGAGCGGGCATTTGCAGCACGGCCCTACCCTGATATTGGCACTCGTGAGCATCTGGCCCAGGTCACCTGCCTTCCTGAGGCCAAGATACAGGTGAGCCGTGACCCCCACTCAGGGTGGGGGTACTCTCACACAGCCAGCTTCTGGGCTTGACCCACAGCTCCTTCTCCCTGAGTATCCTGCCTCCAGGTTCTGCTTGTCTTGCACTTGAGGGCAGGGGGTACTGGAACCAAAAAGGACCCCTTCTTATTCCCTTACCAGGTGTGGTTCCAGAATCGGCGGGCCAAAAGAATCAAGAATAGGAAGCCAGGAGACCTAAGCCCCAGGCCTGAGCCCCACCAGAGACTCCATTCTCTTCCAGATACCCTCCAGCAGCCCCAGGAGCCCCGGACACTAGGTCAGCCTCCACTGCCCAACAGCACACCTCAGTGTACTGCAGGGTATCGACATGCCTCTTGTCCAGCTTCAGGGCAAAGCCATGTGGGGGTTAAAGCTGCAGTTCCTTTGTGGCCAGCTGGAGTTTCAGGGGTCCACCTTTCTTCAGAGCAAGTTACTCCCCAGACCTCACTGGGCAGCCTGTCCGACCTCATCTATGCCTCAGCCATTGTGACTAACCTGGACCACTCCTAATCCAGGTCCAGAACTCCCAACTCCCTATCTCTAGCTCCCATTGCCCACCTGCCCCCTTTTACACAAGGGTGTTTTCTTACTGGAAGTTGCTTGGCTCAGGGATCCCTCTCTTCCACTGTCCTCCAGGTCAGCATAGATGTGTCCTATGGGGCCTGGCTCCTGCTAACCAGGACTCTGCACCTCCTGGGGCGTATGCCCGTTATCTTGGCAGGAGGTACCTTCAGAGGTATGGGGTACTGGGCCATGTCTTCCACCTCTCCTGCCAGACCTGGTCCCCATTTTTCTCACCCAAGCTTAAGACATCTCCTCCCTCTAACAATGAGCAGCTGCCCCTCACCTTCCAAGCTAACACTTACTGCTAAGTGAGCTAGGAGGTTAGCATGCTGATCCTAACCTAGACTGCAAAGGATGAATTCTTTCAAAGTTGAGAGTCTCTTCTGGCCTCTTACCCCCTGGACAAATTCATCTGAACCATGGATCTAAAGATGAAGTGATAATAAAGGAATACAGCAGAAATAGGGGCTTGGAGCTTACACTGGTTTAATTTTCACTGAGATCAGATTGGCTGCCCTCCTATCAGGCTGTGAGAAGACATCTGATGGATTTTGGAAGGGGTAGGGTGATGTGTGCAAGGCAGCATTGGGTTTTGGTATCACAATCATCTCTAATACCAACTAATCTCCAAATAAAACCCAAACTCTGTACCTTAATCTGGATTGTTGTGTGATGCAAATGAGTGGGGGCCAGAGGGCCTTTTGCTTTTGAAATTCATCTCCATCACCTAATCCCTAAATAGGCCAAGTTCCATACAGACTCTGGGTGGGAGGTATTACCTAGACTTCTGCTGGCATTAGTTAAGAAGGACAGTTAATTGAAGTAGGCTTAGGGCTCTCTCTGACAGACGCTGGGGAGGTGGGAATGTCTGCTGGCAAACCTGGCTCCTGGTTCCATGGTTCCAGGACAATCCAGCTGCCTCCACTTCTGGTGCTGCTCTGCGTCAGAGAGAAAAGCATAGAGTCTGCAATTGGATTCAAATCCTGACTTTGCTACGTAACCTTGTAACCCTCAAAGTATGAGACCGAAAATGGGGGTCATACTTGCCTCCTCTGATTGGAAAAGGCCAGCAGTAATATACGTAAAGGGCTTCACATGTATGACATGCTGTGAAAGTTCTCAATACAACCTAGTTCCTTTCCCCTCTTCATATAGCAGGTCATGAGAAACTGGGGGGGCCACCGGCCTCTGCCAAGCACTCCCATTCCTCCCTGGGAACCACTGGGCCCAGAATGCACCAGAGAAAGCGTGGTCTGGTGAGGCAGAGGAAGTGACTGGCTGAGAACAGACCGAGTTCCATTTTTTGTGATGAAGCCTGGAGGACAGGTCACCTGATTCCTATTTCTAACTGTGCCCCTGCAGATAGAAACCACCTTACACAGTGGCCATTCACTTGGCAAAACTAGGCTCTTCACCACTGTTCCCAGGAGCCAGCACAGTTACTTGTCACATAAAGGTTTCAATAAGTGCTCAATGCCATCCACAGAAGCCTTTCGGCTTGACAGTAGGGATCAGGATCAGATAAAGACCACATTCTAATGAAAGGTGTGTGTGTGTGTGTGTGTGTGTGTGTGTGTGGAATGACCCCAATCTTCTCAAAGGATACGGGGATACCCTGTCCCACAGAGTTCAGCACATGTAAGTACAGCCAGGAATCTCCACAAAGCTTTTAAAAAGCTTTAAAATTTAACTTAGGTGGCAGGGTAGGGGGTACATCAACTTGTTCTAGTTATTTATGCCACTCCCCCTGACCCAGGACTGAACTCACAACCGTGGCATATGGGGATGATACTTTAACCAACTAAGCTACCCAGCTAGGGCTTCCACAAACCCTTTTAAACTTAATCTTAAAACAGTTTGTGTTGCTAGAAACCCTGTAAAATGAGACCTGAATTTTTCTTCTCAGTTTTCATTTCTGTCAACCAACAATATAAATCCTATGATTTCTCATCAAAGTGAGCTATGGTGAACAGAAGGGCCTAAAACCTACCCTTCTCATGTAGAATACTGCCCTGAGAGGCTCAGACTTACTATATATCAAGAAGAAACTGGCAAACATTGTTGAGGAAATGTCCACTGAGCCAATTTTAAGGACAGCAAAAGACCTGTGTGTGTGTGTGTTGGGGGGGGCAGGGGAAGTAGACACAGCTCATGCAGTGAACAAATGAAAAAAGATGGAGTCTACCATTAGGAGCAGACCCTGCACAATTCTCAGAACTATCAAAATCTGCGGAGCTTCTCTGTTGTCATAGATTTGAAATAAAAGTACAATGAATACAATACATATTTATTGGATAAATAACTGATGCTATTATTTTTTAAGTACCTTATACAGATTCTATCACCATATCACCAATCTAAGTTCTAGAAGTTTAACATTACACAGATACTTAAGGACCATCTAGGAGTCTTTGGCTCCATTTAACAGAGGAAGGACCACAGTGGGTCATTTGACTTCTCTTGGCCTCAATTCTGTCTTCTGAAAAAGGGGCCTAAAACCATTTCCTTTTCCAAATTCACAGACTGTTGTAAAGATCAAAAGCAACCATGTAAAACAATTAGTCAACGGTGAGCATTTACATACTATTTTCCACACTAACCCAAATGTACACGTAAATGTAAATATATAGATATGTGTCTGTGTGTGTGTGTGTGTGTGTATATATATATATATATATATATATATATATATATATATATAAATATTTAATCTGATTCATCACTTTTTTTAAAAAAAGATTTTATTTATTATTTTGAGAGATAAGGGCAGAGAGGGAGGAAGGGGCAGAAATATCATTGTATGGTTGCCTTTCACCTGCCTCCAGCTGGGGACCTGGCTGGAGACCGGCTTGCAACCTGGCTGGGAATCAAATCAGCACATCAAACCTGCAATCCTTGGGTTTGCAGGCCGGCACTAATCCACTGAACCACATCAGTCAGGCCAAATATGTTTAGGAACCCATCTAAAACATCCTATTATTAGGCTCATGTATAAAAATGTACATACTTTCATATATTACATATACACATAACGCATATATTATGTCCACACATTCACGTGTATGTTTATTCATATTCATGTATATAGTTCACTCTGAAAATTGTTCCTGTCCCTCCCTCTACTAGTTGACACAATCCATAGTAGGTATACTCTCCCTATAAACACAAGTACAAGGGATTTTGCAATTAAAAGCAGCTACACTGTTTTGCCATCTAAATTATTTTTTCTTTTTTTGAGATTTATTTATTTAGAGAAAAAGAGAGGGAAAAAGAGAGGGAGAGAAACAGTAATATGGGAGAGAAACATCGATGGGTTGGTTGCCTCTCCCATGCCCCACCCAGGGACCTGGCCTGCAACCCAGGAGTGTGCCCTGACTGAATTCAAACTGGTGACACTTCAGTTCACAGGCTGGCACTCAATCCACTGAGCTATACCAGCATGGCCTAAATTGTTTTCATTTCTGGAGGAGACAAGAAGGTGGGACATTTACGGAGGGCTGGTGGGTGGTAGAGACAGGCAGAAGCATATAGAAAACCTGAAAAAGAAAAGGGTTGCAGAAGGAAGAGGATGAAGACAAAAACTAAGGTTCCAAAAAGGCAGCTGCCTTACTTCCAATTCCACCATCCTGTGTGCCTTTGTCTTTCTCTTATTTGGTGTCCTTTGATCAGTACTTCTCAGCATAACCCAGAGAAAGGAAATCCTTTTTGCTTTCTCGGAGACTTCACAACTGAATTATAGGTCAGCATCAAGGATATGTGGAGCCAGGATGCCGAGTGATTTGTGCACCTGGGCAAGTTGAGGCAGTATTATCTACTTCTGGGAAGGCCGGGGTTCTACTTGCTGGAAAACCCCAGCACTGGTAACGCCCTGTGAAGGCAGGTAGTCCTCCAGATCAGGAGGAGGTACTGACAGGCAATTCTTCTTGGTTTTTCTCTTGAGTCTTCTCTACGACTCCCTCTGGTAAGTGAGAGGACAGAGCTCCCACAGAAACAGCAGGTAGCCTTGGACTAATCAGAACTGAGTACAAAGAACCTGATGGGTTGACTGAGCCAGTGATTGGTAGCTGTAGCCTGGAGCCCCTCCAAACCATCTCCAGACTTTGATGATTAAGTACCAGTTATAGCTCTCCCAACTCTCCTTCCATCGCCCGCACCATGACATACAGCTCGGCCAGACCCACCACAGAGGCGACGATCAATGCAGCCAGTACCCGCTGGGGAGGGAGAGAACTAGGCTCAGGGGATGAAGGCCAGCCGCCAGCTCTACAGCCTCCAACATCTCTGATAAGGATGAAGAGAACCCCATCCCGGGGCACAAGTTGGAGGGAAGGGAAGAAAAGGGGATCTGGATTCTTTTGAGGTTATTATCTTACTCCAAGATTACTAAAAAGCTCAAATGTTCCCAGTTTACTTCGTCAGTATTTGTTTCATAACTAACCTATGCAAGGCTTTTTCACTACTTCCTCCCTTTCCCACTAACACCCCCATCTGCAGCACCCTACCCCGAACACAGGGCCTACTCACCGAGGCCATTTCTGTGAAGATATATTGGCTTCCAAGGTAAGTGCAGACAAAGGCAGCTGCCACCGTGACGATGAAGTTGAAGATGGTGATGACCAGAGCCTTTACTGACCTCACTTGAGGAAGAACCCAGGGAGGAAACCTTTAGGTCAGTATCCACAAG
The DNA here is from genome assembly GCA_004026585.1 of Noctilio leporinus. Classification (NCBI taxonomy): domain Eukaryota; kingdom Metazoa; phylum Chordata; class Mammalia; order Chiroptera; family Noctilionidae; genus Noctilio; species Noctilio leporinus. The sequence goes on along the minus strand of PVIW01001624.1, from coordinate 228,300 downwards.
AAGACCCTCTTACTTCTCCCATCCAAGTACTAACCAGGCCCGACCCTGCTTAGCTTCCAAGATCAGACGAGATCGGGTGCGTTCAGGGTGGTATGGCCATAGACAGGCTCTTATTCATGGCTGCCTCCTCATCAACTGGGTTTCCCTCAAACAGCAAACCTGAACAGCTCAGGCTTACCCCCAGAGCACTGAAGGTGGGGTGAGGGCCAGGGGGCCATAACTGACCCTTCTCAAGGAGAGACTTTAACACCTGATATCCTAGTATCTCACCTTCCTTGCCCAGGTCACTCAGAATCCCACCGCGCCTTAAATCCTGGGGAAAAAGCAAAAGCAAATGATTTCAGAATGGAAGCAGCTCAGAGAGTATCCATTTATTGGTCTGGGCTCAGCCCTTTTTGTTCCCCAAAACATCAACTCTTTCTTCTTCATGGATTCTCTTGGCTGGGGCCAGTTGGATCCTTTTCTGGACCAAGATGAAGCATCTCAAAGAAAAGACAGAGGCTTCTGGTGACCATCTACCCTTCTACTACTCCAGGGCAGGAGCGAGGCACTGAACAGTGGGAAGGGAGCCCAGTCAGAAAAAAAGACTTCAATGCTCATTTCTCACCTCTATAACTTTTAAGAATCAGTTACCATGTAAGCCCACAGACTCAGTGAATTGAGTTTGGAATTATATTTGGTTTGTACGTAACACAGAACTTCTTTGGTCCCTGAATAGTATACAGACTATACCATGTTGTTTCTTTCCTCGGTGCCTCTTCCTAGTGCATTGCCTTGCTTTCCGCAGCTATTTAGTCCACGTGTTGAAGAGCAGGACCTTACCTGACTGGTGACATTGCGTGTGATCTGCTTATATTCTTCATTGGCCAACTGTATCTTAATTTTCTCCAGACGGGCAACTAGCTCAGGGTTCTAAGGCAGAAAAATCAAATGAGAAGAATGACATTCCCAGTTTGGTAGAGAGCATGTCATAATCATTGGTTTCAAGGGGCAAAACACTACTAAGGATACCAGGAGACTCATGTATTGGTTCTGCCACCACCACTTTGAAACCTTTTTATGGATCTATTTTCCAAGCTGTCAAACATGGAGGACAATATCTGGTTTCCCCACCCACATCAGCTCCCAAGATTTAAAAGACAAATTTTGAACACAAAAGTTGACATATATGTCTGGATGTATTACAAATAAGCTCAACTCTGTCAACACCCACTCTCACAGGCACATCCCTTACATACCCTAGGAGGCTTCACCACCTCTGGGAGATAGATTTCACTGCCTTCTAGGAGCTCATGAAGGTACAGTGTGGAATCTGGGAAGAAAAGATGTCCACAGACATAATGATCCATTGAGCTGAGTTAGAATTAAGATCAGAGAAGGGTCTAGTCTTTCTATTCTTTCTACTAAAAGAAAGCATGGACATTCCTATATCAATTCATTGAAACCACAACCTTTTGGTGTACCGGACGAGATTCCAACCAAATTACCCACCCGGCTTACTAGGTTTCTAAAGTGATTTAAAAGGAAGAAACTGAACCTGTGAGGTGTTACTGGGTCAGAATTTGGACCTCCTCAAGCGTCAGGTGTATTTACTTGGGCCTGGAAGGGAAATGGAGACTCTCAAGAAAGCAGAAACTGCACAAGTAAATTTTGTAGCCCATGTGGAACTCTTATAGACTTGCCCTAGGATTTGCAAGGTGACTCTTGGGTTGGCTAGATGACTGTTTCACGGGCGGCGAGTAATGAATAAAGATGCTAGAGGTAGGGAAAAGACCTCAAGAGTGAACAAGCTCTGGAAAAGAGGCGACTCTGTACTGGAGAATGGGCCTCACCCCTTTCTCTCAGATACTGGTGCAGATCTCGGATTAGGCGGAAGGAAACCAGGCGTGCGGGACCACTGGGGCGATCGCCACCCTTGTGCTTCTCCAGCGCCGCCTCAAGCTCTGCCCGCAGCTTCAGCGGCAGTTGCTCTTGCTCCAGCTCCCCGCCGGGGGCCACCGCGCGCACCAGCCTCTCTCCCGCAAGCAAGTAAGACGTCATTTTTAGCCCACTGTACGGTCAGGTGACTCCAAAGGGACTTCCGCCAGCCCTGCACCGGAAGGAACTTGGAGCTGGCGGGGCGGGGCAAAGGGCCAAGGGGGTGGAACCCGGCGCGGGGCAGTGTGGGGCGGGGGCGGGACACCGCCGGGCCGTGGGTTGGCCCCTGTGTCAGCAACCCAGCAGGCACTCGTGGGGGACATGGCGGGCTGTGTGGCCCGGCGGGCCCTGGCCATGGGTAGCCGCTGGTGGCCCCGGTCGCTGACCGGGACCCGGGGGCCAAGGCCCCTCTGTGCGGCGGGTGGAGCTGGGCCCTTCCCCTCTGCGGTGAACACGACGTGGAGGCACCTCTCGTCCCGGTGAGGGGCAGGGGCCCGGAGCCTAGAGAGCGCGCTCCTGGCCAGTGAGGAGGGTAGGAGGCCCGGCTGGGAGAGGGAATTCGACCCGGAACAGGGTCCCGGCCGGGAGCTGACCTACGTTGCCTGGGATGTGTGCCAGGAGCAGAAAAGGGAGCGCGGTCCCGAGCCCTGGGTTATGCGGGGCTGGCTCTGAGGGGGATCTCGTAATCCTCCTGAAGTGAATTCTACCTCCCCGAGTGGGGATCGCCGAGTGCCGCTGTTGGCGGGCAGCCTGTTAAGTCCTAGGTCTTTAGACTTCGGCAGCCCCCCGCCCCGCCCCAGCCCCGGAGTGGGTCAGGACTCCCTAAGAAAGATGCTGGAAATGGGACATAGGACTCTTGAGTCTGAGCCCTGCACTGGTCCCCCGTGTCAGTGTGACCTTGGGGAGACTGGTTTTCTTTGTGATTTGGGGACGGGGGCTGGAGGCATGGGGGTAGTAGTGTGAACGTTGTCTCGAGAGATGGGAGAGACAGATCATATTGGGGCCAGAGGATCAAGTGGAAGGAAGCATCATGTTCTCATCTCCAAAACAGTAAGAACAGCAGTGGTTTGAAGGGCCCCTGTAAAGAGCACCTGTCCAGAGAGGTGGCTGAAAGAACTGGCCTTCTAGTGGCTGAGATTAGACATTTACACTGGGGACAGGTAACTATTTGCATGATCAGACCTCTGAAAATTGATGTAATCTGAACGAAAAGCTGGATTGAGAGGCTACAGGGTGCAATGGAGGGGATACAGTAGGAAATCTAGGGAGGAGGAGTAAACCATTCAAGGGCAGGGGAAGACTCGGTGCAGAGGGGGACATGGCCTCCCTCTCTGGGGGAGGAATTCTAGCAGAACTAATAGTTTTGAGCTTCTGGTGTACACTAGACTAATCAGACACAGGAGTTTGCAGTCTCTAACGGATAAGACGGACACAAATAACTGAAATGCAAGGTGGGGAGAACAGTTAAAATACCTGGGAGGTCAGGAGGGTGGCTCAGGGAAGCGGGGGAGGCAGGGAGCCCCACTAAGCAGGGTACTAGGGCACAATGTGAGGAATGCTGAGAATGAAGAGCAGAAAGCGATATGAGAGCACTTAGACCTAATACGGGAACCCGGGGGCTGTGGCTGGACCTCAGCAGAGGACAGGAGAGGACTCTGGGGTGTGGGGTGGTGATTTGGCAGGACCCTCACCTGTTTCATTTGGCCCCGCTACCCAGACCCTTCTCTGCTGTCGTAGTAGCTTTTTCTGATGGGTAAGTCCCGTTACCTCTCAGCTGTTGAGCTGCTTGTTCTGTTCCTTCCTAACCAGGAACCGACCAGAGGGCAAAGTTTTGGAGACAGTTGGTGTGTTTGAGGTCCCAAAGCAGAATGGAAAATACGAGACTGGGCAGGTGAGTGCTGAGCTGGGTCACTTTTCATTTTTCATGGTGTCTGCCCTGCTGAAAGGGTCAGACATAGTTATAAGGCTGGATGTGATGGTTTTCTTCCTTGGTGTTTGGCTCCAGAATAGAACCACAAGAGTTTCTGTTTTCCTGGATTTGAATGCACTTCATATATCAGTTCTCTCTCCAACTTAGTGTGGACAGAGATGGTTTGGGCTATAGTGAGGAGAGAACCAAGTTACTAGTCAGTCCTCCACCATAGTGGATGGTGGGAAGCAAGTGCATGGAACTTTTGGAAAAATATAGCTGGTGCTTTGCCATAGTTGAGCTCTTCGAAGTGTAGGAAGCCCTGGGTGTGAGGCCTACGTTGTGGCCTAAAGGATGAGTAGAGGTCAACCAGGTGAAGAGGGGTGAGAGTGTCCGAAGTTGGTCTGGGTGGATCACAGAGGTCAAGGAAGAGAGTGACAAGATGCGTGTGCTGGAGTTCACACATCTGCACTGTTTTGTGAATGGAATTGTTGGACTGCAGACTCACTGAAGCCTCTCTTTCCTTCCAGCTTTTCCTTCATAGTGTTTTTGGCTACCGGGGAGTCGTCCTTTTTCCCTGGCAGGCCAGATTGTATGACCGGGATGTGGCTTCCGCATCTCCAGAAAAGTAAGTTGCCTTGCATTGTGCTTCCCAGTGTCCTTGGGAGGGGGCCTGACTAGTGACAGACATACATAATTGGGATCCTGGGGTGATGATAGCATCCTCCTGGAATGCCTCAGAGTACTCCCCTGGTAGTAATACCCATGGAGACAGAAGTGCTGAGTGCCAGAGATAGTGTTAAGCCAGATGGTCCCTTTAGGCCTCCCCAGGATACTCTTCCCAGACTGTTCTTACTCTGCATTATAATTATCCCAGAGGGCTCGGGGTGGGGGTGGGGGGGCTAGCCGTCTTGATATTTTTATATTTAATTAGTATCTTTCTCTTAATCTCTTTATCATCATTAGAGTACATTAAAAAATAAATAAATAAAAGGGCCAGCTTCATTCAGTGATCACAAACAGCCCCTGGGATGTGAGAAAGAGTGGGGTACTCTGGGCTCTGGGGACTGAGGCAGCAATTTGATTTTCTCAACATTTCCCTCTTCTTCTAAGAGGCAGCCAGAGGGTAGGACAAATGATGTCTCTGTGCCATGGGTCTTCCATGTTTCTTTGTCCCAGCTGGGGAGTGGCTGGGCTGGGTATTGCTAAAGCCCGTCAGATAAGGTACTAGTCTGTTTGAATGAGGAGGGGCTGGGGTTGGGAGTTAGATCAGGCACTGCTTCTGTTTCTCTCTGTGTGATCTTGGGTGTTTCCTACCCTGTAGAGCAGAGAATCCTGCTGGCCACGGCTCTAAGGAGGTGAAAGGCAAAACCCACACTTACTATCAGGTGCTGATTGATGCCCGAGACTGTCCACATATAGTAAGTAAAAAAGATGGCTGGGCATGTAGTTCTGTTCCATGGGAAAGGCTTGAACCTCAGTGGGGATAAAGGGTGGGGTTAGATAAACCAGATCAACATAGGGACCCAAGTCCTCAGGACTAGATAGTGACAAAGAAAGTCTGACTTACTCTGGCTGCGTAGCTTAATTGATGGGAATGTCACTCCTCCAACCAAAAGGCTGCTGGTTCAGGTCCTAGTGAGAGCACATGCCTGGGCTGCAGGCCAAGTCCCCAGTTGGGGGCGGGTGTGAGGCAGCTAATTGATGTTTCTTTTACCAATTGATGCTTTTCTCCCTCTCTTTCCTCCTTCCTTCTCTTTAAAAATAAATAAATAAAATCTTAAATAAAAAAGAAAAGAAAGTCTGACTCACTTCTTGCCTTAGTCTCAGAGATCGCAGACAGAAGCTGTGACTTTCTTGGCTAATCATGATGACAGTCGGGCCCTTTATGCCATCCCAGGTGAGTACAAGCATCTGAATGGTGCCTGTCAACCAGGGGTTCCACGTATCTTAGGGAGAGGATTCTGATTCCTTACTGATGTCCTTAATCAGCTGGGAGGGATTATAGATGTTGAGAGCAGTGGCACCAGGGTTATCCCAGCTTGGGACAAGGCCAGGAATTGTGTTTCTTCTCAGCCTTGTTCCTCCCTGTCTCCTACGTGAGTTTCACTGTCTCTTTGCCTCTTTGTGCCAGGCCTGGACTATGTCAGCCATGAAGACATCCTCCCCTACACCTCCACTGATCAGGTCCCCATTCAGCATGAGCTCTTTGAAAGATTTCTTCTCTATGACCAGACAAAAGGTAATCTCAAGAAGAGAGGCTGGAAAGGGAGAGCCCTTTCTTCAGAGACAGTATTACAGTAGTAATTTCAAAGCTCTTTTTCCACAATTTTATTCCACCTTCCATTAGATCTGTCTGGTGAATAGCTATCAGCTCCTCTGGATATGGAGACCAAGGCTCAGAGATGATGAGAAGGGACTGAAGGTGGCTAGTTAGTGGCAGAGCGAGGTCTGACTACCAGGGCTCTTAACTCCCAATCCAGTTCCTCTCCTACAATGCCACATACCTCCCCAGGGCTTATTCTTGGAAGCAGCTCAATGCCTTCTTCAGCCTGTGCTTTTTGCTTCATGTTTGGGTACCTTGTTTACCTGGGCCACCACTAGGCAGATTTTCTAGGAGGGGCAGCTGGAAAGTGGGTGTAATGCTCTGCACTCTGGCCTGGACGAACCAGTCACCCTCTTGCCCTAGCACCCCCTTTTGTGGCTCGGGAGACACTGCGGGCCTGGCAGGAGAAGAATCACCCCTGGCTGGAGCTTTCCGATGTCCATCGGGAAACAACCGAGAACATCCGCGTCACTGTCATCCCCTTCTACATGGGCATGAGGGTATGTGCCTAGCGTGGGCCCCTCCCCTCAGGGCTAGGCCCCAGATTGTGTGTGGCATTCCCAATGTGACTGCTGGGGCAGGTTCCATATTTCAACTGTGTGCCTGAGGTTCTGCTTCCAAGTCCTCCATGTATTGGGTGGGGCTGAGTAGCCTTTTGGCAATTGTTGATGCCAAGATCTAGGTCAGGGAAACCTTTGTGTCCCAGGAGGCATCCTCTATCCCCTAGGCTGACTCTTCCTTCTCTTCTGGCTCAATGGGAGCACATTCATGGAGAATATACACATGCTTGTTTAAATCCGTATAGGATAAGATGGTCTTTATACTTTGTATGCATTAGTCAAACATTTATTGAGTTAGTTCTTGCCTGGCTGTAAGCTAGGTCCTGGGGATATAGATAAAAATGAAACATTATGCCTGCCTTCCAGAGCTCACAGTAAGGAGGGATGTCAGTATACACCATACCATGTATTGATTAGACAGTGGCCTGGGCCAGCAGTGAGAGGGGAACGTCAGCTGACATGGAGAGGGTGGTCCAGGGAAAGGGAAGAGCCTAGTGTCTGATAGGATAAGAAGGAGGATGGCCAGGGATGGACTGAGGTGATGCTGCCCCGCGACAGTGGGCTTGCTGGCCGTAATTCAGTCATCATGATCCACAGATATTCTTAGCATTGCTCTGTCTCTGCAGCCTTCTTGGAATGCATCTACCACATTGGAGAGATGTTGACTGGAGCAGACTTGGTTCTGCCCTCTGCTCTTGGACTTATATTCTTTCTTTCTTTCTTTATTTGGACTTTTATTCTTTGTGTGTTTTTTCCCCCAGGAAGCCCAGAATTCCCATGTCTATTGGGTGAGTGTCTCCCTCCGGGAGGAGGAGCTCAGGAGAGGTGCATGGTCAGGGCAGGTTGGGAGGTGGGGTTTTACCTCTGGGGAGTGGGGCGTGACCAATGCAGGCATCAGCCTTCGTTGCTTTTTGTTCTCCTAGAATTCTAGGCAGACCAGCCCAAAGTTTACTTTTCTCAGGTATGCACTTTCTCCCTCACTCTCACAGTGGCGCTACTGTATCCGCCTGGAGAACCTTGACAGTGATGTGGTACAGCTCCGGGAGCGACACTGGAGGATATTCAGTCTGTCTGGCACCTTGGAGACAGTGCGAGGCCGAGGGGTGGTGGGCAGGGTGAGCATCATTGTCCTTGGGCCAATAATGCCCAGTTCCTCCTGGTCCTGCCCCACAGGCTTGGGGGCTTAGTGTGTTTCTTCCTCCTTGTGTTAGGGACAGAGGCCCCGGGTGAGAATGCATTGGTGAGAAACCTTACAACAACCCTGTGGGATGGGTTTCTTACAACCCATTTCACAGATGAAGAGAGTGAGATTACAAAATTAAATAACTAGCCCATAGTCCAATAGCTATTGGTGGCAGGATCTGGATTGGAATCCAAGTGAGACTGACATCAAAGCTGGTAAGAGTTTTTGTTGCCAGCACAGTGCTTTTTTAAAAACTTGAATTGGAATGCCCTTAGGGGAATTACCCCCTCCCCACACCCCATCCCCCCCCACATTCCTGGTTGTCCTTTCTCAGCTTCTTTACATGCTTACATCCTCTGCTGGTTCTTGAGGAGACCTGGTTTTGCAGTTCCTGTACCACTGCACTCTGTCTCCTGAGAAATAAAGTCATGAGAACTAGCCAGGGACCACATTTAACAAGCATTTATTTAAGTCCACAGGGACTTAGGAGAGACAGGGTGGGATTGTGAGTAAGAATAGGGGGCTTTGGAGTTAGTCTGGCTTCAAATGCCAACTGTGTTCTTATCGCAGAGCTTTGGGTATTTAACTGCAGTCTGTTTCTGACTGCTGAAATGGGGATTACACCTATTACTTTGTGAGTACTTGGAAACTTAAGTCAGCAAAGTTTGCCTTGCACTCGGGCACTCAGCAAATGGATGCTGGGAGGGTTATTTACTCAGCAAATGGATGCTGGGAGGGTTATTTACAGAGTAGGTCCTAAGTCTAGCATCTTGGCCCAGTGTCCTCAGACATGCATTCTAAGATTATCTTTCCCAGAGTCTGAATAAAAGACCCAGGACCATGGCTGTGCAATGGAAGCAGCACTGGCAGGCAGTTTTTGTGGGAGGCAAGAGAAGGCACACATAGTCCTGATGAACTGGCAGTCAGCATCTGGCCCCAGGGTATAGGGGCCTGACCTATGCCTGAACCCTCACAGGAGCCAGTGTTGTCCAAGGAGCAGCCTGCATTCCAGTACAGCAGCCATGTCTCCCTGCAAGCTTCCAGTGGGCATATGTGGTAAGTGACTGGGAGCTGGAGCTGGGGCTGGGGGCAGCTTAACTCCACAGACTCAAGCTGCAGCTCAGAAAAGTGGGAGCTCCTAGCCTGCAGTTAATTCTGAGCCAGGCCAAGTCCTGAGATGGGGCCTTACCACCTAGCTGTTCATTGATATTTGGGCTTTTGGTTTTTTCATGTCTGTTTCCCAATTCCCTGGGGTTTTGTGGACTAAGGACTTAAGCCAGAGAGGTCTGGTGATTTGATGATACAGAATTGCCTACATAATTGTTTCTTTCCCCTGGTATTTAACTCTTTAACCTGAAAGTAATAGTTTTTTTGTTTTTTTTTTTTAGATTTTATTTATTTCTAGAGAGGGGAAAGGGGAAAGAGAGGGAGAAAGACATCAATGTGTGGTTGTGTCTCCTGTGCCCCAAACTGGAGACCTGGCCCACACACCCAGGCATGTGCCCTGACTGGGCATCAAACTGGTGACCCTTTGGTTTGCAGGCTGGTACCCAGTCCACTGAACCGCACCAGCCAGGGCCTGTAGTTGGGTGTTTTATGCAGTATGCATCTGAGGGCCAGAATCAGGACAGCTGTATTTTTTTTCTTTTCATGTAGGGCCAGGAAGGGCTCTTGGGTCTCTGGACCAGTGCTGTGCTGGTCTGAACCAGACACTAGAGAGCCTGGGCCTGTCTTACCCTGCTGGGGTTCTGGAACTGAGGACATACAGCTCTCCAGATGCTCAGGAAGACCTCAGCCCTCCCTCTAAACTAGCTTCTCTGACTCACAGGGGAACGTTTCGCTTCGAGAGGCCTGATGGCTCCCACTTTGATGTCCGGATTCCTCCATTCTCCCTGGAAAGCAATAAAGATGAGAAGACACCACCCTCAGGCCTTCACTGGTAGAGACCCTGAATGGCCAGGCTTGGTACCTGAAGAACAGTAATCATCCCACAATTGCTGCAGAACTCGCTCCAGCATGAGCCGCAGTGGGTCTCTTGTTTGCACCATTTGGATGTGGGGTTCCTTTTTTTCGTGGGTGGGCTGTAACTGTTTCCAGAAGATTCATGTAGGGCTCCTTCAAGGCTGGCCTCCCCTGTAAGCCCTGACTACACTGTGTTCCAGTAGACCTTAACCACCAGGAACTCTGTGGTCAGCTGCCACAGGCCTAGAAGCATTTCCTAGCCTGTTTGGAATAGGAGGTTTAGTTAATAAACCAGTGCACGCTTGGCCACCCTTGCCATTTCTGACCCCAGGGTCTCAGGCTCCCTTTTGACCCGGCGGGAGCCCTTGATTGCTTTCCTTGCTCTCCTTCCAGGAAGGTCCCACTTCGACTAGAGTTATGTGTTTCCCTCCTGAGGCTTAGAGTTGGCTGGACCTCTCCCAGAGTCACTGTGCCTCTCAATTAGTGGGGTGGGGCTGGGCTGGACTCTTGGTCTCTTTACCTTCTGCCAGCTGCAGAGTGGGAGGCCAACATCAGGGTCAGAGGAATGGGCTGGCGTAGTGCTAGCCAACCATTGGCATTTCTGGCCTTCTTGGGCCTGGGAGAGGAGTGAGGCAAGCCAGTCAGATTTCCTGGAGTGATGAGCTTGCCAGCTATGGGCACAAATTCGTCATGTCTCCAGACTACAAATGCAAATTCAGCCATTGAGGTTTAAGTATGGGTGGTGACTAAGCCAAGTTAATTTCTGAGGTTTTCATAAATCTCTAAGAGCCAGAGATGAAATATGCTGCATTTTGCCCTGATTCATAGGGTTCCTGCTTCCCTGCTACCATAGTGGTTGTTCAAGAGGTTGTTCTGTTCTTGAATTAATATTAAAATCTCAGTTCCAGCCCTTATTAGCAGTGTCCTCAATCCTCCACCAGGGGGAGCCTGGGTTGCAGGACAACTGAGTGCAGCAGGACTTGGGTAGGACAGGAAGAAAACACAAGGTCAGGTGGTGAACACAAATAAAGCCTACGTCCGTCCACAGCAGCCAGCTGACCAAGCCATACTCACTGTAAGCACAGCTCCATACATTGCAGTGTGACAAAAGTTTTATTAGAAATTAGTGTTTGTTTCCATCACCTATGTTGAATAACAAGGAATTGTAGTTGTGTGCTAAAGTTCTCTCATGCCAGCACCTGTGCCATCCTTTAGGCAGACCTTGGTCAGATAACAAACAATAAAACACAATACTGTATGTGCAGGCTTCCAGTGTTCTGAGAAACTGATGAGAACATTTGACCTTTATCCACGCTTTCCGTTTACTTTCCCCTGGGGGTGCTCAGAGTTTAAAAAATTCATACAACCAAGAGTTAGTTTTTGAATGGGGCTGGGAAACTCAAAATTCTCCAAGCCCTTACACCACAAAGTCTGATGTAAAAATCTAAGATTACTTCAATGAGCCCAATGTTAGTGTTTTTTTTAAGAACAAGAAGATATTTTCAATCAGAGAACTTGCCCAGAATCCCAGACTTGTGCTTTCTCAGAAAGAAAGATTAGTCACTGAGATAGCAGAGGACCTGAATACCAAGCAGTGAAGAGGCTAGAGGAGCTGTGAAGGTCAAAGGACAATCATTAAAATGCTTCAGTGGGGAGAGTGTTAAAGGGATTCAGGAGGACAGCTGAGGAAACAGGCCATTGGCCTCAGAATTATCCCAGGTTCTGAGAAAGGCATAGAGCCAAAGCCAGATTCTGGCCAAAGAAATGGATTTGTCTTCATCTTGTTGCTCTACTGAATGCTGGAAGAACTATTTATAGCTGATCCCCAGGGTGCTTCATCTGAAAGTCTATACATTCAAGGCTGTGACAAGTATAAAATACCTGATGAGTCACATTTCCCTTGCCCCAGCATGTCATTTCAGGTCTTTGTTGAGGTCTATTAACCCTGGCCTGGCATTTGCCCTTAGGCTGTGTGGAATCAGCCATGAATAGCCACTTAGGGGCTTCCTATAAAAGTAGTTGAGATGAACTTGATAACCTATGTCCTTTCCTGAAAGTGAGTACTGCTAAGTGGCACTGCTGCTGCTGTTTGGACTGGCTGAACATTCCCGTCCTAATGGCATTCCTTTGGAAAAGATAAGCAGTCTCCCAAGGGCCACATCAAATAGAAGGGAATGAAAACCAAAGACCTGAAGAGGAACTTGCATCCTTGCCCATGAGCTGGTGCTTGGCATTGCCATGCCCAAGTTACCGAACAAGAAAGAAATGAAGAAACCTTTCAAGGGGCTTAGGCTGCTCACAGTATCCTGTGTTTAGAGACTTACCCTGGAAAGAACCATTCCCGCCAGGACACAAAACCAATAGCTGGAGTAGGGGGATGGGAGGGTATATGGCCAAGTACATGCCACCCTCTGCATGTGGCTGGCAAAAACACAGGGCTCTGTGCTCAGTGCCCATGGGCTCCATTTGTACTCTCCGCTGTGGCTCATGCTCCTGCCCCTCAATAGCTCTTTGGCTTTACAGTAAGTAAGGGCAGCATGCCTTGGAGCTGAGGGCAAGAGAATCAGAGTCAGTTACGTGACTAAGAGTTTGGGGTAAAATGTCCTTTCTCACAGGAGTGTTATTAGGACCATGGTCCCAATTTACACATTCTTCAGCGCTCTGGGCAGGCTGCTTGGCCACTGTGGCCAAGCCAAAACTGGTCAGTGTTTTTACTGCTTCTGTCCCCTCCCTCAGATTGATTCTGCTGGGAAAAGGGGATTAAAGTCCGAAAAAGGTAACATGGATCAGGGAGAAATACAATCATCTGAACAAAAGTACAAAGTGCTTTAAAATCTTGGCATCCTGGAGGGGTAGCTGAAATACCTAGTTCCCTTAGTATTAAAACCTTAACTGTCCATTTCTTAGATAATTAAAAAAACAAACTTACCAAGCCTGTGCTTAAAACACCTTAGAAAAAAAGGAGTCCCATCTTCTAAGAAACTGGGCCTCCACAGCACCGGCGGCCACCTCTGCAGAATGGCCCCATTCCCCATGGGCCTCAGCTGGGGCCTAATCGCAGCCCTTCAGTACAGCAAAGAAGCATTCAGCAAAGGGCCAAGGGGAATGTTCTTAGTAGGAGGTGGGCAGATTGATCCACTCACCCCAGGGGCAGAAGCAGCTCCCAGTCAGGCAGGAAGGGAGGCACTGAGCAGAGGCCAGGACTCAGTCACCTTGATGTGCTCAGGGAGCATAGTGAAGGAATGTGGTCGTTCCCCTACTCAGGTCCTCTGACCCACCCAGCAGGACCTGCCATGCCTCTGGGTGCTGGAGGAGAGACCCAGCCAACAGTAGTGTGGGGTGGCCAATGGGACAGGGTTCCGCAGGAGAGGAGACAGGGTATCCCATGCTGACTTCCTGAGGGTCCTGTCAGTCACGATGGGCAGACTGGTGGCCAAGCTGCCGGTCATCGTAAGTGCTGTAGCGCTTGACATGGATGCGGCGGACACGGTCCCGCAGTTCAAAGGTCTCCTCGTCTTCACTGGGGGAAGCCTGCCTATGGCTACGGCTTGTGGCCTCCAACAAGGAGTTGTCAGGGACTCGGGGTGTCTCGTAGAGTAAGACGTTGAGTGTCTCCTCATAGATTCGGGCCTCTGGAAATTCCACCTAGGGTGAGTGGGACAAGAGGACTGGCTGAGGTTTCATTCCAAAGACACAGCAGTACGTCAGGGCTTCTGACCCTGTTCTGGCTCATGAGGCCTCCTGAGCTTTCTGTCTCTGAGAGAGGTATGAAGAGATGTACTCTATGCACATGAGGAAGGGTGCAGATGACTAGCACCCTCTCCACCTCCTACTGGGTCCCACACCAGTGGACTAGTATGTGCAGAGGTTAGGGCCTTGGCTGTATGGTTAAGCCTAGGCATTGTACAGATACAGCTCAAGTACTGAACAGTTGTGGGGCCTTGGGCTTAACCTTGCTAGGCCTCAGTTTCCACCTGTGTAAAATCGTGAAGACCTACCTCAGAGAGTTGTGAACACTAACTGAAAGATGGATAGGGATGGCATTCAAGGCACCTGGATTCAAGCCTAGCGTGTGTCACCTTGAGCTTCTGTTCCCTCATCAGCCAAATGCGGAGAATGGCTCTAGCCCTCCTCACAGATGTAGTGTGTGGAGTCAAAAAGTTCATGAAAGAGAAAGCACTTAGGGAGGTAACAGGTGCTGTTGCCACTTCCATGGTGTAAGCAGCCCGCACAGAGACCTGCCCCTGAATCCTGACTCTACTGATGTGTATACAGGGGTGTTCCCACCCTCAAAAATGAGAGGAGGAAGCGGGGCCATTTCCTTAAGCTGTCCTCCCCGGACCCTCACACAGCCTGGCTGTAGGAACCTCAGTGGTCCGGGGTTGAGAAGGTAATACACGAGCTTGTTGCTTTGAGCCCTTCACACACACATGGCTCTTGCCCAGATGAGCTGCCCCTGCATTCCAGCAAAGCCCTACTGTCTCCGAACACACACTCACGGCAGGCAGCTAGTCTCTGCGGAGGGCACTGCCCGCTTGCAGCCTGGGAAAGCAGGGTTAGCTGCGCTTACGGTAACTGTCATCTAGCTAATCCCTCACGGATGTCTGGGGCTGTGTTGCTGCTGCAGAGGCTAAGCTGGCTGAGCAGGGACACCCAACTAGCAGAGGCCAGAGAGGAGATCTGACCAGCTATTTCCACCGCACTGCACTGCTTCTCTTAAGAATTCTCTTTTTCATAACAGTTCTGTTAAATTCACACTATTACTCCCATGTTTGCAAATGAAGAAACTGAGGCCTAAGTGGTTTAAATGGTTTATCCAAAGTTGGGAAAACTGGTAAGTGGTGGGACCAGGATTCAAACCTGAACTGGGCCAACTCCAGAGATCCAGTCCTTCCCACTGCACTGGCTGTTTCTTTCCCACCAGTTCCTGCCCGTCAGCTGACTGGAACATACAGTCCCCTGCCATTCCCCAATCCACTAGCACTAGCTTTTATCCTGGCTCAGCGCCATCACAGGGAGTATGGGAAGAACAGAGAGCAAAATGGATGCCCCTTTCACTCCCTGGTGCATGTCCTGCCCCCAGCCATGCAGAGGGAAGCCCCCATACCTTGGTCTGCTTCTTCTCTGTGGCATACACAATGGAGGTGCAGCACACCTCTGCCAGCTTACGGCCCTGGCCGTAGAACGACCAGCAGCAGATCTCATCGCCAATGACATCCTTGATGAACAGCACACGACCGTTGAAGCGCAGGGAGAGCTTGTCAAACAGCTCGATGTTTTTCAGGAGATGGTCATCGGAGTTGCTAAAAAACCCACGAGGGCCCGCAGGCCTGGGAATGAAGTTCCAGCACAGGGAGTGCACTGGCTGGGCTCTTCCCGTCCCTCCCCTAACACGCTGGGATGAGGAAAAGTCAAGATGCCAGAGGGGACAGGGAGAGAAAGGGTCACAGGCCCATCTGAGTTTGGGGGCCTGTGTGGAAAAGTAACTGACTTGGTTTTAAGTGCAGGCAGAGGGAACTGAGGGAGAGAGGGAGGTCTCCTCTCATTAGGCCTGGAAGGAGGCTTGCTGCCACCTCAGCATGATTTTGGCCCTGGCTCTAAGGGTGACGCTGGCAACATATCTGTCCACAGAGTCCCTGAGGGGGTTTGGGACTCAGAGCCTCCAGCCCCCTGCATAGCCCTAACTGTGGCACTGAGGGGCAAGGGGGAAACTGACCTAGGACAAACGCTGGCTTAGGAAGAGTCTTAGAGCACTGGCTTCCCAGTGTCCCTCCTCCACCTGATAATGCTGGGAAAACACCTGGCATGCTGCCTGACAGGACATGTTAAGAGGGTGTTACATGTTGAGTCTCGTCTGTATCCTAACCAGTGTCCTGTACCAGTTCCAACTGCCTCTGCCCTGATTCCCCTTCTACTGCTCTCTTTTCTTCCCTCTTAACACCCAGACCCATGCCAACCGTGCCAGGGGTGCAGGTGGCTTTCACTCTGGCTGCCCAGCCCTTTCAGCTGCTTCTGCAACCCTTTCCCAATACCCCTTGCGGACAGCCCACTGACACCCACCCTACCTGGTGTAGGAATACTTGTTGTTGCTTCTGTTGTATAGCAGCTTCACCACCGGCTGTGAAGGAAGAGAGTGTGAGGGTTAGGCTGGGTCTTGGGATCCCCTGTCTGTTCCCCCCAGAGGTCCCTCAGAGCTCCCAGTACCTTGGTGGAAGATTCGATGAGCTTCTCTTCCTCCTTCAGGGATGTAATGACGGGGATGTTGCACACAGGCTGGTAGGAGTCCTTCTTGTCCTGGGTGACACACACAACTGAGAATCCATTTTGAGATCCTGTTTGCCAGCCATAGCCAGGCTTTCCCTAGGACCCATCAAAGCCCCTCTGCCATGGCCAGCCATGCTTGTTGCGGAGGCATCAGAGATGAGGAGGCCCCTGGTAATAGAATTACCAGCTGGCAAGCAGACTCCCACCTCCAGACAACCGAAAATCCATGCATGTAGGCTACAAACCAGAGGCAGGGCCTAGTCATACTGCTTCAGCCCATTACCCTACAAACTGATTGGCTGCCCACTTGCTTGGCCTGAACAGCACCCAGTGTATCTAAGTAGATTTGGACTCATCGACCATACCTGCCACATAGCCTGCTGAGAACTGAACCCTTATGTCCCCAAATGAGGGGCCAACACCCAACCTTATCGACCAGCCCCAACTCTGCCTACGTACCTGCAGGGCGGTCTGGCACATGCTCACCAGCCCCTGAATGAGGTAATATTTTGCTTCTGCCATCAATTCCTTGATTTCTTGACGGCTCTGAGGGAGGATGATGGTATCATCACGGAGGTAATTCAAAATGGTGCCAAAGTGCTTTCCACACCGGTCTATGAGGATCCAACCTAGGGATTCAGATGGGCCCCAGAGGGTTACTGTTTGCCTCCAGGTATCTTAGAAGCAGGCAGAGCAAAGGTCACCTGATAGGCCTGGTGACCAGTGGCAAAAAGCACACAAGCACAAAGACCATACCATAGCCTAAGGAAACGGAAGCAGGAACAGAATCTCAAGCTCTTAGGTCCACAGTTGCTCTCCGCTCTCCACTCCTCCTCCCTGAACTGGCACACACCATGGGGGAGACAAGCCCCCCAGGCTGTGCAGAGATCTACAGAGATCTAAGCCCAGGAATGCTCAGGCCCACTTCCTGACAACACAGAGACCACCAGGCCCTGCTTGCCTTCTGCCCACTGCCCAGTCACTATGGGGATGCTTCTTATGAGAATCTAGTCCTATCTGAATAAAAAAAGAGCATGGATAACCTCCCTGGAAAATACTTAAATGTACAACAATCTATGTACAACTTCAAAGAACCCTGAAGTTGGACTAAGAACTCCAGGTGGAGTCCGGTGTTAGGTGAACTGGAAAAGTGAACCTGCCAGGCTTAAGCCCTAACCCGAAGTCACATCCCCAGAAACTCCTCCTTCCCCTCCCACTTTGCCCAACAAGCCCCAATACCTCACCTTCTTTGTCAGTCAGCACCTCCATGCGTCCGCTGAACATGGCCTTGAGCATGGTGTCATGCCGGGTTAGTGCTCGCACAGTGGTGTAATACAGGGAACCACCCACATTGAGCTGGACGTATTTGTTGCCCAGGCTTCCTCCCTTGAAGCCGCTTAACTTGGGCTTGGCCCCCGAGGCTGGGCACAGACAGGTATCCCCTGACATCTCCCGCTTCAGGTAGATCACCACACGGCAGGAGGTGGGCTTGGAAGGTTCCGCCGTGGTGGAAGGGTCACGAGTGAGTGGCCAGTGGAGGTGAGAGCCTCATACTCTCAAGGCTGTGAGTAGATGGGGAGAAGATAAGAGTCAGCACGGGAGAGCCCTCGGCCAGGAGGGAACAAAAGAGAAAACAATGACCATCAGTCCTTCTCTTCTTGATAAGCTCTTGATAAGGTTCTCTGGCAGAGGCTAAGAAAGCTGTTCCCCCTGTTCTTGAAGGAATACCAGGAACCAGGTCCGGGAGCACAGTCTCCCATAGACAGGAGCTGCTTACTTCACCAGCCTCCCTGAGACTCAGCTCTGGCTGGCAAGGAAGAACAGGCTGCACAGAGCAGAAGTCTTTGCCCTGGGGATCCCTCAGTCAGATTCCAGTTATTTTCTTCTCAAGGTTCCCAGAGTCTAAGACTTTCAGCCAAACCTAGGAGTCTATCCAGCCTAGGGGTTTCCCAGGAGCCTGGGGGACAGGATGCACTTCCTCTCTAAAGATTCCAGGCATCAGTGCTTATTTTGAGTAACACTGGGAGTCTGGCTTCAGGAAGGCAAGTAAAATCTGCTCAGCAGAGCATGAAGTGAGCCATACTGGAGGGTGCCAGCCAGTGTTTTTGGCTGAGGTGACCCTGGTTTCCGCTGGGGTTTCCCTTCCTTTTTTTTTTTTTTTTTTTTAAATGTTGGTTTCAGGGAACCATTTTGAAGATTTTATTTATTTATTTGTAGAAAGGGGAAGGGAGGGAGAAGAGAAGGGAAAGAGACATCAATGTGCGAGAGATACATTGACTGGTTGCCTTTCACACACTTCTAGCTGAGGACCTGGCCCAGTGCCCAGGCATGTACCCTGACTGGGAATTGAACCAGCGACCTTTTTGTTCACAGGCTGGCACTCAATGCACTAAGCCACACCAGCCAGGGCATGACCTTCTCCTTTCTTGGCACTAACTCTATCCTAAGTTCCTAAAATTGTCACAATTTTTCAGGACTGAACCACTACAGGATGGCTATTTTTGCTTTTTTTCCTGAGAAGGGCCTAACCCTATATTTTGCTCTCTCCCATCTCAGTTAGAGTAGGAAGAAAGAGTTAGCAAAGACTGGATGATAAATCTAAAGTCAGTTAAGTGAGCCGGACACTGAAATACTAATAGTTCATGGGAGGGAGGAGCAAGGAAAGCAAAGGAGGGCAAAGCCATGTTACCTCTTGTGATAGATTCTATATGATATGTTTTGGTTTCATAAAGAATCACTAAAATCCACCCTGGCTGGTAACACAGTGGATAAGGTGCTAAACTGGGAACCCAAAGGTTGCTGGTTCAATTCTCAGTCAGGGCAGCACATAACCAGGTTGCAAGCCAGGTCTCCAGCCAGGTCCTTAGCTGGAGACGGGTGAAAGGCAATCATACATTGATGATTCTCTCCCTCTCTGCCTCTCTCCCTTCCCCTCTCTATAAAAATAGTAAATTAAAAAATCTTTGAAAAAATCACTAAAATCCATTTACTGAAGAAAAATAGCAAACACTCATTGCATACTTACTATGTTCCAGGCATTTAATACTTATTAGCTCATTTAATTCACTCAGCAATAAAACAACAGTGAGGGCCTATTGTGTTAAGCAGCAGGGATAGGGAGATAAGTATCATCCTTCCCTGGCTGGTGTGGCTCAGCTGGTTGGAGCGTCATCCTATAGACTGAAAGCTCATTGGTTTGGTTCCCAGCTTGCAGATTTGATCCCTGGTTGGGGCGCGCATATCTTGCTATGAGAAGGAAACCAATCAATGTTTCTCTCTCCCTTACCCTCTCTCTAAAAGCAATAAGAAAATGTCCTCCGGTGAGGATTTAAAAAATAAAAAGCAATTAGTCTAATAATAATAATAATGCTCATCATCATCCTTGTCTTCAAGGATTTCAAATGTTAACAAGATTAAAAATAGTAAGAGTTAGCATTTACTGTGCCCTGCTATGTGCCAGGCACTGGAGATGGTGAGAATAAGGCATGGGCTCATGAGGCTTGCATTCCAGTTGGTGGATATAGACAACAGGAAAACAAATAAGTATGCAGGTAATTCCAAAAGTGAGAAATGCAATGAAGATATTAAAACAGTGATTAAGAAATTGACTCGGGAGAAGTGCTAATCTAGACAGAGAACCAGGGAAAGCCTCTGGGAAGGTGACATTTCAATTGAGGTCTGGAAGAATATTCTAGACAGATGGAAAGGTAAATGTCAAAACATCAGTTAGACACACTAGTTTAGGAACAGAGATAAGGCCTCAATGGCTGGTGCACAGAAATAAGGGAAGACCAGAACACATTAAAGAGTTCAGGTTTTCTACCAATTGCAATGGGAATGGGTTGGAGAGTTTTAAGCAGGGGACTAATATGACCTGAACTATTTACATCTTGGAAAGATCACTCCAGTTGTTCTGGTGAGAATGGACTGTAAGAGATCAAGTGGGAAGACCAGAGGAAGTAGTAGTCTAGACAAGAGAGGGTGAAGGCTTGGACCACACTGGTGATAATGGAGACCAAAAAAAAAAAAAAAAAAAAAAAAAAAAAAGCGGTATTACTTCATTTAATCATCACAACATGCAGAAGTTTACAGTTGTACATCATCTCTTGTAAGTGTAACCCAGAAGCAGTGCACTGGTTTTCCCAAGTTTACTTCTCCAGCCTCCAAACTTAGCACAATACCATACACATTTTGAATGATTTAATATATGTTTGTTTGTTATACTGGCATTGCCCCTGATAAGACTTAGGTAGGGCCCTCAGAAGAATATCCAAGGAAGGGCCAGACTCGGAGGTGCTGTGTGAGGTACTGAATTCCTTCGATGGCTTGTCCAGGAGACTTTCATTTGCTTAAAGAATAGAATGAACCCTCGACAGAAGCCTGTTCAATCAATAAGTAACACTACTATGAGATCACTTTACCTTCTTCAACCCACTCTAAAGAAATAAATCCACCCTTTAAGGGCCTTAACAGGTTTTAACACATTCCTATGCCTTTTGTATCTAGCCCCGATTTCCCCAGGATCAAAGAAAGCACACATGCATATTCTGCCAAAGCAAAGGTACTCAAAGGCTAGGCTTATGCCACCAGAGAAAGACAAATGTAGAGTTAATCTATTCCTTTCCCACAAAGCAATTGCTATGAGCCCCTGGATGATGTCAGTTCAGATTCTGCCCATACCAATGAATTCCAGGAATTCTTTGGCAGGTGACGCCCAGAAAGTACTTCCAGTGAGAACGAAGTTTCTACAGGCAGCCTCAGTGCCCTTCCTTCCGGACTTTGTGTGTGGATATCGGGGGATGTCCAAAACTAGGGGCGTATCCGCGTCAGCGAAGCTAAGGTGAACCCAAACAGAATAAAGGGCAAACAACCGCGGCAGTGGGGGTCCTAAAGGAAGAAGACCCAGAAATCAGTTTACAAGCACGGGAAACGCGAAGTGGGGAGAGAACCGATTTCAGTTAGAGGGCGGGTCTAGCAGAAATCCTAGGTGTAAAAGTCTTCATCCAAAGGATCTGGAGAAACTCAAGAACCAACCTCTCTGTGGCCAGTGTCGTCTTCCCCAGCCCGTACCCTTTCTTACTACCGAGAAACCGAAACCGGTCTAACACGCAGACAACCCCCAGTGGAGGATCTGAGCTCTGCATCTCCCCTATGCCACTCCATGCGTTTCCCCGGGACCAGGTGGGGCTCTCTTTGCTCCAGTCCCGGGCCCTCCATCCGTTCCCCTAGGGGACCGGCAGCCCCGATTCTCACCGTCCCCAGTGGCGCCTCGCTTCTCAGGTGGGTTGCAGGCCTGCACTTTGCTGCCCCTAGACTGTGGCCGCCTGCCCGACCGCAATCCTGGGCTGTGAAATCACATCCTCCCACCCCGGGCTCCGCCTCGAGTTGCCGCTCAGCCGGACGGGCCCAGGAGCGGGAGACTCTAAGGTCCGGCATACCCAGCACCCAATCAAAGCAGAAGGAGGAGCCCTTAGCGTATCCCGCCGTCAGAGCACGACTACTTCCGGAAGCTGTTCCTGCGCAAAAGCCTCTGGATCTTGTAGGCAGCCGGCCCTCTTCTCCGGCCTTTGTTTCCCAGCGGTCTCCGCGGGCTTGTCTGGGGAGGTACTTCCGGTCTCAAGTAGTGACGTTGTGTTTAAACATGTCCTGTAGCCGTGGCAGCGGCTGAGTCTGGCCGCCGGATACTGTGGTCGCGGGCGGGAAGGAGAAGCCACTTGCCGACTTCAGCCCTGGCTGCAGCGCGTCGTCGCCACGGGGTGGAAAGGTAGGCGGTGACCCGGGTGGGGGGACGCGGTCGGACTCGGGGAGGGAGGAAGCTGACGGGGTTGCACCCCGAGGAAAGGCAGTCCCAGAAAAGTGGGAATTTCCCCCGACTCTTTGGGAGCGGTATTACACGCAATTTGGGCCTGGAACTTGACGCCTTGATGCTCGCAACGGTCTTACGAGGAAACTGCTTCTCAGATAAGTTCGAGGAGTTGACGTAGTGAAGACTGGCAGCTCCATCACCCAGGTCTCCCTAACTTCTGCCCAGTGCCCTTTCCCCACACAATGGTTAGAGCTGCTCAGGCTACCTAGCTTGGATCCAAGAGAGCCAGGGCGGACAGAGCGCCTCTGCCCTCATCTCCAGGGAGCTCAGTCTGGCTCTGTGCCTCGTGTTTCTCAGATGCTCAGACGGGTGTGTGATCGGAGCTGGGCGAGACTCGGATAGTCAGCCGCGAACCCTCTCTCTTCACTCCTCTGGTCTCATCTCGGGCAAACATACAGTTTTCTCTAGTCAGAAACGTAGGAATCTTGTCTGACTCTTTCCTTTACTTATCCCCAAACCCCTATTCTGCATTCAGCCAATTCCTTACTAAATCCTAACAACTCGACTTATGGAGCATCTCTAATTGGAAAAATTGTCTTCAGGCCTAAGTCTTGGTTACTGTAATAACCCCCTCTGTTTCCACCGTCATTCATTCCACAAACAGTTACTGAGTGCCAGTTGTGTTCAGGCCCCATGCTAGATGCGGGGGTTACAGTGATGAGCAAGGTAGGAGTAGCCCCGTCCTCTTGTTCTCCACTCTCCACCCTGGGTCAGAGTGGTCTCTCTAAAACACAGATCTGATTCTGTCACTCTGTTGAGAATCCACTGACTGTCCATTTCCCCTCTGATAAAATCCAAGCTCATTTCTTTATCTTCCAGAGCCTTTCACGATCCTGCTAGCTCTGGCCTCCCCATCTAGCCTCATCCTGTTCGGTGCTCCCCACCTCTTGCTCACTGTTTCAGCCACACTAGCCTTTCAGTTCTTCTGACGTCCTTTCATTCCTTACAGCCTAAGGCTGTTCACACATGCTTTTCTTTCTGCCTGCAGCGCCTCCTCTCCTCTTCACTTGATACATTTTTGGCTATTTTTGAGGTCTCAGTTTAAGTGTCACTTTTGCAGGAGGCTTTTTTAGACACCTCTTTGCTACTTAAGAATTACATCCTCCTGCTGCAGCTTCACTTTTTCCTCATGCTGTTATCCCAGTATGTGATTACCTGTTTGCTGTCTGTCCAGAGGTCAGGAACTGAAGCATTAAAGCATTTTCTTCATTATCTCCAGAGCAGGTATCTTTTCTTTTCTTTCTTAATGTAGAAGGAAATCTTTTCAAATCTTTTTATTTTTAGAGAGAGGAGAAGGGAGGGAGAAAAACAGGGAGAGAGAAACATTGATGGGTTGCCCCTCACACACCCTGAGCGGGGAACCTGGCCTGTGACCCAGGCATGTGCCCTGACCAGGAATCAAACCCTCTACCTTCTGTTTAAGGTTGCTCAGTCCACTGAGCCACACCAGCCAGGGCCAGAGCAGTTTCTGAATCGATAAATGCTCTCAGGGAGGGAGTGAAAGTTGAAGAAGGTGTTTGCTCCCTCAGGGTAGTTGGACTAAACTAGAGCAGTTGGTCTGATTAATGGCTTAGTAGGTGTTAAATGCTCAGACTATACCTGTACATGTAGCAAGATGGAAGACAATTCTATTTTTTTAAAGCCTGGTCATAAGGAGCTGTGGGTGATTAAAATGTTTCAAAAGGAATATGCTTGCCTGCTTACTTCAGTGGATTCCAGAGAGACCAAAGGTTCTTTTCTGGACCATAGTCATACACAGATAACCTATAGACATGCATTAGTTCACCCACACAGTGTTGAATGTGTTTTTTCCCTCACTTTAAAATTTCAACTTAGATACTTGCCTTTTAAAATCCAATTCCAGCCCTGGCTGGTGTGGCTCAGTGGATTGAGCACAGGCCTGCAAACCAAAGGGTTGCTGGTTGGATTTCCAGTCAGAGACTGACCCAACTTTGGGTCCCAATCCAGGCAAGTGCACACTATACTGTGCCATACGTTCTGGGTAATATTCTTATTTCTGGCTTCTTATTTTTTACACTCTACTATTTAATTCACCCTGATTTCCTCTCTTACTAGCTTTTTGTGTTATTACAGTACTGTATTTAAAAAACTTCATGTCCTTTAGAGTATATAACTGGGGATAATAAACATGCTTATGGCTGACAACTTAGTTCAAATGTCAATTTCCTCACCCCAAGTTAACTGCTCTGTTCTCCTCTAGCGCTTTCGTGATATTTCTGTAAAAGCACTTAACAGTATAACTTCAGTTTACATGTCTGTCTTCCTCCAGCTAAACTGCTTCTCCAGGGCCGGTACCATGTTGCACTCATCTTTGTACCCCCAACATCTAGCAATGTTGGCATGTAGTAGGCACTCAAGAAATATGTGTTGAATGAACGATGCCTGTGACAAGCAACTGGACTTTATTCTTTCCTGACCCTTGCTCCTATGACACACCTACTCCTGGCTGCCATTATTCTTCCTTCAGAGCAGATCTTCTCTAGAGAAGCTGGAAGGTGAGGCTTAGAAAGGTGGAGGCAGAGGGATGGGGGGAACCTTTGGAACATCTGGGTTTTTGGCCTTGGTATCTGAAGGCAGAAGTGGGGCTGGGCTGAAAGCAGGCATTTCTTTGGGTGGCTGGAAAGTGACCAGGGATTGGGATTGGTTTCTTTATAGTTATGGCCAAAGACATCCTCGGTGAAGCAGGGCTGCACTTTGATGAGCTGAACAAGCTGCGGGTATTGGACCCAGAGGTTACCCAGCAGACCATAGAGCTCAAGGAAGAATGCAGGGACTTTGTGGACAGTAAGTATCATTTGGGGAGACAGGTTGCCACTCAGCTTTGAGCTGTTTCATCTGTGCCCCACCCCGACCTCCTGCCTGTTGCTCTTGGCCCTGTCAGAACGGAGCTGCTGGCTCCCTGGAGACTGAGCCTAACCTTTATGAATTGCCATATGCCACCCACCTTATCTGTTTGCCCTCTTCTTATGCTCTCATGTAGTCCCACATGGAACATTAATCAAGACAGACACTGAAATGCAGAGGGCAGTGTTTTTTGAGATATGCCATCTTTGAGTTTCTGCATTCAGAAACCTTAAACTTCATGGAGGCAGAGCTATGGCTTGGGAGTGGGAAATAGTTACATACCGATGATTTGATTTCTTGGGAGAAATAGTATTCTCAGTGAAAGGTTTGTTCCAGCAGCCAAGGCAGCCCAGTGGCAGTGAATATAGAGCAAATCTAGCTAGAGTAGGGATTTCTGAGCCTTCCAGGGACTCTCATTGTGGAGGGAGCTCCCCTGGTGAAAGGTAGCATGAGGTCTGTTGCCAGCCTTGCTGGGCCTTGGTAGAATGGGGTTTGGCCATGCCCAGGGATATTGAAAAAAAGAGAATGGGAGGTTAAGGACTTAAATGCTTTGAACTCTTTATTAGCTGTGGTCACAAGTAGATAGCTGCTGCCCCCACCCCCAACCCCTTTAAATCTATTTTGTTTGTGGCTGGCCAAGAGGCAGTGTTCCTGTCCTGAGGTATTCCTCTCATGAACGTGGCCCTTTGCGTCTCCTGTCACTCCTGGGAAAGCAGAATGGAGTCCATGCGTAGAAGGGCCCACTAGGAGCCTTCCTTGCCTGAGGTAACAGCAACTGGCTGGCTTAGTAGGGACATAGGTCCAGGTATTCCCCAGTCTACTCTGGGTACCTGGCTCCTCATCTCTAGGTTCAGACCAAGGATGGCAGCTTTCAGGCCAGCAGGCATGATTGTTTTGACACAAACTAGAAGGGACAGTTAGTTCCACTATCTCACTGAAAGGGAGTGCTGAGGGAGGGTGATGGCACTGAGAAAATAAAAACCTTTTTTTTTCTTTCCCTAAAAGAAATTGGCCAATTTCAGAAAATAGTTGGTGGTTTAATTGAGCTTGTTGACCAACTTGCAAAAGAAGCAGAAAATGAGAAGATGAAGGTAAGATCAGCATGTCTTTTATCTAAATCTTGGCTTGGGACCCTGGTTCACTAGCCTGTCTTCCTCCTGCCCTCTTGACTATTATGTGGTGGTGGTGGGGGTTCTTTTAACTAAAACAAGAATTAAAAAAAAAAATTTATTATTCTTAGAAGGAGGGGAAGGAAGAGAGGCAGAGAGGGAAAGAGACATCAATGTATTGTTGCCTTTCACCTGCCTCCAGCTACAGACCTGGCTGGAGACCTGGCTGGAGACCTGGTTAGGTGCCCTGGCTGGGAATCGAACCAGTGACCTTTGAGTTTACAGGCTGGCACCTTATCCACTGTGCCACCAGCCAGGACTTTAAAACAAGATTTTAAATGGAGTTTCCCATACAAGTATTGACTCATTATGTTGTACACCTGAAACATTACATGTCAAATGTACCTCAATTTAAAAAAGTTCATGGTTCAGTTAACCTACTATTGAAGTATCTCACATGCCAGTACAATTTTAGCCATCGTTTCTTTTACTCTTCACATCGCTAAAATAGATGGTTTTATCTTCATTTTATAAATGAAGAAATGAAGGTGTGCAAAATGTAGATGACTTGGCAAAGGACACAAGGCTAAATGATACACAAAATGGGCTACTGAACACCTTTTGCCACACCCTGGGACACTCCTAGTTCTGCCCCAGAGCTTCCAGGCCAGTTCTCACTTTGGAATCATGAAATTAATCTTCTTGCTTTCTCCCAAAGCTCTGGGGTTCAATCTTTTCCCTCCTGGGCAATGAGATAGCCCCTAAGTGGCCCTTATGCAGTTGACTTAATGCTGAAGATGGTTTTAATGAAGCCATGACTTTCTCTGGCAATACGGTTTTTCTAGGCCATTGGTGCTCGGAATTTGCTCAAATCTATAGCAAAGCAGAGAGAGGCCCAACAGCAGCAACTCCAAGCATTAATAGCAGAAAAGAAAATGCAGCTCGAAAGGTAAGTTTTGTAAAGTAAGGTCTTTACTCAACTGCAATTCTATTTTCCCTTAACAGTCACCTCTTGTCCTTATTCTTCATCATTGTTTCCCCAGGAATAGTGTCTCACTTACCCCAGTTTAAAGATTTTTAAAATAAAATTAATTTGATGGGGAGGAAAAAGAAAATGTGTTACTATCACAGCACCTGGAGCAGTTTGGGAGCATGAAAGCTCAGATAGTGAGTGCGCAGAGGTGGCTGGCTGGCTCTCAAAAGGAAAAAGACTCCCAGGGCTGAAGATTTTTCATGCATGGCCCTGTGTAGGGCTTTGCACATAGGATTTTTTTCTCTACTTGCCCTGACCTCTTCATTCTGAACTAATACCATTTCTTTGAGTCATTTAAATCACCTATCTTCCCTAGAAGAATTAAGTGCATAGTTTATTTCACGCATTTTTAGGGCTTCTAACAATTTTGTTTTTCAGGTATCGGGTTGAATATGAAGCTTTGTGTAAAGTAGAAGCAGAACAAAATGAATTTATTGACCAATTTATTTTTCAGAAATGAACTGAAAATTTCATTTTATAGCAGGAAGGTAACCCCCCGCCAAAACAAAAAAACCCCAACTCCCCAGACCAAAATCTCTGTACCATTCCAGTGACTTTGACTAATGACCTAGTATGTTGTTTGAGATGGTGTATAAGGAATGCAGCAGATCTGAAGGCAGTAAAACAAATCTAGGGGAGCTTTTTTCAGATGCCAGTGTGTATATGGTGAACACCCAGTGACCATGGTGGCTCAGGTTTTCACCTTTTGCATTCTTTGTCTGAAATAAGCAGTCTGTAAACATTTGATTTTTTTTTTTTTTTTTGTAAATCCATAAAGCTTTGGAAGAAAAAGCAATAAATTATTTTCAAATGGCTTATCTACCTCTTTTCCTGGTGCTTTTAAAGTGTACACTTACCCCCTTGTAAAAGAACTTTGGACTCTAGCCCATAGGCCACAAAACAGACCACGCAGTGGGCAGTAGGTACCTTTATTTGGACTGGACACACAAGTCACATGATACTCCCAACAATTTGAGCAGTATGGCTTATGAGCAGAACAGGCAAAGAGGGAGCTAACCAGGATGAGTTTCTACTGTTGTCCACAGGTTTGTTTGTTTGTTTTGAGCTAACCTTGAGTATGAATTTAGAGAAAGCTAATGGAATACCAAGTACTAACGTGAAGATACCCTATATGCTCACACTGGACCTGTTATGCCCAGCTGTCCCGTTTTGACTGATAATTAAAATGGAAAGGAATGATTAAACTGTTTGTAAGGGGGAAGTTATTTAGTAAGAAGCACACTTGCAGATCAAGTTTGAGACACCAGACCTCAGAGTCAAACTTCTGTCAGGTGGTGTGTAAAAATATAGGACTAAGGTTTGGCAAGAGGATAAACAGAAAGACTTGAAAAAAAAGTCTCTCCTTCTGGAATGCTGTTTAAGACAGAAACAAAACACTTAGTTTAGCCCATTACTGAGTGAAAGTCACATCAGGGTTGAACCTTAAGGAAAACTAAGTTTAAACCCCTCGCAGAATCAGATTACTTTCTCCTGCTGCCCCCATCCCATGGGATGGGAGCAAGAAAAAGATACACTTTTTAACGAATATTAGAGGCGTAATTTCAAACTTAAGAATGGCCTGAAACATCCCAATATTCATTTTGCTGAACAGTGATATACTGTAGAGAATCATATGTCAGGGGATTAGTGACATGTATGTTATGGGTCAAATGATGCATGAAAATGCCAAGCAGGACATGCTGCTTAGAAGTTCACCCAGTTTCTGGTCTGGTGCTGCTTCGTAATTCTGTAGTGGAACTGGGGCACAAAGTGAAGTAGTTGGCACCACTATTACCTAGCCCACAGCCCGTCCTCAGGTGATCGATCTGTGCCCGTGCTCTGGGAAGGTGATGGTGTGATGTGGCTCCTGTTGCTGGGGTGTTTGTTTCAAATGCTACTGAAGACACGGGATCTGGGCAGTTTTCCTTGTACTGGATCCCACAGGAAAACTATCTGTGGGCATCTCCACTAGGCCAGTAGTTCTCTCATTTTTTCTTTCTTTTCTCCTCATACTTGTAGTAGGGGCTCCGTAACATGAGAAGCAGAAGCATAAGAGGAATGAGAAAGTAGGGGGCATAGATAGATATCAGGGTTAATCGTTCGCGGAAAGTCTTAGGTCCTTGTCCTTTGAAACCACTGCCTTTAGAGAAATCCTCAAATAGAAATGTGGAGAGAATTGGAATTAGAGTTGTCATGGTGTGAACCGAGTAGATGATGGCAGGGGTGCGGATCCACTTGCAGCCTCCTGAAATTCGGGGGTAGAGAGAGGAAAGCATTAGGTCTGTTCATGACTGCAGGGATGCCCTCGACGTTCCCCGTGCTGTCTCCGCCTGCTCCCTTCAGCTCAACCACTCCACCTTCTCTTCCAGTGGAAACAAACGGAAAACCAGATGTGTTGTAATGCTGCCTAACTTGTGGAAATTTATGTGACAGCCAGGGCCCTACCACTAACTGCCAAAGACCCAAGGGTTGGGGTTGGAATTTAATTCAGAAAAACTCTAGGGCAGTGAAAAGTCAAACCTGTTCGTTCTAAATGTATGGGTGGGGGTGCTGCCAGCAGGACCTGTTAAGTAATTAGAGTATATACAGGTGAGAAGATCAACAGATGCTGCAAGAGATGGATTTGGGGGGCTCCCATGGGAAATGAGCTGTACAAGCTTAGTTACCACACACGCTGGTATGGCCATCTTCTTTATAAAAGCACCAGTCATATGGGGACACTGTAAGAATAACTTTTATGGCATTAGGCCCTTTAGGAATCAGCTTGATGCTTCAACAATAGAAGAAATTCAGTGACAAAAGAAAAATAAAAAGCAACAAGTTTGATCTTTAAGCAGCCTCAGGTTTCACATGAATGAGAGATTTCCAGTTGGCTGAGGCAGTCATGCTGCCCAGCCGACCACAGGCAGTAGCTGAAGCCACACTGAGGTCTCTTTACAGGAGCTATCCTGGCCATTCCCGCAAGATCCTCTGCAACCTCACACAAAGTACAGGGCCCACTCCTCTTCCTGGCTGATAACTTTTCCCATAAGATTTCTGGGACCCAATTTCCCAGCAAAAATGGGATTTCCCCACCATTTACCAACCTTTGAAGAAGGCGTATGTTGCAATGGGAAAGAAGGGCAGCTGAAACACAAGCTCGCAAAACAGGAAGGATTTAAACCATGCTGGGGGGTCCAGTAGCACAGGGTCTTTGAACTCTTTAGCGTACCACTTCAGCAGGTTTCTTAACTGGAAAAAGATTAAGATCATGGTGAATGCACCCACTTGGCAGGGATAGGTTCAGCAGCTCCAACCCACTAGAATAGTCTCCAGTGCCCAGCCCCTTGGTGGCAGACGACATGCCCAGCTGGCTTTTTGAGATGCAGCTTAGATGGTCACTTAAAACGTCACTAGCTGGAACTCAAATGTTAGCTTCCCTGAGGAGCTTTCCTCAGCTCTTCCAGCCCCTCTCTGCCACCCAGCACCTGTAACTCCATAACACTTATCTAGATGTGTTGTCTATTGCTAAAAGCCATACCTGGCATTTAAGAGTAGGCTCTGGGTTTGCTGAGTGAACACACAAATATGACACATCTGCCAACAATGTCATTCTTTATAAAGAAGTGAAAAAACCATCCTGATCTGTCCTTTCACAATAGCAACATTACACTAAGCTCTGAGAGGAAGATTCCGTCAAATACATAAATGAATTGAATTTGACTGGGTGGGTGGGAGCAGGGGGCAGTGATGGAAGTGAGGTACAATAAATCAATCTTCTGTGAAGAAGCCATTTTAGACAGTTTAATCCGAAAGTCTCAAGTTCCTTATTCTTAACTCCCTAGGTTTCCACTTTTTTTTTGGGGGGGGAGACCAGGAGGATATTTGTAGAACAAACTCTGCCCCAAACCACAAACTAGATACCTTCTAGGCTGTGTCAACACTTGAGTTAGCTGTCTTAGATCTACCTTGGGCCCCTCCCTCATAATTATGCTGTCACATCAAAGACACAGATCCATGCTGACATGGCTATAGGCAGAGAAAGGAAGTAAGAGGGTTTGAAGCTGCCCATTGTGTGTGTGTTTTTTTTTAAAGATTTTATTTATTTATTTTAGAGAGAGGTGTAGGGAAAGAAGCAGAGAGGGAGAGAGACATCAATGTATGGTTGCCTTTCACCTGCCTCCAGCTACGGATCTGGCTGGAGACCTGGCTTGCAACCCGGTTATGTGCCCTGGCTGGGAATCGAACCAGCGACCTTTGGGTTTGCAGGTCGGCACCGTATCCACTGTGCCACCAGCCAGGCAGGGCCCATTGTGTGCTTTTTAAAGAGCCCAAACAAACCATAGCAATCTTCACATGAAGGTCTGTTGCATTGAACCTCCTGGAAATGGCACTATCTCAACACACCTGCCTTCAAAGGCAAATATGTTTTTATATTGGGATAAATAAAGGCAACTTCCAAGGTAAAAATTTAGCTTACAGTGGAAAAATCCAAAGATATTTTTCCTGTTAATTTTTAATCAAAAGATAAAGGCACACTATTGTTAAATAGAGGCTTCATAGCTGCGAGTGAGCTGTAATCAAATATCCAGAGACAAACATTCTGTTAGCATATTAACTTCAGAAAGGCTCTGGCTAGATAACTGGTTTATTGACCAAGTGATCTCTTAATTTATATTTGACTTGAAATTTAAATTCACAGCAATACTCTAAGCTTCCTTCTGAGCACTTTTCAGGAGAATAATGTGGTAGAAAATATTCATAAAGGTTAGGTCACTGCACCTCTCTTGGGCTTTATATCCTCACCTGTAATACAAGCAACGTGGACTAAGTGTTTTTTAAGATACTACTTTTCTTTCTAGATTTACTTAGAAAAATACCTTCAGTTGCTTTAAAATACTTCAGAATTTAAAAGGCATTCTGGTTCATGTGAACTTCATTTTCTATTCAATTTGTATACAATCTTTCAGACCCTCCTATTTCATAAATTTAGGTAGATTTTTACAGTATTGTAATTTCTAAGGGTTGCAGGTTGAGATTAGCAAAACTTAAAATAATCAGCCTGTTCTCATAATCAGAAGAGAACACAACCACCTGCCCAGTTTCCTAATAGCCACGTGATGCCAGAAGGAAGG
The DNA here is from genome assembly GCA_004026585.1 of Noctilio leporinus. Lineage (NCBI taxonomy): Eukaryota > Metazoa > Chordata > Mammalia > Chiroptera > Noctilionidae > Noctilio > Noctilio leporinus. Next base: position 196,192 of record PVIW01001624.1, on the reverse strand, counting down.
CAGAGAACCGGCCCTTAGCAGAGTGGGACCTGGTGGCAGAGTGCCTGGATCTGAGAGCTGGCTTTGGACAAAGCACTTAATCTTACTAAGTTTGGTTCCATTGCAGTTATACTACCTACCTTACTATTGGCAAGATAAAATGAGTTAATACGTACCGTCTCTGAACACTGGCTAGCACATAAAGATGACTTAGTTGGCTCTGGCTGATGTAGCTCAGTGGATTGAGCACACATAAATTAATTACTAAAATTCAGGGTTGTACCAAAAATATAGTTTTTGCCAATCTGACCAAAAAAAAAAAAAAAAAAAGGTATAATTTAGATTCATTCACATTGGATGGCTATTGGGTTGGCTGCTGTCGTTTCTTTATTTGACAGTCTAAGGGAAAAGAGGCCTGTGCCCCTGACTGAATTAGCTGGATATTGTATATTAAAAAATTTTTTTGGCCCTGGCCAAGTAGTTCAGTTGGATAGAGCATTGTCCTAATATGTCAAGGTTGCCGCTTTGATCTCAAGTCAGAGCACATACAAGAATCAGCCAATGAGTGCATAAATAAGTAGGATAAAAATCAACGTCTCTCTCTCTAAACAATCAATAAAAATAAAATCTTTGTAAAAAATAAATTTAAAAAACTTTTTAAAATTTCATTTATCTTTAGAGAGAGGGGAAGGGAGGGAGAAAGGGAGAGAAACATGTGGGAGACACACTGGTGGCTCTTGCATATTCCCTACTGGGAACCTGGTTCAAAACTCAAGCGTGTGCCCTGACCAGGAATCAAACTGGTGACCTTTCAGTTTTCAGGCCAGCACTCTTATCAATTGCCAAGGCTAAAATTTTTTTCTTTTAATTCTTGCCGTTGAAAATGGCTGTTCTAATCCAAACTAAATCCTTACTGTTTCATTATAGTTTTTCTAAGTGTTGCTCTGGTTCAAACCAAGAAAGACTTAATTTGCAAATTTTAGCCCAAACATATTGGCTTTTTAGTTCTAGGGGAAAATTCCTTCTATTTAAGGATGATAACAGATGTTAAAGTTTGGCATATTTTCAGGGAGAATTTGAGAAATAAGTCTATTATTATTATTATTATTATTACCTAAAGAGAAGGAACAAAACTATCACCCCCTATCCCAGAGCAGCAAGAATGACATGAGACAACAGGCCTTCCAAGCCAGGATGCCCATGTTTCTTTCTATTTTTTTTTTTTTTTAATTTTATTGTTGTTGTATTACATCCATCCCCTTTTTGCTACCCTCTGTCCCCCCCCCCCCCCCCCCCCTCCCCCCCCA